>OY365822.1:4226681-4294181 GCA_959347315.1 Bimastos eiseni
CGATGACGATGAGGACGACGATGATGATGACTATGATTATGACGGTGGCGATGACGATAAATATGACGAAGATGACGCCAACTATGACGATGATGATGATGATGATGACGATGATGACGACGATGACGATAACGATGATGATGACGACGACGATGATGATGACGACGACGATGATGATGATGCTCACCCACCCCTCCCCATCTTCAAACCTCCATCTCTCGGCTGACAGTCTTGGCACGCCGACCGCTGGACTATCTGCCTCAGGTCCACTTAAACACAGATCATACAGACGTATGAGGTCGTGGCGACCTCATACGCTGAGATCAATAAAACTGCAAAGAACGGGTCAAACGATGGGTCAAGAATGGAGAAGAATTCGACAAGGGATGGGGCAAGTATGAGGGAAGGGGTGGGCCAAGGGATGGGCCAGAGGGTTAGTTTAGATAAAATAATCCTTGTCGATGAGCTCATGCTATTCATTAAGGACCACTTCTGCATAATTTCGGTGACCTACTTGACCCGGGCAACGTATGAACCAGTGTTCCTCCTTATTCATTGTCATTTATATGGTTTGATCATAATATAGGATATGGCAAACAATGTGTTATTTCTCACGACCATTAACAAGTCAACATGATTGATATGCCCTGATTTCATTAGGCCTGCAATCCTTCTTAATAGTGGGAGGGGTTATCAGACCTACTGTGTCAAGGTATTAGTAGTAGAGGAAGTGGTAATAATAGTAGTGGCAGTAGTAGTAGTAGTGGGAGAAGTAGGGGGAAGTGGAAATAGTAGTAGTAGTAGTAGTAGTAGCTGCTTCAGTTTTACGATACTGTGTGATCACGAAATTCATTGTTGTCGCCCTCCTCCTCTATCCAGATTTGGGACTGGCACTGTCAGAGTGCCAACAGCGGCGCAGTAAAAGCCTTCTTGCAGTAGCTTCGGTTTAACGACACTGTGTGATAACAAAGATCATCAACGTCGCCCGCCTCCTTCATACACGCCTGGGACTGGCACTATCAGGGTGCCAACAGCGGCGAAGTAATAACCCTTCTTATCCTTGGGACTGGATCAGCATGCCTTTAATTGGTTTATTTTACACGGTAACCTATTGGTTAAAGTGGTCGACCCATAACGCGGAGAGTGTGGTTTCGATCTTCGTAAACAAAAAAAGCAAAAAATTTTTAAAAAACCCAACTCATATTAATGTAAATATGCCTAGTAGCGTTGCAGATAACGAAGAATAAAGAAAACCGTAAGAGCAAAAAGCCCTCTATATCTGATAGTGAGAATAAAAACATCTCGAAAGGCCTTGTCAGATTAATGAAACTATAGAGACAGATAAAATGTATCAATCGCAAGAGTCAACAACATGGTAGGACGTCAAAGACCTTTGCTGTCATAAGACGTCCCTAAATAGTCTATTCTTCTTCTCAGATCTTCGTCCGAGGAGTCACTCTGTAGGGACCTTCAAGTAAGTACTTCGCACACAGTCGCACTGTAGTACAACTTAAATTGCGCCGTCGAGGAGTGTGTACACTACAAAGATCACGGTAAGAAGGGCAAAATCAAACAACGCGGCAGTATTGTACTGTATTGTCGGAAGACGTTATGGGCACTTCTTTGCGGGCCAGTATGAATAGGGATCGTCCATAGCAAGTATGGTTTTATGGCCAACTGTGAATGATAATAATATTCACGTTTGAATAAGTTAGAGGAATGTGTCTGCATGCATGCTAATATCTAGGCTCATGTAAACATTCTATCATGCATCAATATACACATATTGACGAATACATGCGTGCTTTCATTTATATACATAAGCCCATTTATATACATAAGCCAAATATATTTCATATGTTTAGCAGCACAGCCGTATCCCGTGGTGTTACAACTGAGGCGTTCTTTATAGACATGAGTGGGCCAGTTTTTCCCTTTCACAAATGCGTAACTTGACAATAAAGTATTGTTGACGTTACGTGGTTTTTACGCATCGGTAGTTATAACATCATCCAACGTCGGTGACTCACATTGGAAAAACTCAACTGCAGGAAACCAGTAGCCTAATAGGGTTAAAAAATCTGTTGATCCGTTTGCGCCAACGATCCGACGCCCAGTGGCCTATAAGATCATTAGCCACACCTTCCTCCTTTACACAAGCTTTGGATTGGCACTGTCAGAGTTAATATCCATTTGTAGTAGTTTCAGTATTAACAACACTGCGTGATTACAAAGATCATTAGCGTCGCCCTCCTTATTAGCGGCTCCTAACATGCTAATATTAGCATAGATCTCGCCTAATTAGCATTAACTACTTTCATTATTTATAGACTGTAATTAAGGTTTACTGTGTGGTCTTTCAATTAGCTTTGTAGAAGTGGAGCAAGTTTAAGGCCGCTATAAAAATTACCACTTCATGTTGGGGCTGCTATAGGTGGCGCTTCGGCGTGAAGACACCGACAGTATTTGCTTATCGCTAATATTTATTTCAGTTATGAAGCCTTTATATTCTTGGAACTTCGGCCATTTACTTGGATACATTTTGATTTATCTTGAAAAGGCGCTATATAGATTGCATTGATTCGTATATTAATTTACATTTTATAGCCACTGTAAGACTTGTTCAAAGAGGAAGTCCTCTATTGCGTTGGCAAAATAAACACATAAATATTAACAGAACACATAGTGAGAGTTGGCGAACAGGAATTTCTACACAACGAAAAAAACCATAAAAGATATTTTGCAGCTGGTGATTTTAAGTAAGTCGTTATTGAACATACGGGGCTACTTCCGGTGTATACAAACATTCCCATGAAGTAGCAGGCGTAGTAATGGCGGTAGTGCAGTCGTTGGAGTAATTGCAGTAGTCCATACTAGCAGTTGTTGGTGCTACCAATACCACAGTGCTACTACTACTGCTGAAACTGTAATCGTAATCTACAGACATCGAAGGCCAAACGCTGGGCACCAGCTTATTCACAAGCGCTGCGTCAAATCAAATGGGTTGTCAAAATGGCAGTCCGAAGAAGGGCAGAGTCCGGTTTCCATAGGGTCAGAGGAGGTAGAGTAGATTTTAAGGGAGGGGGGTCGCTTTGCTCTAGGATTGGAGAGCGGACAGCATACGCAGCGTTTTTGATATTTCAAGGTCTTATATTGTTATTAAGCGTATTGACGTATAGAATATACAAACATACATACAGACAGACATTCACACATGCCCACATATAACTATACACATGCGTATCTAAATATATATATATATATATATATATATATATGTGTGTGTGTGTGTGCTCAGTTGTATGTTCGTGTGTGCTTAAGTGACTTGCTGAGATATAATCGCATTCATTGCCTGTATTATTTTATGATCCACAGGATATAGAGTGTGAATGCGTCCAGTATGGAACGCCGATTTACAAAAGCCTTTCATGTATACACTAACATGTCCTACGCACCCTAAGCATCAATATATTTATGTATGTATATATGTATGAACACATGTACGTACGTATATTTTATTTATGTAGATATACGTATGTATGTATGCGTGTGTATATATATATGTACGTATGTATGTATGTATGTATGTATGTATGTATGTATGTATGTATGTATGTATGTATGTATGTATGTATGTATGTATGTATGTATGTATGTATGTATGTATGTATGTATGTATGTATGTATGTATGTATGTATGTATGTATGTATGTATGTATGTATGTATGTATGTATGTATGTATGTATGTATGTATGTATGTATGTATGTATGTATGTATGTATGTATGTATGTATGTATGTATGTATGTATGTATGTATGTATGTATGTATGTATGTATGTATGTATGTATGTATGTATGTATGTATGTATGTATGTATGTATGTATGTATGTATGTATGTATGTATGTATGTATGTATGTATGTATGTATGTATGTATGTATGTATGTATGTATGTATGTATGTATGTATGTATGTATGTATGTATGTATGTATGTATGTATGTATGTATGTATGTATGTATGTATGTATGTATGTATGTATGTATGTATGTATGTATGTATGTATGTATGTATGTATGTATGTATGTATGTATGTATGTATGTATGTATGTATGTATGTATGTATGTATGTATGTATGTATGTATGTATGTATGTATGTATGTATGTATGTATGTATGTATGTATGTATGTATGTATGTATGTATGTATGTATGTATGTATGTATGTATGTATGTATGTATGTATGTATGTATGTATGTATGTATGTATGTATGTATGTATGTATGTATGTATGTATGTATGTATGTATGTATGTATGTATGTATGTATGTATGTATGTATGTATGTATGTATGTATGTATGTATGTATGTATGAATGCATGCATGCATGCATGCATGCATGCATGCATGCATGTATGTATGTATGTATGTATGTATGTATTGTATATATATATATGCATATATGAATGCAATAGGAAATGCCTATGCTGCAATCTGACTACATCTTTATCAGGTTACATTACATCGATGTTTACAGTCAACCGGTCTTCCATAGAGTTTTTTACGAACTACAACGTTTTATTAATGACTGTGAATACTCTTTCTATGGTTTTTGAAAAGTCTTCGGCTCTTCCAAACATCCGACGAAACGCAGGCAACCGTTACCTGTCACGTGACCATCGTGTCGGATGCCCACGTGACAGATCTGAGCCTTAAATACGCAGTAGCTGGGACTCTAGCAGGGAGTAATACGGAAGTTGATCAGCCATGGTGAGTAAAGCCTGCGTTTAGAAAGTGTAATCGTACTGTTAACTAGTCATTTCAGTTGTGCTGAATATTGCTAACTTATGTACGTGTGCATCTGGCTATTTATATAGCGCATTCAAGGAACTTCTCGAAGGCGCTAAACGTAGGTACCCGTCAGATCTAACCAAATACGATTTGAGTAATTTAGAAAATGTTTCCCGGACTGCAAGCGTTGCAATGTTGAGACCTTTTTAATGGAAGGGCGTTCTAGGATTATGGTCCAATGCATGAGAAGGCACGGTTTGTCGGCATCGATGTACTGGAGCGCGGGACCAATCAAGTCTCCACGAGCCGCAGCACGCAAGGATCGACGACCTGGCTGGATGGAGACTGGAAGACAGAGCTCTATGATGTTCTCTGGATCCTTGCCGACCACCGAGGTTCGTCCCATGAGGATGAACATGAAATCGATCCTGATTCTGATCGCAAGGACAGTTAGCATCGTGCATGCCAGAGCGGAGAGCGCCTCTGAGGAGGTATCCGGAAAGGCGCTATATAAATGATCGAAGGACATGCCATTCATATGTTTGTCTAACCTCTAATTAGGGGCTTCACTAACCGCTGAAGGGTCTCCTGATGCTTTGGGTCAGAACTCAGAAGATCCATAACAACGAGGGGTGCAATTCGTGGGAGGAGCCTAAGGCTGGTCTTGTTTTCGGGGTTTTTCACTCCTGCTTAAAGGTCAGATGGGATCAGAATGATTGTACGAACTTGTGAGATTCGAATATTATTCTTGATTCACAACGTTCTTACAGACATCAGAACCTTACAGATGAGTGTAGATTTCACTACGCTGAGGTGGTAGCATTGAGAGGTGATAGGTAGAGGTCGTATTGATAAATTAATAAATTAATATTTATATATATATATATAAATATTTATATATATATATATATGTTCGTTTAATTGCAAACTGACAAACCGCAGTATTATGGTATCGTCTTCCCGTCTCCTTCCCTGCTTTCCCATTGGTAGTCTTTGGTCTTAAACTATGATCCTGTTTCCTTTCTGTTCAGTCTAATTCCATGATGTCCGACTGGGAGAGGTTCCTGGAGAGCAACTACCACCAGTTGAGTCGACGCATCCGAGTGGAAAACCTTCTGAGTCGCCTTCGATCTTCTTCCGTTCTCAGCCAGGATGACCATGAGATGATCCTCAACACATACCGTACTCCGTTCCTCAAAGCAGGTCAGCTGCACAGACCGTCTCTACATCCATATGGACGGATGTATGTATGTATGTATGTGTGTGTGTGTGTGTGTGTGTGCATGCATGCATTTATTGATGGATGGGTGGATGGATGGATGGATGAATTTATAAATGGATGGAAGGATGGATGGACGATGGACGAATGGATGGATGGAGTAGGTATAGGGTATGTTAAACTTATGATATTCCATGAGTCTATTTATTTTGGTTTCAATGTAACTCTGTTTCCGTGCCTGTTGCTGTACCCATCTCCGTATCCGTATGCGTCTTTATGTATATATATTTTTTATATACATGTATATAATATATGTATATAATATATGATATATATATAATCATATATATTATATATATATATATTGCAGTAGCCATAATACATTGTTTGGTTACGTAGGTCACCTGTTGGACATCGTGAGAACTAAGGGCAGATCTGGATTCACTAAATTCATGGAGGCCATTGAATACGAGTATCCGGAAGTCTTCCGGGAAATAACCGGACGAGAACCACGTCCCAATCCGGACAACGGTAGGCGATCCTTAAAACATAGCGTGTAGTATATACGTACGCATACCCGTTTGTTCTGTCTTGTCTATAACTCATGTTGACCTACGTTTCTAATTTTTCATCTGTAACATTGGATGGCTCTAACTTGCGGAACTTTTAGTCCATAATTGGGGCTCTTGTTTTATCAATTGCAATTTCCTGTCAATATTTGCTTAGTTAACGAAGTTTATGATTGCCAAATGTAAATACTCTGATTGGTCGATGCATATTATTGGTTTGCATTGTATTTTTGCATTTATAAATCGCCTCTAGTGGAGTCAACCGTTCAGAAGCGCTGCCAGTGCGCGCAATGCCCCGCAAGAAGAAGAAGGAGATTTTGAGAAAAGCGAATGAGGACGAGAGACTGCCAGATAGAATAATATATACTTCTATACATGGAGGAGAGACTGCAAGATAGAATAAACATATATATATAATATATATATTTATTATTGTTATTGTGAATTCATTAGGCTCCACCATCTGGTGACTAAATATTTATCGTTGGCTCTGATCAGTAGTTAGTTAAAGGCCTATTCTAGATTTCTGTCACAGTATTCATCTTCAGAATCTTGATCAGTAGTTATGTAAAGACCCGCTCTAGTCCATTGTGCGTCTACGTTGTCGTGTCAGTTCTATCTGTTATGCTTTTATGACTGTCTGATAGTTCATGTGAGTCGAGTGAAGAATACGACGAGTATCGTAGTCTTGGATCAGATGGGGGAACTGATTCACACCTTCACCGATCAGCTCTCCAAAAAACAGTCGGAACTGAAGCAGTTTGAGACACTCGTTCAAACACTCAGGGTAATTCGTATTCGTAATCATCTCGAAATATAGGCGACGCGCAGAGAGGCTTTTAACCTTGGTATCATCGGCTCAGCTGTGGAGGTAGTTGCAATTTAGCCACACTGTATGACAGCAAAGATCATTAGCGTCACCCTCCTCCTCTTTCCAGGCCTGGAACTGGCACTGTCAGAGTGCATATAGTGCCGTAGTTAGCTCAACCATTGGGTTTAAACTTCACTTTGGGATTCTCAATTCAATTTGCGCACTTGCAAATTAACTTTCACTTTTGATGTTTTTGAGCTGCCTTTCGGCTTTCAGGTAAAATTGCAAGCACTTAATTTAGGAGCTTTTAACCGAAATTTGGGCTTCCCACACAAATTGAAACTATTTGAAGCAGCTCAGGTGCTATGGCGGTTGTATAACTCGGTTAGAATACAGGGTCGTATTGTTGTTGTAGGGAGATCTTGTGAAGCAGACGGATGAACAAAAGAGCCTGGAAGATCAGATCCGACATTTCGAAGAAATAGTTCAAGGACTTCGCGAAGAGAAAAGTAAAAAAAACTCCCTTGCGTTTGTCAACACTGTCAGTATTTAGTCGGATATAGATTGTATAAAGTAGGTTTCAGTTTAATGACACTGTGTGATAACTAAGATCATTAGCGTCGACCTCCTCCTTTATCCAGTCTTGGGACTGGCACAGTTATAGATAAACATATGAACGAAGACTTAATAGGACTTAATGATGACATATTTTCTCCTTCTCCATATTACTAATTACTATAATTATTCTCTCATTGCTATCATTTTTCCTAATTTCTTGACAATTGCATTATACACAGGCGGTACAGAAGTTACTGTTCACAATCACAATTACACTACTTTACTTTTCGTTACACCCTTTTGATGGGACGGATCCATTTTATGCGGCGGTGGTGATTAGTAATATGGAGAAGGAGATCAAATCGGATTTTTGTGCGCTATTGCAGAGGAGGTGACGGAAAGTTTGACGAAGGAAAGGCGGTCAAGGGAAGAGTTGGAAAAGAAGTACAATCAACAACGAAGCACAAATCTCGACGAAATGTACAATCGCAGCCGACAACAGATCAGACAGTGCAGCTCTCTCAACACCTTCCAGAAAGGTAGGAAAGGTATTGAGACTCTCTCGCACACGCACACACACACACACACACACACACACACACACACACACACACACACACACACACACAACCCCTGCCTGAAAGGTAGGATTGTACGTATTAGGTGCAGTAGTAATAGTAATAGTAGCGGAACACTCATGGAGGGCCAGTGAATGGATTCAAGAATGAAGGAGGAAGAGATGTGTGCTATATTCTAATATTATGTGCTATGCTACACTCTATTTTGTGCTATGCTCTTTTCTATACTATTCCATTCCATCTGCGTATTATTTTTTGCGTTCTTCATGAGTGTTCTAGTTTCCTTTCTCTTTGCTCAGTTGTTGAACTCGAATATGAATTGTTGTACTGTGATCACGTGTCATGTCCTCTTCAGACCGTGTTCAAATTCCGTCCGTTCCACATCCCTAAGCTAACTCAACAGTCATTCAAAAAGCTCCCATTTACAAGCCTCAAACAGAGTTGAAGTTGATTTCTGATAATGTAATCTAGACGGGGACATTCTCCACACTGCAACTTCAACACTTTACCGACAAGCTGTACTTCATTCCAATCGCTCTTGTCGTAAAACTGTTAACGGTGAGAAAGTTTATTGATAACATCGTCGGATGTTCTACCGTCTTACATTATTTTATATGATATCGTCCGCCCACGCGTTGGTCAAGTAGTCGGATGTATACGTTAGCAACAGATTAGCATTTTAATGATGAGTTCAACGCTCAACAGGGCTTGACGGATTGGTTGGGTATGTCGATATCCCGGTCTGTCTTGATTGAATCAACTTCCGTCTCAACGTTAGGCTTACACTCGTTTGTGTATGAGTGCTATTAGATGGATGTACCTTTGCCTATGTCTTTGTGCATGCATAAATGTATGCTAAACTTGTATGTTTGCAGACATGTCTGTATGCATATACATGTATGTGTGCATTTATGTATGATTGCATTAACTAATGAAGTCTCAAAGTAAGTTGCATTTTGTATAACTTTCAACCAACCGCCTGTGTTCGGAATTTTCTCATTTAAGGGTGACCCGACCATCTGTCCCCTTAGAGTTTTCTCCCCTTGCTTCCCTTGTTTTCGTGAAATATGTTGTCTTATTTTTATATTGTGTTCATGGGAATGATAAATGTTAAGGTTGTGGTTGTTTATGTTTAACTTGAAGAGCCGTCGTCATTGATCACAGGAAAAGTGAAGTTACTTAAGAACGCATACGAACATGGAAATCTTTCAAAGGTATCATTGCTTCCTACATATCCTCCTATGCCCAGCCTAAAGTATCCTACCTAAACTATACTGCTACACTTTCTTTGCTCTACCGGAACCTTACCTAGCCCTGCTCAGTAGATCATAAATTTCCCGATCGCACTTAAAAATATTATCTTGAGTATTAAACAAGAAAAAATTCGTCGCCTGATGTCTTGATGTAACGTGATTTCTCTTCGATCGTTTCAGCATGAAGAAGCGGCGGAAATGGAAACGAAAACAGGAAGTGAAATTTGTCGTAGTTCCGGTGACGCCACAGTTCTGCAGGAAAACTGTTGTAGACTTCAGGAGTCGAACGACAGACTGCAATGTTGTATCGAAGAGTTCAAGAAAGAAGCGGAAGAGGTTAGGGTCAAGATAGAGTCTTTGTTCTTCTTTAATTTATAAGTTAAGTTTATTTGTACTCGTTCATCCATTCATTCGTTCGTTCATTCATTCATTCTTTCAATATGACGATAATGATAATTAATGACGATGGTAATTAATTAATTAATTAATTAGTTAATTTCATATCAAAGAGAAATATAATCCATCGAATTTCTGGAGGAAAATATTGTCCAATCTTTTTTCTTATAGCGATTATCAATTAATTGTATCAAGTAATATATCGTTTATTGATTAATTCTGATTAATATATCGATTAATTCTGATTAATATATCGATTAATTCTGATTAATATATCGATTATTGATTAATTTTGATTAACATATCGATTATCAATTACTTATGATTAATATATCGTTTATTGATTAATTCTGATTAATATATCGTTTAATTCTGATTAACATATCGATTAATTCTGATTAATATATCGATTATTGATTAATTTTGATTAACATATCGATTATCAATTACTTATGATTAATATATCGATTATTGATTAATTCTTATTAATATATCGATGAATTCTGATTGATATATCGATTTCCGATCAACTCTGATTAGTATATCAGTGTTCAATCAATGTATCTCACTGATCTCGTTGCCAGTGTCGTTCGAAGCAGCTTCAGGCCGAATCGTTGTCTCGTGAAGCGATTGCCGAGAGCGAGAAACTGAAGGCGGAGATGCGGAAGATGGAAGACCAGTGCAAAGTAATGGCAGACATGATACGGAATCTGAAGAACGAGATCGACAGCCGACCACCAAGACCTGTGAGACCCCCTAACATTCAGATCTCACATTTACACATAATAATCAAACACACGTCTATTGCTAAACTTTAATATATCGTATTGTATTGTAATGTATCGTTGCCGCCTTAGCCTACCATCGACAGAGTAATAAGTAGTAGTAATAGTTATTTCAGTCTAACAACAATGTGTGAAAACAAATGTCATGACCTTTACCCAGGCTTTGGACTGGCACTCTCAGAATGCATACAGTCAGAGGCTGAGTTCCTGAGTAATAAATATTCGTTTCAGACCTTTCAGTTGATAGTTTAGCAGACTAGCCACTTTTATGACACTGTCGCCATATTTGTTCTATCTGCTCTGTTTCTTACCCTTCTTGTGCTATTCTTTTGGTAATGTTCTACTTAGTTACTAAGTCCTATTTCGCTGGCTATCCCCGGGGGGTCGAGGGGACAAGTCCCCCCACCTTTTACAGAGAGTGGACAAATTATAAAGTGTCCCCCACATTTCATACCTCTATCATTGGGTGTCCCCTCCCCACTTTTCAAACGAGATTGCCGCCTCTGTGTGGAGCTGTGTTGCATTTCCTTGCGTTCTAATCAAATTACGTTGTGTTCTATTTAGTTGTGTTCTAATCCGGTGTGATCTATTTAGTGATGTTCTATTCCGTTCTGCTCTATTTTGCTTCGTTATTAGTTGTGTTCTATTCCGTCTACTTCGTTTTCTTCTGTTTTGTTCTACAGTTGAGTCTCGAATTTCATTTGACCGTTTGGCTGATCTTTAAAATCTGATCTTTATTGTAGATTGAGAAATATTTCGTTTCGAATTGCTATATTTTTATGCTTTCGTTTATCAGAAGAACTTTCCGATTCCCCGAATGTTTCCCAAATCGGATTCAACCGGTGATGAAGACGAATCGAACACGGACACCAACAGCACTTCTTCCCCCGAAAAGGGTATGCAGCTAAATCATATCTAATCTCCTCGATTCTAATATAATCTAATCAAAATACATACCTGTATATGCAGCTGAATAGAACACAACGAAAAATCATGTAAAATCTCCTCGATTCTATTGCAATCGGTGATGACGATGTAATCTAGTCAAGTTATGCGCACTCCGCTAAATCGTACATGATCTTCTGAGTATTAATCCATACATATCATTCCTAAGGCTGTCAAAAAATGTTGAAATCACGACCCGGGTACCCGTCGATCCGCGCGGTCAGGTATCCAGGTACCCGACTGCGCGGATATTTTGTTAGGAAATGCAGAGAATTGAGCATTTTTGCGGAATCTCGGGCACCCGAGAATCGATTTAATTGCCCAGGCACTCAGCCAATATGACAAAGGGAATATTTATGGCATATGTTCTGGTAAAATTTCGTATTTTTACGGAATTTTGGGTTCCCGAAAAACGATTTCATTACCCGGGTAGTCAGCCTCAAGCGGGTACCCGGGTACCAGTTGACAACCTTAATAATAACGTAGGCCTATGTCTCTGCGGCTTAATCATATATCTAGTCTCACAGATTTTAACCTCTTCTAATCAAATCGTATGTTTTGTATGTAACCGATAATAGCGCCATGATATACTTCTGAGAGTCACCTCAACCCATGAAACAGTGTTCTATGGTGGTTGTTTCAGCCGGGGGATTTTTCCAGCTGAAGTCAAAGAGGGGGAGCATTGAGTCTTCGGCCACCGTGACTAACACCCTCCTACAGACGTCGTTCGGTCTCTTCGTCGATCCATGGAAGTCCGTCGACAGCAACGAAGGAGTCAACGGCGCCGCCACCCTCTCTCCTCTCGGTCGTTCTAAAGGTAGGCGTGACAGTGGAGAGGAATGACGTCGGGGACTGTGACAGGGACAATGGTCACGATGATTGTGGTGGGGGTTGGCACGTGGCCAATGTTGATAATGAGATGAGGATGGGTTTTTTGATGACGACGACGACGACGATGATGATGATGATGATGATGATGATGGTAATGATGGTAATGATGACGACAACGACGACGACGACAATGATGATGATGATGACGATGACTGTAATCGATGATGATGTCATGACAGCAATGAAAATCGTCATCATCTTGTGATTACATGCAAGACAGCGATGATAACAAAGGTATAATTTATAAGACGATTAAAACTTAAAAATAATTCCAACGCGGAGACCGTCAACGTAGAATATGCAGATGAGTGTTTGTCTTTCATGTTTTGTAGATTTTCTCTGATCCATCGACAGTTTAAGAGATCATCCCATTGCTTGTGCTCTTCATTCGTTCTTCCCTCATTCCTTCCGCTTCCCATCATTCGTTCAGCCCTTCCCTCCATTATTCTTTCCTTCCGTACTCTCTCCTTTCTTAAACCTTCCTCCTTTCTTCAATCATTCCTACAGGTCTTCCTACATCCCCAATTATTCCTTCTTTCCTTCCGCATTCCTTCCTTAAGTCCTTTCTCCAATTATTCCTTCTTTCCATTCCCTTTCCTTTATTCCCATCATTCGTTTGTTCCATTCATCCGCTTCCGTCGCTCGTTCATTCTTTCCATCTTCGAGCGTTAATTCCTTGCTTTCTTCCTTTGCTGCCTTCTTCGTCTCTTCAACCATTCCTTCCTTCCTCATTCTGAAGATCTAATCTCCAGTCCTCTTCCAGTCGTCCTGTTTCCATTCCTCTTCCATTCCTCCAGATCATTTGGATTTTCACCGAAGCAGGAGAAAACAACTCGCTCAATAGCACTTGTCTCATTCCTAGGTTATGTTATGTAATAAATCTGACGAGGCCTCGTTCACAGAGTATTGTATAACATTAACTTAATCAATGGCCAGGCAAAAGAGAGAGCAAGAAGGGACCGACCCTTCTGTTGTCAGTTTTGGCCTAGTGTTATATGAGAAAATGAGAAATTTGTCGCATAACTTGACATACAACTTGTTTAGCAGCCGTGCGATGTATCGACGATTGCTGCGTTCAGCGTGACCTCGTTTCCATCTCTATTTTGTGCAACTTTTTTAAAGATAAAATGCTTTCTTTTAACTCGTTTATATAAGTTGATAATCATTGTTGACGTATGCTATTCGGCACGTAAGATTACGATCGTAGTTGGCAGAAGTTTTGTGGACTAATTTCGGTGAATTTTAGGTCGCTTAAATGCACAGCAGCATGAAATGTAACCATTATTAATAATCGACTGTATCGAAGGCTGACTACTTTCCTATTGTCGTTGACTTCATCGAGGTGTGTGAGAATGTGACTGAAACCCGCATTGCAAGGACCTATATTGCACAGGACTGGAAACTCAATACGTAACGTCGTGTAACTAGTTTAGGGCGATAATTAGGAGCACGAAATCTTCACAGCTTATTGACATATTGGCTGATTCGTTCACGTTTAGTTTTGAAGGAAATTTGTTAAAATACCTTTGGAGGTTTAAAACATAATTTCAGTTAGAAGAAACATTTAAATTTTGGGCGACATCCATGTTTAAGAGTGAAACCTGTACACGAACTTTCGACAAGTAATCATTAATATAGAATCCTTGCCCGCATTGTATGTGGTTCCTCCCGCGTCAATGTTATTTTTGTTAAAATGACATAGATGATGTCTATGGCCTGTCTGTCTTTATCTGCTAGCGACATCTAGTCTCTGGTTTTATGTTCTCATCAAATACCACAATAATAGCGTATGTCCATTATTGTATCTATCACGATTCTCACGCACTTCATGCAGTAGACGACTGGCTCCAATCGGGGCTAATATGGAAGGGATATGAAGCCGACGAAAATTGGGTCATTGACCTAGATTGTGTATCTATGAAACTATATCCGGGACTTTTGCAGCATAAACCGGCAGTCGCGTTTGTTTCTGTTAGCGAAATAAAGTGACTTCATGAATAGAACTTGTAATATAAATTGATGTGTTTTTCGAATAAAATCATCCCGATAAGTTAAAAAACTATTCTCAAGTCTCAATTACCTTTACCATAAAATTCGTTAATCATGGCAGGTAGAACGCCTTGGAGTGTCCAATGTGTGGAATATGTAAAGCCCGTATGAAGAAATTTCCACACAGGGTTTGGATGTAGGACACTTCAAGCAATGTAATGTAATGTAATGAAAATTAGCGTCACACAAGAGCCGCGTTTGGGAGACCAGCTTTTTCACCAGGGTTATGTCAAATCATCCAATCGGTAGCCGGATCTCTTGGTTGATAGACGGAAGCAATAATCTCCAGGCCCGCCGAAAGGGAGGGCAGAAATGACAAATTCCCCGGCGAATTTTAGGGGGTCGGATCCGCAATCAACTTTTAAAGAACATGTGACCGGACCCGGCTGGGAGAAAAGATACCATGTCCATGGTGTTGACATTTTGCCATTTCTGTATTCATGTTTAAAACCATATCAATTGATGAAAATTTCATACAGTCATCTCGAACCAATCCGCAGATATGCACTTCTAAGCGATGGTATATCATGACTACCAGGTCGCAATCAGGTAATTGGCGCGTTTAGCTAGACTTGGGAATGTTATTTCGTTTTAGGGATTATCTACAACGTTTTATTACTTATTAAGTTATGAGTTTCCAGTCAAATACTGCTAAAAGCAGTCCTTTTAAACAGCCACGTTCCAAATCAAAGAGTGGAATACATCGTAGTTTGGCAGCGTTTGATGATGGCTAATGAGTGGTTTGCGTTGTTTTGACTCTGATCGCATGAGAACTATTGAAAAACACACACATTCCGTAAACACAAAGACAGGCCTCTGCCTCACAATAATTATTCGGCTCTCTGTTTGTTCGTCCATCCGTGTCTGTTAGTACGTCTGCGCGTGTGTCTGTTTCTGCTTCTGTATGTATGTATGTGTGGGTGTCTGTCTGTCTGTCTGTCTGTATGTCTGTATGTATGTATGTATGTATGTATGTATGTACGTATGTCTGTCTGATACTGTCTGTCTGTCTGTCTGTCTGCCTGTCTAGATCGTTATATCCAGCCCTATATAGGATGGTCATCTACTCATGTCAACACATCACCCCTAATTTCTGACTAAGGCTTAACGCGAGTGGTTGAGTTGACACGTTTCATCCTGGCATCGTCGGTTTGGACTCGAGTGTACGCTGTTGGTAGTTGTATAGGTCATCCGTGATCGGCGAAGAAGGAAGAAGCCTGGTTGAGTTGTTTTCCATCTGAAAGCGAGCGATATGTCCGTTTGGACCTTACTATGCGCACGACACAACACCGTCGCCGAAAACTCTGTAAGACTCTGGCTGCTTTATTATTAAATCAATTTAAATGAGGTGTTTGGGGAGGACGATGCGAAATCCACCAGTATACCAGTGTAAATACATGTATATGCTTTGCAAATGTATGTTTTAAAAAATGTATGTTTTTAAAAATGTATGTTTGTGTAGGTGTTTGCTAATTTAGGTGTATATTACTGTAAATTAGGGTTCGGCGTGAGAACACCGGTTTATGCTCGCTCTTGTTGCTCGGGCCTGGATTGGAAGTGCCTATGGGTAGTCGTCTAGAAGGGCGCTATATTAGAATCTTATCAATACAATTCAATAAATGTTTGCATGTGTCAGTGTACTCTAGTGTAAATGTATCCTAGCGTAAAATGTAAATGCATCCTAGTGTAAATTGTTGTGAATGCAAATATTCGTGGAAGCGTAAATGCATGGTAGAGCAAGGGTATATTAGTGTAAAATGTAAATAGCCTGTATAACTCATAACGACTGCAAATGACCTTGACACTTATGTCGTTCTTTCGTCCAAGGCTTCCTCCGATCTTCCTCTGTGCACCTCTCAGCAGACGGCAACTCGACGCGATGACCTCGGAGACCTGGAACGGACTCTTCAGGGTCTGATCGACGATTTCCGGGCGGCACTCACGGGCCAGAGACGCCGCGACGACTTCTTCAGGAGGCTGAAGAAGAAGAGGGATAACGAAGGTCTAAGGGCTGCGGCATCCCACCCGGGACCAAGGGTGAACGTAGAGGGCGAACTGGGGCTGTTGCGGAGACTGATGAGAACATTGAGGAGATGGCGAAGCGGGTCGGAGGCGGTGACGGAGCGAGGAGTCGATGAGATGAGGGACT
Organism: Bimastos eiseni; assembly: GCA_959347315.1. Taxonomy (NCBI): domain Eukaryota; kingdom Metazoa; phylum Annelida; class Clitellata; order Crassiclitellata; family Lumbricidae; genus Bimastos; species Bimastos eiseni. The sequence goes on from OY365822.1 coordinate 4,243,678, forward strand.
ACGTGGTCCGGACCAGGGAGAGACTGCTCCTGCACTGGCTGGAGCGAACGTTGAAGGAACGGGACGATGCCAGCTGGATCCTGAACGAGTGGCCCCTCGATGGGGATAGGAGGGAGACAGAGGGTGGACTGGCGGAAGAGGTAGGAAAGCTAGAGAGGGCCATGGAGGCGCTGAACGTGCGCATTAGTTCGCTGACGAGACGAGGGATGGAGATGAAGCGGATTCTGGAGACTGAGGGAGACATTGGTCGTCTTCATAGAAAGGCAGAACAACTGTGAGGATGGATCACATATCTACTTAATTATATCCTACATAATTAATTCATTAACTCATTAATTCATTCACAGGATTCATATAGCGCCCCTTCCAGGTGTGCCTTTTTGAGAGGATGCAGTTTGAGGAATCCATTCATTCTTTCATTCATTTATTTATTTTTTAATTAATTAATTAATTAATTTATTTATTTATTCTTTCGTTAATTAATTAATTAATTCATTTATTTATTTATTAATTCATTCATTTATTACGAGAATTTATGTATAGCACCTCTTCAAGATGACTGCTCAGAGGCGCTGGTTCCGCAGTGCGACCAAATCAAAAGATCTTAAGGTGAGAGAAGAAAGCCTGAGTATTGATTCCTGGACTAAAGGGGAGGCCATTCCAAATCGAGGACCTACCGTGAAGAAAACACGACTCTGGAGTGCATCTATTTACTTACTCACGTTGTTCATTCAAAGCATCAACGTAGCGCCTCATAAGGTGTACCCCTTTGAGTGGGTGAAGCTGTAGGGTTATAATTAATTAATTGATTAAGTAGAGTGCATAAATCCATTGTTCATTTCCTGATTGGTAGGAGTGCACTGTAGAGTGCACTTACATGAATGTACTATTGTTAAAAATAATTCATTAAATAGCGTGCACTTCTGTACTATTGTTATCAAGTTATATTGTTATAAGTTATCAAATAGAGTCCATTTATGTGCTATTGTTGTAATTAATTTAAATAGCGTGTACAATTGTAGCAAATAATTTATTAAATACAATACATAAATATGCTATTGTTATAATTTATTTATTAATTAGAGTGCACCTGTGTACTACAATGCGGTGAGTAACTCTATTGTTCATTTCATAGACGAGACAAAGTGGTCGCCATGGTGATGGGGAGCACGGACAGCAGCAGCAACAGCAGCGGCGACATTTCACCCCCGCCGGAAACGGATCCTTCGTCTCTATCCGGGACACTGATCGACCCCAACAACACCCAATACCACCCTCTCATCAACCACCTGTTCCGGTTGGCTGGAATAAACCGACGCTTGGTCGAGGCGCTGCGTCAAGGTGGTCACCGGAGCGAAACAGATCAGAACGGAAATGACACACGCGGTACCCAAACCGGATGTGGAAGTAAGCACACCGGAAATGTCGAGCAACGGGCTAAAAGTCGCAGATTAAAAACTGGATGTGTAGAAGTTCAATGCGGAAGTGGTGAAAAGGAAACCGGAAATAAAGAAAATAAAATTGAAAATAGGGAAATGAAACCAGGAAATGGAGAAAATAAAACCGGAGATGGAGAAACGAAAACCGGAAGTGTATTGAAACGACCCGTAAGGTGCGGCGTAAGTGTCGGAAAATGTGGACCGCAAGTTGACGCCTTGGAGAGGGAGGAGAGAGTCGGTAAGGGCGGTTTGCGTCCGGAGGCTGGAGTCCGTTCGCCAGTAAGGTGGATGACGTCGTCTGGTGAGCGGTATAGGTGTTCGATGTCGGACGCTGGGATGCTTCTGGATCAGCTGAGAAGGATGAAGAGGTGGCTCGGACAGAGGGAGTTGTTCAGTTCGGCCGAGCTGAGGGATATCGAGAGAAGAACGGAGAGTCACCTCAGGTAATGTATTTACGTATGTACATGTATTTGAGCATTTATATAGCGCCCCTATAAGATATTTACTCCGGTACCAAGGCCCTTCAAGACATCGACTCAAGTACTTAGTTTGTTGGACCTACACAGACACACCTAAGCATACAAATACACCCATATCTAAACGCCTATACACGCACACAGATTCATTCGTTCATTCATTTTATTTGTGAAGTACCCCTACCCCTTCAAGATTTCTACTCGGGGGCGCTTCCAACCGAACCCAATGGGGAAAAGGACGAACCTTATGTCGTTGTCAACGCATTCCTTAGGTCCACAGGGAGCGCAGCTGAACGGACGCTGCTGCGACTGACGCTGTATAGGTTAACAAAATAATTCAACAGGGTCTAGATGCTACCAGAAATCATTTGGAATACTGCCGTTTGTAGTAGTCAGTGGCGTCAATCCCCTCTGAGTGATGGAGGCAGAATCTTTGTCCCAAGTGTCAGGAAGGCAAGAAATTCCCCTTTAAAATATCGCCTACCTATAATTGACTCTCCTATCTGGAAGCCTCTGATAGTCAGAAATTTCAGCCCCAGTCCGGTCAATCGCTTACACACGTTTCATACGCTCAGGGATATATCATGTCAGTGTTACGAGGCAAACGTGAAAGAGAATGGTATTGACCAAACAGAAGTTATCCCTGGACAAAATCTGTAAAATGAAGTTTACGATTACATATATAACGGATTTCTCTCCAATTAGAATTTAGCTAAAATAACTAGATTGTCTAGAAACAAGGAACTTTACCTACAGTAAACTTTGGGAGAAAACGTTGTGCTAACTGATATGTAATGTATTCGATCATGTGACATTGAGCATCATTGAGTAGATATGTTGAAGATGCGCTATATAAATGCTCGATTACATTACATTGTCTTGCATTGTTTAAGGTCGGACGTGAGCCTGGATTCGCATTCGCTGCTTTACGAGTCGCATTTCTTCATCGAAGACCTCGATTCGATAGAAAGAACGAGGACATTCGCGTCGCCCTTTATCGCTCCGTATGACGACTCCTCGTCCATTGACGAAAGAGGCGCTATACCAGCCCCAACTGCTGATCCTCCCAAGACCAAGCCAACTGTGACCAAGTCTGTGAGCTATACCGATTCGGTGAACATTGCCAACGAGCGACTCATCTGAGAATAATCTCGGAATTGTGTAACAGCTGAAGGGTCTCCATGTCGTAAGCCCCACGCTTTTAAAACGAAGCGCAGGGCATCAACTTATTCACGAATGCTGAATAGTTCGGTATTAGGCATGCAGCCATGGTTCCAAACGTTTTTACGCGGTCTTGGTTTGTTGTTTACGACGTAGTCTAGATAACGAATAGTTATTATGAATACAGTAGCTTTACAGTAGCTTAATTTACAGTAGTTTTGCCATTCACGAAATACTCCTTACTAGGAATCTATGGTACGCTGTAAGTACTTTGCCATAGCAGTTTAGCGCAGCCTAGTTCCAGCTGTTTATACCACTATATTATAAGCAATATCCATTTGCTATAGCAGCGGGTTTTGATAGTCATTGAAATATTTAAACGCAAACTGCAAGAACAGTAACTGGTGTGTGAAGTTTTGCCGAATTAACTAACAGCAGTCGAACTTATTAACAAGAAGCCTAATTATAACTAGCTGCTCGATAATATAATTATTCATCCCGTCTGTATTTTGATGTTGAGCAAATACGATAAAATTTCTTACGTCATAATTAAAATAATGTTTGGTAAATGACGTGTAAATGACGTCATAATTATACCTAGCATACAATAACGCAACAATCGTGATTATGACGTCCTAGTGATCTGTGACGTAAGCCTATACGTGTAATTATGCAGATCTATACAAAGCGCTCTAATTACTATGACGTCGCGGAAATGTGACGTTAAGCCCGACTTCATTGATCGTAACAATCGAGATTAATTTAATAAACTTGAAAGAAATTACTTTAGTGTCGAACACAAAGATTTCATCTTCTGGAGTTTGTTGTTTTAAGTGTAATGATAAGGTGACTGGTTATGAAAACTTCAACTACATGTGTAACTAAACGCTTTCATTAACCTCTGTTCTAATGCGCCATGTAAACCTTGGAGCAAATACTACAACAAAGAAACGGGAAGAGGGAATGTAATTGAGGGATCGCCTATCGGTTGGGAGTATAAGCAGGGGCGTTAATCCCCTCTGAGTGATGGAGGCAAACCCCCGGTTCCAAGTGCCAGGAAGGCAAGATATTCCCCCCTAAGACGCAAAAATTTCCCCTTGCTGAAATTGGAGGCATTTGCCTCCGGCCCCACCCCTATCTGGACGCCTCTGAATTTAAGAATTGGGGCTTTAAAAGGGGAGGGTAAGGAAGACTTGGGAAGTTGCTGTAATTACTTCGGGGCGAGTAGGAGCCCCTGCCTGACCGTAAAAACCTGGTTTTTATGTGGTTGAAAGATCTATTGACCATAGCGTATAAACGACCGCAATGGGACGAACCGATCCTTGTGGATAATTAAAAAAAATTGGATTGGACGAATCGAATTGTGTCCGTGATTTACTACAAACTTCCAATGCGCGACTCTAAATCCAGATGCAGGGAACCAGCTTATTCGCGAGCGCTACGTCAGGTCGGAGGGGTTTCAGATGGGTGGTTGAAAGCATATTATTGAACCATATTTGCTCAAAGCATAGAGTTACATTGTAACAATAGATTATCATATTAGTCACCATCTGCTTGTATGCGCCTACTGAGTACATGGGGTGTTTCAAGTAGGCCTACTGCTCAACGTGTTGACGAGCGCTACATAGATATCATGAAGGGCGCTATATAAATGTTCGATTCCATTAGATTACATGGGAAGAAAGCCATATAAGACAAGCGTTGGTTGTTTAAAACTTTTGATTAGTTATTTGGCAACACTTGAAAACACAAATCAACGTATTGGACGACGCCTACACACATCAGACACTACAGTGGCTACAGAAGACGCTTCCAGACATACACGGACACATCGCATGTGTGGCCTACTGTCCCGCCAGACAATTATTACCTGGTACTTCAACATTCTGGTAAGACAACTCTATGCGCAAGCCCTTCTGTAAAATCGTTCGTCTCCTGCGCTCTACTGACTGTCTGGATATGTCTGTAGCTTGCGTTGGGTCTGTCGTTGTTGTGACTGGTCCCTCCATATGGAATGGCCTTCCTCCCTGCTTCGGGTTAGCGTAATGTAATATTCATATAGCGCCCCTTCAGAGACTTTACCCGCATCCTCTCTGTCTACCTGTCGAGTTTCTTTTCCCAGGGCTTCGCCATCGAAAAGTCAATTATTACTGTGAGCTGCGATCCAATGGTTTTCAGATACGATGCACAGTCGTCAAACGTGACCACAGCACCACGCGTTCTGTCAAGAGCATACCATATGAACATGGAACCCATACAGCATCCCCCTTTCTCTTCGGGATTAGCTGGTCTCTCTTATCTCTGCCGTCTGTCGCAAGCATCTTAAGACATTCCTGTTCTTCGCCTATCTTTGTGTTGAGTTGTGAGTGCCTCTGATTACGAGTGGCGCTATATAAGTTTTCAATTACAAATTACAATCTATTTATATATGGTGGTGCCCGTTATCAAACCTACTGAAATTCCAGACCAATATGATGGCAATATCTCTGGCTGAAGGCCACACATCGTGTAGACAGACATATCGAGCCGCATCACTGTTAACTTAAAAGTATCATCATGACAAACAGGAACGTCAGTAAGTACAGAAACAGAGGCGACGCCAAGTGGAAAGAGTTTGGGAAGGGGAGGAGCTACCCTATTTCTGCCAGAAATGAACACCAGTCGCCAGGGTCAATTTTTGGAGGGTATCCTAGACTGGAACATCCTGCATAAAGTTTTCAGAAAGCAATTTGTCCCACAGCCTGCTTGGTGGAAATAATTACTGCATAACCATGAAAAAAGCTAAAAAATAGGTCAAATACATTTAAGTTAGTTTTCCTTATATTAACGTCACTTCAATTTTTTTCAAAGCATAAAATCATACACTCAAATATTTTCCACCAACCCTGAAACGCATATAATTATGATGGTCGACGCCATGGAGAAAAAATTCATTGTTTCCACTCATTACGTCCTAATATTTCGTTGTACCGCCTCTGGCTTTGATCACAAGGTGATGCACTAATTACTTCCACCACTGTATCACGTCTTCTAAAACTGTCACCAACCCTGGAACTAACAAGGACTTCTAGCAACTACGTCATTCTGGAGGATCCTTTACAAAGGTCATTACAAGGGTGGGAAAGGTCAAAGTTCCCATTCCCCCTTCCGTAAGCCTCGCCTCTGCAAAGAAAACAATTGAGACAATAGAATACATTTATAGAGCTATTTGATATGTCATCGGCCGCCATAGTCCACATCCCACTGCATTTCTGTCAATTGTGTACTACAGAACAGCGATACGACACCCATGGGGCAATACGTGACATACGCAGCAAGGACAACTTTGCTCAAAAGGGGCTGTACACAAAGTCCCTCATTTGCTTATATCTCCACGCTACAGCAGTCTCCGAAAAGGCTCAAAGTCCACAGTATAAATCGAGCGAGACCAAAAGAAAAACGTTACAGTTTTGAAATAGAACATAGCATCAACAACAACAGCAACACAGTAATCAAAGGTATCTGACAGTAGCTTAAACGCATGATGCCATCAGTTCAATGTATTATGATTCGACCACACACACCTAAACAGCGCTCTCAGTTGCACTGTCAATTTAACAGCACTATTGGTTTTCGAATCCTTGCGGAATTGAGAGAAAAGAAAGGAAGCTTAAATAGCCTGTTACAAGGCGAACGACCTTCAGGCAGATTGTGATCGTAATCTCCAAACTTCTAAAGCGCTTCTCAAAAGCAAAGCGCAGGACACCGGCTTGTTCACGTGCCCTGCGTCGGAACAGAGGGGTTGTTACAAGGGCATTCCGAGGAAGGTCAGAGTTCGATTTTCAGAGGGATGGCTGTAGCGAGGCGAAGGTTACATGCTGCCTAAATTCAAACCTTCAACACCAGTGTAACATTGCCTAATGCATGCGCTAAAATTTCACACGCAACAGCCAAGCACCGGGCAGCTCGGTAATCTCTAGCGCTAAACCCATGTAAGCATATTATGGATCTAGGGTTCAGACCGGCAAACTCAAAGCTTCGAACGTTCCATTGGTCGTCCCTGATTAAAACCGAACCAGACGTGGAACTTAAGCCGGGACCAGCCGTGAAGTGGACAAGTATCCAACCACTGTTGTGAAACTCAAAACTGTGGCGTAAGCCGACACCGAATCCACGGCGAATCGGCAGCACATGACGCAACGGAGAGAGACATCTCACTGGCCAAACTGCAATGAGGTCAAAGAAAAATCAACAAATCAGACCACACATGGCCTCACACCATCACGCGTAATCAATCCAGGTGGAAAATTGTCGTCGCTCTTAGAAAACAAGACGTGTGACTCCCCAGAAAGTACTCTCTTCGATCGAAACACCCGCCTTAAAAACGATAACGTCGTTCTCATGTCCAGAAAACCTTGTCGCAACCCCAACCCCAGTCGATGACAAGCGCCCCACCGGTCCGATTGCCCAACCCCGAATGGGAGGAGGCGTCTGACAGGAACTAGCTGATCGAGCACGGACTTCGGCAGTTGGTGGGCGAGTCAGACGGATGGATGATGCGACGCCGGGAGTGCTTGTCGCCGCCGCGGTGAAAGGAGGGCATTCGGGTCGTGTGAGTTCGATTGTCAAGCAGGTAGGAGCGAAGGTGGGCCTTGAGTGAGGACGGAAGGGGCAGCTGTTCGACGCCGTATATGGTCGTGTGCGCAGTGATCGTTCGACAGCAGAGTTCCTGAAGGGTAAGCACTGCAAACGAAACACAAAACCAAATGTAGGAGAGATGACACTTGAACAATTGTAGATCTATATATACACAGCCAAACGGATAGGTCAGTCAAATTAAAGAAGTTGGAATAGTTAGAAGGTAACAATATACCAGTTAACCACTTGTGCTCAAAATACTACTGAACCACATTTGCTCAAAATACTACTGAACCACTTTTGCTCAAAATACTACTGAACCACATTTGTTCAAAACACTATTAAACCATATTTGCTCAAAACACTATTAAACCATATTTGCTCAAAATACTATTAAACCACATTCGCTCAAAGCACTACTGAACCACATTCGCCTAAAATTCTACTGAACCACATTTGTGCAAAATACTGCAGTTTCAATTAATAAACAAATGTTATAACATATTACACTTATCACGACTTGCCTTTCATTGGTCCCCATATGTGACTCATTCCGTTGCGCTTGAGAGCGACCCGTGCCAACTCCATCAGTGACTCTGTGACATTGAAGTCGCAGAGTGGACTCACTTCGAAGAACGTCATGTCGTGCTTCAGCGCATACTCCTCGGCCTCGTCCTCGCTCACCTGTCGCTTGAAGGCCAGGTGGCAGCGATTGCCAATGAGGATCTTTGGAACACCTGGAGCGTGCTGATGAGACAAAAGAAACGACAAAAGAACAATCAGAACGAACGCATGGAACAGCCAATGACAAATCGATTCAGTGGCCTAACCCTAACCCTCATCTGGAATGGGAGTAGAAACCCCCACTCTGGTCGATTGTATAAATTTTCGTATCGCAGGCCATTTAATTCTCGGAAAGCTAAAATGTTCAACAACCCCAGTTAATCGGGTAAGGGGCGATCTCCGTTTGATCTCCAAAATGCTAAACCCCCTCTTCTGACAACTGTTCTTGCTACCCAAACCCCATCGCTCTGCACCCCGACTCATTGACCCGGTTTCAAAATGCCAGATTCAAACGATGTTGAAGGTGGCAGTAGTAAAGTGATTATGAAACTCAGAAAGACCCCTGCTGGTGACCTTTAAGGCATGCTTCCTTTAAATCATTCATTCGCAACATTTCTCTAACTCGGGGAGACGGAACTAGGAGCACCTGTCTTCAGATGTCACTTCAAGATAGCTGCATCTCATGTCAATAATGGTCGATGTGACAAGAAGGACATTCAGTAACCATACCTCGTCAATCTCGCGAATCCACCGGTCAATTCCACCAAACGACCACTTGCTCGTTATGTCGTAGACCAACAGGATACCCTGGCATCGGAACCGAACAGAATTAATTACATCATCACGTAAATAATAAAACATCACATTATGTCATTTCTAACAAATTTTAAAAGCAATGCAATGACACAGATTCCGCTGCGCCGACGACACGCGACATATGCATCATGTGTCGTCATCATCATCAGCTCCTGATTCCAGCCATATGGTGCCACAGGGACGTCCGCATAGGGGGTCTGGAGGCAAATGCCTCCAATTTCAGGTAGGGGATAATGTTTTAGTCTTGGAGTGGGGGGAATATCTTGCCTTCCTAACATGGGGGACCGGGGTTTGCCTCCATTACTCAGAGAGGATTGACACCTCTGTGGCGGCGATGGGTACGAATAAATTATCTCCATTGTTCTGTGTCAAGTTTGCTGCTCCCCTTAGCATTAGCATAAATGATATTACGTCCTCATTTATATTGTCCATTCAGCATAGTTTATGTCTCTGTTTCTTTCTCATGAGAAGTTAACGAGCAGCATGTTGCGTTGGATTCAGTCAAACCATTGGCATCTCATTAGACAAGACAGTGTTAGATTATAGAATTAGTTGTAGCAGATTTTTCGTAATTATCCGGGGAGCAGAACTAGCGAGGAAAACGCCACAGAATGAATAGAAGACAAACTGCAGGACTAACGTGGGCTCCCCTGGAGTACGAGCGAAATATCGTGCAGAACCTTCCCTGGCCAGAAGTGTCCCTACAATGAGAGATGTAAACACACATGTCAAAAGGTGATCTCGGAATATCTTTCGTCACTGCAATTCTCTTTATACACCACGTGTGAAGCGTTAGTGTGAACCACGTGTGAAGCGTTAATGTGAACCACAACAAGTACCTTGATACACACTTACAATATTCACAAGCTACTTTCAACTGTGGTCTGTAGAATCAATCTGTCCTAGTTGACTGGGAAATCCAATCTGAACCTTTCCATGGTGTTTTAATTGTCAGAAAAGAGCCGTAGGTCGAACATTCCACACATTACGGAGCACACGAAAATGCAGTTTAAAACCTAACGTTATTAATAATATGCTGCAAACAAGCAACCAACGGTAAAATCGCAGTGTAGGGACCTTGAGCAAGTCCTTCACTCCTAATTGCTCAGAGCTCTTAACGTTCTGTGATATGGTCATGTGCACTTCTGAACTTTAGACGGAGGGTCATCTGTATCAGACCAACAACAGTTATCGCTTTACTCATCCACGCAACTTGGCCCAGAGACTCTGAACATCCATGCCATCTGTCAGCTGTCAACAGGAATCTGTGGGCTGGTTAAACACTTGTGCGTGGGCCCACCACTGGTGACTCTTTTCAGCGTACTGTGCATGGTTTTGCTAATAGATGTACTTTTACTTGTTCGTTGTGACATGTAACAACATTACGGCCAGTGCCGAGAGCGCCTCTGAGTAGATATCTTGAAGAGGCGCTATATAAATGAATTTACATACATACATACATGCATACATCAGATGTGGCTGTATTGCTTCAGGTTATTTTGATGACACAGCCCTGATTGATCAACTAATAAAATGATCGAGTTTGTAAATCACCAGAGTTGAAGCTTAATTCTCTTTCCATTCAGCAGCACGGTCGTCGTCTTGAAAACGATACCTAGCATTACAAATACATTAAAAAATCACATCAGAAGTATAGGATAATAGTATAATAATTATTATTGTCACCATCACTGATCTTCATTATTATGAAACAGCCATGTCCACCTCTACAACAGTCAGCACCATTTTTGCCAAACTTAACCATCCCCAAAACCTCATTCCACACATATTCTTACTCAATATCTTAAGCTTCCCACTGGCGATGTTTCCATTGAGGGAAATAGGACTTGGAAGAAAAATTATCAATTTCCATTAACAAGAATAAGAACGAAAACATGGAGTAATTTTTAGAACCAGAATAGAACGAGAACTTAAATGTAATCAAGCATTAAAAACAAATACTCCAGTGAACATTCCTCGCAACACAAAACAGGATTACCGGTCGAGTATCCATAGTACGGCGACTCAGAGGCTCCATCTTCCAGGCCCTGGAGGAACTCCTCCTTTCCGACATCGCTGTCTCCAACGAGAAGGAACTTGAGTAGAAAGTCGTACGGTTTCGGTCGAACGACGGGCGTCGGAGGAAGGGAACTCGTCGCCATGACTTGTGACTGGCCAAACGGCAAAACGTTGACTGTAGTTCAACCGCGCTGTGAATGGAAAACATTTGCGAAGATAAAGTACATTCGTGTAAGTAGCCCTTATTTGCATCTGTCAAGCACATGTACAATCACATATAGGATTGTCTGATTATGCTAATCAGTTTTTGTGGGGTTACAGTGACTCAGGTCATCTGTACTGACGTGAGGTCATGAATGCCAAAGCATGACAATGGAAATTTATAGCTTCCAGATATAATACAGATTACTCTTGCGTATTTGTGGAAACCAATGTTCGATAAGTTGCTAATAAAACACAGAGACTTGATCGACAATGCATCAAACGGGGGATACGGCATAAGAGACTAAGAGTTCATAAAATAAATACCACAAAGTAACACGCAACAAGGATGCAGTCGATGAAAAGTGAAGTAAAAGAACAAAATCGTTTAGAATCATTAAAAAAGGCTACAGGAAAATAAATTTCAATCACTGAGAACCAACCGTTTGCTCAAGGGCCCGTATTGATCATTTTAACCATAAAGAGTCGCAGAGCAAATGATCGTACGAAGTCAGCCGATATTCACTCGAACACTAATAAATGTTCGTAAAACTATACGTGAACATGCTAATGAGAATTTTTAAACGGATCATATTAAGGAACAATGTAACAAACAACAATAATCAATTAATCCTGCTCTAATAACGTTCCGCCATTTTCAATGCTAAAATTAGAAACTCAGATGAATAAATATCCTAGCCTAGCGTCTTCTAGTGACGCATTGGATACATCGGACCACATAATTATATCTACATATGGCAGCGTGAGAGGTGATTTTATTTTACGACACTATCGAATTCACAAAGACCAATGGGTCGCCCTCCTGCTTTATCCATGCTTGGGGCTAGCACTCTCAGAGTGCGAATGGTGGAGGACTTTGAAATTTGCGCAATGGAAACAATCGTTCTAATACAATTATAGATAGAGTAAACTATAAACTATATCCAAGGAATCTATTTAAGTAATTGGTCCTTTATTATATCAGTGGATATTATGGGATCACATTAAGTTCGCAAGAATCCTCCCTAATAATGACGTAACATAGGCCTAATCATAATTTCAAGCTATGGTCATTCTACTGAAACTCATTCATATTTCAAGGCGGCTGAAAATTACTAAGCTGACGCCTGGTCGGCCTAATATGTAGCGACAATCGGATAACTTAATAAGAAGCAGTTTTGCAAACATTCTAAAAGATATTTACTTGCTCGTTAAAAAAAATGATTAGTCGATAAATATTATTTGAACGCATCCGATGGGTATCTCCTTAATTATTTACATGGCCCTATATAAATTAATCTGCTATCACAATTACAAATTGTCGATCGAACAAGTAGGCTACGTGTGCAATTGAGCGTGCTCTTAATTAATTTGCCGCTGTGATTATCGCCGGTTATCAAGGCCAAGAAAGGATCAAAAGACGTTGCGAGCTCGAGGCCTAAAGATCCAGACATAAGATATTGAACCATTTTCTCAGCCATTTTAACATTTATGTTGCGCCCCTCAGAAGTCTACCCAGATCCGGTGTAGATGCATCTCGATTTCCAAATGTTGTTTCGAAATTGATACATTCAATTGACTTCTTCAAAGAAATTAATTTCAGTGCTTGAGAAACATTGTGGAATAGCCTATAATTGATTGTTTGATAGCACTACCACTATGATTGACATTTTGGAGACTGCTTGCAAATTATTTCAGTAGGCCCTACTGTGAACGTATTTTTGACACTGCTTAGTTTAAGTCGTGTTGTTAATCTATACATATCAGTAAGGATATATTTAATGCGAGTTGTGAGCGCTACGACGATCGATTTTCAGGCGCTAGGCCGTAACTGCTGTAGCGTATTCGGCTGTGCACGTGACGTGATGATGTCAGCGCGCGTGAACTTTGAATATAGATGCTGACTAGCAAATTTAAGTACTTATAGTCGTGTGTTCGAGATTAGAGTATATGGCAGAATAATGTTGTGTGCTGTTTCGTCGATACTTGCGATTTGAGTTGATATTCTTTCTGCTTGAGTTAAGAAGAAAAGTTCTGATGAAATCTGAGTCATTGAAAAGTCAGTCGATAGTTAGGGAAGGCGGCGAACTTTGAATGTTGGTCCGTTTCATGGAGAGGGAGAAAGCGGGTTGAAATCTACTATAAATCTTGAGTAGTTTATCTACTTGCCAGAGCTACAGATTGATATCTTATTTTTCGCTTAAACTTTTATGTTATTTACATAACAATTTCTATGAATTTTTTCTGTTGCATTCTATCTGTTTTCCAAATTGTTTGTCCGTCCTCCCCCAAGTCAGGACGAAATCTTCGCCTTTACGTCTAAATCCACGAAAGACAACGATGAATGGTGAGTTTTCAGCCACCTTTCCAATGATCGTGATTTATTTGGAGCAGAACATGGAATGCACGAGGGCCCTTAAGTGTGTGGAGGGGCTTGCTCAGAGCTTGATAAAGTAGGCACGCTGACGAGTCCCCTATTTGAGTAACATGTGGGTTAGGGCGAAATTTGTACATAAGGACTTTGTACTGGACTGCGCAGATGTGGCTGGTCATATTATATTACCAACGACAATAATTACCGTCGTGACGTGTGTGTCATACTTTAACGTTTCACTTTTCACTGGGCGTTTGCGCAAATCTTACTGCATCCGGTGCTGTTGCGTCCGTCTCATGCAAATAAGGTAAAATGTGCGACGGGCGTTACTAATACGTTTAACAAAAGTGTAATTGACGTGTATGAGTTGTACATCGTGTGATGTAAGCATATTTACAGTAATTATAATTAAATGGAAACTTAATGGATGAAACTCGAAAAGAGCGCCAGTTGCTGTTGAATCGTCAGCGAATGCTAAAATGGACAGCTCGCCTAAGTCAATAAACACATACACAACCTGTCATATCTCACGGGTTACCAACTAGTTATGTTGATAATTTTTGTAACACTTTCGGGTTCATTTGACAAGTTTATTATCGACATCTAACGTACAACAGTAACAGTTGAGTTTAGAAAAAGCAAATTTCCACATTATGCATAAACACAACCAAGATATAGAAATAAAAGAATACTAGAAATGATAATAATTAATACACATGTCATAATAATACTGTTGCTTCATCTATGTACACACCAAGTATAATTATGACATTGAAATTGAACAGCTTCGTCTCGGACACAATCCTTTCTCTATAGCGAACATTTACATGCAATTGTTTTAGTAAACGAAGATCGAGTCGAGTCGCTTGTATTGAAAAACACGAGGAATGTCGAACAGGACAGAAATACTTTCGAATAATTTACAAGATGCATTCAAAACTTAAATCAGATCGAACGACGAACTATACACAGACGAAAATCGGTTTTAGAATGAGTTATAAAACGAAGTAGATCTGGGACAAAAACACTGAAGGTAAAATATAAGTAAGGTTAAATTAAAGAAACAAAAGTTCTAAAACGGAAGTAGATCTGGGACAAAAAACACGGGAGGTAAAATATAAGTAAGGTTTAAATTAATAAAATAATTAAACGAGCACTGGTTATAAGTTGCCCGCGCGTCCATGGGTGACGGTGTTGTTTCTCCAAATCTCTAATAATCTATTGAATAGCTGAGGGGATTAGAAGAAGAGTGTGGGCGTTGAACCTCCAACTAAGACGCTGAAATTATGTTTCGAAATATTAAAAAAACATGAGAAAATTAATTAAATAACAGAATCCCATAAAAACATGGTCTAATACGAAGTGATGATTGAAAATTAGGCCTATTTGCCAATGACTCAGGCAAAACAAAACAAACAATAAGTCAAAGTATGCTGAACAATTAAAATAGAGAAAAAGTAAGATGGGGAAAAAATTGTCACTAAAGGAATAGTAGGAATTCATGGCAAACAAATGTTAGCGCAGACATCTTACATCAAATCGCCTTTTTGTAACTGGGCCCAGGGTCGTACCGAAGGGAGGGACAGCGGGGCCCAGGCCCAGGGCGAAAATGTGGAAAGGGCGAAAATTTCAGGATGGAATAACTTATTATTTCATAAAATGCACTATTGTCAAAATGTGGGGGCGCCTAATTGACGCCACGCACAGGGCGCAATTAGTTAGGCACACGCAGGGCGCAATTATAGCTCGGTACGGCCCTGACTGGGCCCAATATAACTATAGGCCTAGTTTATGTGCTTATAATAGGTCTATATATTATCATTAGATGTATCACCAAGTACTTATTAATTAAAGTTTGACGCTGGGGTGAAACATTCTGCAAGCTCCGAGGTCGTTTTGTATCAATTTTAAGAAATTTGTCCAAATCACGGCAATTGCGGAAATTCACAGAATTCACGGCCTTCGTGACATCGTTAATTTCTACTATGCCTAATCGTATGCAAATTGCTGATAATGCAACTGAAGACGATGGCCCAATTAATGTTTAATAAGCATCACGCAAATAAAAAAACGTGGTCCAAAAACCTACAATAATACATCCGGAACGTCAAAAAACAGCAGATGTCAAAATACGATTAAAATCTGAATTAAATGAGACAGCTTGAGCTAGACACCTCCAAACACAGTACATACAACAAAGCATTCAACATTTATCTGCCACACGTGTGACATCTATACAAATCAGCTCAGAAAGCTACCAAACACTTCTACCAACAAATGTACACCCTCTGCACAAAAAAACCCTACGTCAGGGTACTGTACAAAATCAAGTTAAACCAGCTTTGGGGAAATGCCAACGAACAACAAAATAAAAGCCTGAACAATCTGGCCGACTTAACTATGAAACATTGCGCACGCATGCCAAGGCATATCCGTCACAGATTTTTTGAACATCTGGTAGGTCTACTCCAGACAGTCTGCCTTGATACCTAAAACTCACGATGAATGCGTAGCAGGTGGTTAAGTGTCGCTTTAAATGCAGTGGGTCATCGTGAGTGGCGATAGAATTTTTTTTATCTTGGAGCAGACTACAAACCGTGTGGTTAAATCTTAGTTGCTTCTGATCGTTTACATTGCCATGCATTTCTCCTAGAATGTTGTCTTCTAAAGGCGCTAGAATAATTCTCTGAACAAACGCATGCATACATACATACGTAGTTGGTCCAAAGTGTTGGCTGGGCATCACCCTTTACATCTACAGTTTCCATGTCCCAATGACATCCTGTTGTCCATGCACCTACATGCGTCGTAAGAAGCTACTCATATTCGGTATAAGAATAATAATAAGATGCCTACTGTTAAAATTTCGTGTCTTTGCACCAAAGCAGTTATCAACAATAAAGCATATATTGACTTATATACATATATAACTTATCGTTCAAATTGACCTGCAATATTTAAATATTTTCATTCATGTTTGGCATACCCGAACTTCACGCTGCTTGCAATCTCGCAGTGCCCGTCCCATCGCTGGACGAAACAAGGAGGGAAACGCCAATGATCTTTGTTATCACACGGCATCGTTAAACTAAGCTACTTTTTCACACGTTGTACTGACTAGCCGCTTGTGCTTTGCCTTGGTCAAAGTGTCTAGCAACAGGAGACAAAATCAATAAAAATACAAGCATTCGATAATTTTCGGCTCACTCGGTAGCAAGACAAAGCGTCAAAGCGAAAGTTTCCGTATACATAATTGTTTGGTCTACGATTTGAGGTCAACAAAATGGACCGTAGCGTAACAAACACATCATCCCGACTAGTTACTAATTAATAACTAGCAGGCCTAATAGCAATTATAACAATAGTAACAGAACTTACAGAAGTAGCGATAATGATAGTAATAATTACAATAATAGGGCCTAGGCCTAGTAATACTAGCAATAGTGGCATTAATAGATTAATAGTAATAATAATAATAATAATAATAATAATAAAATTAATAATAATGACAATAATAATGATAATACTACTACTACCACCACTACTCCACCACCTAATACTACTACTACTACTACTGCTAATAATAATAATAATAATAATAATAATAATAATAATAATAATAATAATAATAATAATAATAGTGAGGGCCTCGCCTTTCTGTCTGAGACTGGACGCCGACTTTCGACAACTACCGGTGACACCCGAGAGACAAACTTCCTTTTCCAGAACTTGTCGGCATTGATCCAACGTTTCAATGCGGTGGCTTTTCAGGGCACCATGTCAAGATTACAGTCCACTGACAAGCGGCGACCCAGACAGCATGATGACAGATCCGTTGGCAATGCCAATGATGAATAATAATAATAATAATAATAATAATATATAATATATATATAATGATAATAATAATAATAAAAATAATAATACTAATAATAATAATGGGACCTACGATTCACAGACAAGGCATGGAAAGGTCTGCTGGAGTCCAATAACAATCTATGTGACCGTGCTCGCCTGCTGGCCTCACGAGTACCTCATTCTGGAGACTGGATGCTAGCGCCCCCTGTGACTGCCCTAGGCCTGCGCCTCTCAAACGAGGATGTACGACTGGCAGCCGGGTTGAGGCTAGGAACGACGCTCTGCGAGCCACATTTGTGTAACCAAGGTCAAGAGAGCGTCGACGCAAAAGGGCTCCATGGACAAATTTGTAGAAGAGGCAGCGGAAAACATCAACGACATAGCATGTTGAACGATGTCATCTGGAGAGCTCTTGGCAGAGCGAAGATTCCAGCGCAAAAGTAACCTCTCGGCTTGGTAAGAGAAGATGGAAAGCGACCGGACGGCGTCACGCTCATTCCTTGGACACGTGGTCGATGTCTGGCATGGGATGTGACAGTGCCCGACACCTACGCCAAGTCACATCTTGTCGACACATCTATCAGAGCTGGCGAAGCAGCCGAACGCGCAGCTAAGACGAAGAGGGCCAAGTATTCCACCATAACCAACACCCACGACTTCGTAGCCCTCTCCTTGGAATCCGGCGGCGCTTGGAGCAGTGAAGGACTGCAGTTCATCTCAGAGTTGGGTAGTCGAACGAGTGCTGCAACCCACGATCCAATGGAGACGTCATTTCTGTTTCAACGTATCTCAGTTGTTCTTCAGCGTGGGAACGCCGCCTGCCTCATCTGGACATTGCCACCACTCACTTAGCTCACCCACATGGGCGATAACAGCATAATATAATAATAATAATAATAATAATAATAATAATAATAATAATGAAACATAAAATTAGTCTCTTTTTGGTGTGCACTTGTAGAGGCACTAAATAAATTAATTCACAGATACAATGAAATGATGATAAAAACAATATTAATAAATATTTAACCAAAAACCAAACTGAAGTGGACGTGCCTGTATTACAATTCCGTTATCTGGACATGAGACACAAAACCAGAATCAGAGGAAAGTTACGAAAACAGTTAGTAACAGAGTTGAACCTTAAGTCATAGAAGAATACTAGATATTCTAGTGTAATGAATGAGATTCCTATTCTGTAGTATCTGGTAACGTAGCAATCAGCAATCTCTCATCAAAACCGCGTTATGTTCAATGACTAGAGCCTGGGCAGATTAGAAACCTGTAATAAAACAAAACATATTTACTACACAATAATTAGGAATTTAGCAGGAAACACATTAAAATCGAGAAGGACGCAAGGGGAATAGATTATTACTACGAACATTTCGTAAGCTCAACCAAAACAAAATTGACAACAGTCTCAAAGAAGCAACTCGGCCGAGACCATAATAACTCAGGATGTTTCGAATAAGATACTCATAAATTTAGGAAACTGTTTAATTCTGGATTAGCTCAAATCAATCAATTAATCAATTCTTTTTATTGTTCACTGACAAAGCCTAGCATAAAAACACGGAAATGATAATGTTAATTAATCATGCAGTGAGCAAAGGAAACCCCAAAAGAACGAACCGTTCCGCTAACAGGAGCCACCCAATTTCAACAATAAATTAACCTAGAAGTAAGTCCTACAGTTTTTTCAGCGTACCACATGAAAGCAACGAATATAATCATCATTTCATAACAAGTAATGTCGCACAAACAAACAACTTTATCTAACTGTTCAGTAAAAAAGTTTTTAGGTTATTTTTAATTCATGATTTCAAATGATACTCAGAACCCAAACTACAAAAAAAACCGACGTCAGCTACAAATGATTTCATGATAACGAAATCATTTTGAAATCATTTTTCATGATTTCAAAAGATATTCAAAACCCAACTACACCAAAAAACCCGACAAACTCTGAAAAAACGCAGGGGGAATCCGGAAAATTATAGCGGGTGAATCGTTTGAACGATATCGTTCTGGATAAGCTGGTGCATGGCTTTCAGTCTGACGTCAAGCCCTGTATCTACATCTTCCGGGGCAAGGAAGCAGGCTAGGTCGTAGGCGTCGAGTTCCGGTCGCTGGGAGGGGGAGAGAGGAGGAGGAAAGAAGTTGCGGCAGAGCTCCTGGTCCAGCGGAGGCGGTAGGACGTCATCCTCCGCGTCTCGGAGACGTCGGAGGATGCTCCGACGGTGGCTGGAGGAGGCCTCGACCGTCTGCCTGGCATCCCCTTGTGAGTCCCTCATTCCGGATGATGGGGGATGGTCCCTGGCGTTGATGGATCTCGTTGCGGGCGTCGGGGGTACCCGGCTTGAGGCCGCCGCAGCTCCAAGAGAGGCTGGTTCGACAGCGTCCGCGCTTGTGCCGACCCTCAGAGGATATCGGTTCGAGGCCCCGACCCGTCCACCGGGGGCTGGGTTCCCCGATGCCACCCCCTCGGGTGCCGTGTCCCTTGTGTCCACATCAGTGCTCATGCTGACCCTAGCGGGGAACCTGTGTACGGACGCTGGTTCCCTTGCGTCGACGCTCGCCCCCATCCTCGTGGCGAATCGAGTCGAGTTGGCGAATCTCGCGGGTGCTGGCTCCCTGGTGTATTCGCCGGTGTTGATCTCGGTGGAGAATCGGTTCACGGTTGTGACCCCGACACCCCCGCTGGACACGTGATTCGCCCCAGATGCCGCCACCAGTTCCGACTGGTCAGGACTGGTCTTGAACGAGTCCATTCGAAAAGGGGGTGGCACCGCGTCGGCCGCTCCACTGGGACAGAGGGTCTTGAGATAGGGAAGGGTGAGATCGACGATCTCAAGCTCTGAGGTGTCGCTCGTCTCTGACCTCACCCCGGGTGACACTGGACATGACCGTCGGACGTCAAGGACGATGGGACCGACGTCATATGTCAGAAGTTTGACGGCGTCGTCATGCTGGACGCTTGTCACATCAACGCCATTCACCTGGACATAAACCAATCCTGGCATTTATACAGGAAAACAACACACTGAAACCAAATATTTCAAACTCGGACTCGGGACAATAACGCTCCGCCACAGTTTGCATTATGATAGTGGCAGTCCCAAGCCTGAAAATAAGAGGATGGTGTCGCAAATGATCTTCGTTATCACACAGTGTCGTTAAGCTGAAACCAGTCAGTATTAGTACTCGGCACAATTCAACTAATAAAACTCAGTACTCGGACTCGGCAGGAAATTGGCACTCGGTTCCTCCCTAAGCCAAACGACAACTGACCGACAAGTTCCAACCCACGACCACCGGAAACTGATTGAGAACCAAACAACGGATTGACAACCGAATAACATCTCACTAGCAAATAGTCAAACCGGAAAAGACAACACAATAGCAAGAAATTGACATTAAAAAATGAATTAGAAGAATTTTACGTACAGCAACAAGGCGATCCCCAACCTTGAGTGCCCCGTTCTTATCTGCTGCACCTCCTGGTGTTATCCGAGATATATAGATGGACTGCAGCGACAGAAAACAAATCACCTTAAAACGTGTCAATTAATAAATGCTGTACATAACCTAAATCCGTATATTACGATGTAAAGCTGCAAAGCAAATCATTTACATTGTGTAATTTAATTAATCAATCAAGCAATCAATCAACCAAACAATCAATCAACCAACCAACCAATCAACCAATCAATCAAGCAGTCAACCAACCAAACAATTAATCAATCATTCAATCAACCAACCAGTCAGTCAGTCAATCAATTAATCAATCAATATATTCACCAGTTTGTTAGTACCACTGACATGAAGTTAGCCTACGATGCCTAATAGCCAGTCAATCTCGCCTGACTTCCTCTCAAAGGCTGTGATGGTGTCCACTGAGACCGTGCGATCACCCAAATTATTCCACAAGTAACTCTGCCTTACTTGAAATCCGGCAGTGCCAGTCCCAAGTCTGGATAAAGGAGGAGGATGCCCCTTGTTATCACAGAGTGTCGTTAAATTGAAACCATTAACACTACTACTAATACTTCATGTCCACAAGATTCCAGCACTGCTCGTACTCCGGAAGTGCCAGATCAAAGCCCGGATACAGGAGAAGAGCGACGTTAAATTGAAAAAACTACGTTCCGCAAGTCCACAGCTCTTGCACTCAGAGGCAGCGATACCGGGGATGAGGGGGTCGAGTGTGACAAGCCTCCCCACCTTTTACAGAAAGAGGACAAGTTATACGTGTTCCCCCCGACATGTCCTACCCCTCTCGAGGGGTGTGCGTTTCAGCGGCAGAGGGGGCATGGTACGGGCAATTGTTACCTGGTCGTTGTCTCTGTAGGGAGTTGAGCCAAGCCCTCCGGCGATCGTAAAGCCCAGTCCGTTGTCATCTCGACAAAGCTTCACCGTCAGACTCTACACGCCACCATCAGAACACAAGAACATTTCACAATAGATTCATATAGCGCCACAATTGGTCCCTCTACTTGGAATGCTCATTCCACTACTTGCTCTCCAATTCTAACCGATAATCTCTACAGTAACTCTGCCTTTGCATTTCTCAGATCGAAATTTCTTATGACATGGCCCTACGCACAGAGAGCGCCTAAGAACAGGCACTATATAAATGGTAAACACACTACAATACAATACAATACAACAGAAGAAATGCACCTTTCAGAATACTAGATGGCGCCGAAACGACTAAAGAGCTATATAAATAAACGGATAAAGACGAATGCGTGATCGTCACTAACCGATGACGTCATCAAGTGACGCCATCAAGTGACGTCATCAAGTGACGTCATCAAGTGACGTCATCCCACACCTCTTCGTATTCTTCCACTTCCCGAACAGACGTGTCGCGTGCGACGACCAATACGACTCTTGTTCCCGATTCTTTGAGCATTGTGACGACGCTGTTGTGATCGATGTTGCAGACGCTGCGTCCGTTGATCTACAAAGGAGGAGAGACCATCTACAGCGATGCACAGAAGCATAAGATTGTGTTTATCACGCAAGCGGATAAGTAAGTGAGTAATGGTGGGGTGAGGGGAGAAATGTAGTGGCAGGTTGTTCGTGTAGTCAAACGCGAAAACCAACTAGGTACAGTAATTCTTTATCATTCGGTAGAACTCTTTTCCATCTTGGTAAAATTCTTTCCCACTCGGCAAAATTCTTTCCAGCTTAGTAGGCTAAAATAATTTTTCACTTGGTAGAATACTTTCCCGCTTGGTAGAAGTTAGAATTCTTCCCCACGTGGTAGAATTCTTCCCCACGTGGTAGAATTCTTTCACGCGTGGTAGAATAATTCTTTCCCATTAGTTTGCGCGACATGATACAGCAATTTTCAATGACTCTAGCATCGATGAAATGTCTTCTAAATCCTTATATAGATATGACCCACTTTATATCGCATGGACGATAACTTGCCAGCAGGATGAGAGAGAAAGAGAAACCTATATCATACTCACCGAAACAAGCCTGTCGCCTGCCCTAAGACCGGCTCTCGACGAAGGCCCATCCTCGGCCACCCGAGACACGTAGATCCCCTTGAAAAAATACATAAAAAACCCAACAACTGTCATCATCATCATCGTCGTCGTCATCCTCCTCCTCCTCATCATCATCATTATAATCTCCTGAGGTCAGCTGTTACGCGGAGATGGATACGAATAAACAATCTCAACTGTACTCGGTCATCTATCAAGTCCATTACACCCCTATAGTGTTAGTCCAAGTGACGTCATATCATATTAATATTATCCATCCACATATACTCATTGAATATATGAAACGCAATAATAGTAAACTAAAGTCAGAGTGGTATCCATTTGTATGAAGCATTAGCGACTTCATTTTCTTAGTCTTGGCTTATGATGGCTATCAGCCAATCACCTCCATCGTCGTCTTACTTACATGCACCCACTGACCGTCTACAGTCAGTAACTTCGCAGCTCCCTAACATAATTGAAGACGGAAACTCCCAACATATTATTATTAACCTCGTATTTTCCACAAGGGGTTGATCCCACTCCGCCAGCGATGCTCATCCCAAGTGGAACTCCTGGCTCGCGGATGATGTGCATCTCCGTTATCCGGGTCTCCGAGGAGACCTGTCTTGTCGGCGGTTGCCTGGAAACGGTTTCCATGGCAAGCTCCTCAAAAGATGGCGGCGGAGGCAGTTCCTTGTCTATGTCTTCCTCCAAGAAGTCTTTATCAACCTTAAACAATTATAGGTAGCCATATATAAACACACACACACACACATATATATATAAATATATATATATATAATAACTTATATATATATATGCAGAACTAATTTGAAAAGTCTTCTGCTATTGATTCTGATGATCAATAAGCGCAGAAAATACCGTGGATTTAATTAATAATTAATATCAGAGTGATGGCAAGATCTCTATACTCTGAACATACATGCCATCTGTCAGCTGTCAGCGGGAATCCGTTGGTTGGTTCCATCACATCCACGCTTGTGCGTGGGCCCACCACTGGTGACTCTTTTTGGTTTTGCTAACTGATGTAAAATGTTCGTTAGTAATGATCTCGTAATGCCACTTTGGCGTGCGCAGTGAGCGCTTATGAGTAGGCCTAGATGTCTTGAAGAGGCGCTATGTCAAGTTCCACGGTTTGATAGATAGGCAGACAAACAAACAGACAGACAGACAGACAGGCAGACAGACTGATTGATTGACTGATTGATTGACTGATTGATTGACTGATTGATTGACTGATTGATTGACTGATTGATTGACTGATTGATTGACTGATTGATTGACTGATCGGTTGTTTGATTGACTGACTGAATGATCGATTGACTGACTGATTTATTGCCTAACTGATCGATTAATTGATTGATTGATTGATTGTTTGACCGACTGACTGATTTACTGACTGACTGATTGCTTGACTGATTGATCGATTGATTGATTGATCGATTGATATACGTACATCTACGGGGTCTGGCAGTTCGCTGGCCCAACTCTCGAACGATTCGCAGTTGGGTCCTGTCTGGTTGGCGAGGATATGGTGGATCTTCTCCTCCGAAACGTCCCTGGCAGAGGAGGAGGAATCGATGCGTTTGTTCTTCAGGTGGTGGGGGGTGTCTCTCCGATGCAGTCGAGAACCCTCAGAGTCAGGGTTCTCCTCCTCATCGTCCTCGAAGGCGAACTCCACGTGCCTCTCTGCCGTCGATTCGCGCACCTGGAACGGAAACGGCGGTTGCAGGGGGTTCAAATGGCTCAAGGGGTTGGCGATGATGACCGAAATAGTAGGAAGTTCAGAGGGGTGCAGATGGCCCAGGGGTCCGGCGGAGATGACAAAGGAGTGGCAGGGTATTTAGAGAGGAGAAAGTGACCCACGGGCCTGGCGATGATGACAGGAGGAACAGACCCGCTGAGAGGGGTAGTTCAGAGAAGGGCAAATTTCCCAGTGCCCAGCGATGATTTTTAGCAGCTGTAAAAGGACGTCAGGGAGACCAGCGTATTCACCGGCGCTACACCAAACCAAATCCGCCACAGCCAACATAATCCCTAAAATAATTCTCATAAAGCCTAAGGATAGTCTCGGACCCAAGAGGCCCGTGAAAGCCCTGCCACGGCCCCAGATTTCTGTGATTGTTCTGAGGGCCCTGAATTTCTGTCGGGCGCCCTGAAATAATACTTCTCAGCGCCCACAAAAGCGACGTCAGAGAGACCAACTTATCCACCGGCAGAACACCAGATCAGATACGCAATATCCAAGCTTCCCGACAGGCGCTATACAAATTCTCCTAACGAACGAATATACCACGTAATGTAACCTGTGTATAATTACGCCAACTCCTCGTCGCAGAGGCTCAGACCATTCTAACTGCTTATGGTCTTGTTGAGTCTGGCGGGAGCGCCTCTAACAAATTCCTCTCTCGAATTGGCGCTCTATAAATACACTCACAATATATGCCGCACACTCCGTCACTGCCTGCACTATGCCAGTGCCAGTCCCAAGCCTGGATAAAGGAGGAGGGCGAAACCAATGATCCTTGTTATCACATAAAGCTGAAGCTACTATAAGCCACACCTGTTTCGAGCTTGCTGCCTGGCTCTGTTCCTCCGCGTCGAACTTCTTCGTCTCCTTGACCCCGACCTTGACCCCGTTTGACCCGCTCGGCTGGACGAAGACGGAGTCCTCTGGGATGACGTCATTCTGGGTGAAAACCGTCGACGATGGCGCTACCTGCTGATAGGAGCTGACCGTCAGATGGATGTCCAACAGAGTCGGCTGATCAGAGAGAATTTTCACTGGAAGAGCATGGGGCAGTTGATCACCATCTTAATGGGGAGGGGATGGGGGGGGGGGATGGGGAGTAATGGTCAACACAATGGGGCACAGAGGAACCGAATTCATTACCCGTAAAGACTATATTATTAGAAAATTACAGTTGTATTGTGGAAGCATAAGATGGGAACAACCAGAACAACAGAACAATCGATCAACCAGAACCAATGGAACAGTCAGACAACGAGGACAACCAAAACAAAAAGAACAATGAGAAACAGGACAACCAGACAACCAAGACAACCAGAACAACAGAACAATCGATCAACCAGAACCAATGGAACAGTCAGACAACGAGGACAACCAAAACAAAAAGAACAATGAGAAACAGGACAACCAGACAACCAAGACAACCAGAACAACAGAACAATCAGACAACCGGAATAACAAGAATGACCAAGTCAACAGGAACAACGATTCATTCATTCATTTCCATAATTCATATAGCGCCTCTTCAAGGGAAACTACTCAGAGGTGCTGGACAGGACAACCGGGACAACCAGACAACTTAGTTATGCAGAGCGAAGAGATGCATGGTCAAGTACAAACAGCTGCCGTAGTGTGCAACTCACCCCTACCATCCCCCACCCACCCCAGAGGAGGGGGAAACATAACATCATGAAAAGATACCTGTAGAGGCCTTGCTTCCAGCTGATAGCTCTGAACTTCTGCTGCTGTGAGATTCGTTGCTGCAACAGTTCTCCCCGTTGTACACCTGACCATCAACAGCATCCTGAAGAAACTAACAACAACGATCAACATCACTCTGGTTACATACATACTTACGCACATACAAACATATATACATACAAATGGTTACCATATGGGATGTTATAATTCAAAATTAATATGCTCTTACCGAAGGATCACAGAGCTATCACGTTATCTGCACAAATCTACACATACGAACATACATAATTATCTACATACATACTGTAATACATTACATAATTACATACATAAATACATAATTTCATGCATACATACATACATACATACACACATACATACATACATACATACATACATACATACATACATACATACATACATACATACATACATACATACATACATACATACATACATATGTCTATCTCCGGAGATTAGTTTAAAATTAAAAATAATAATAATAATAAAATATAAAAATAAAAATAAATATATAATTTAAAAAAATACAATGGCAACGTCGTATCTGCCAGAAACATCACAAAGAGCGGGCGCAGCGGCCGAGAGGGCGGCGAACCTCAAAACTCAGAAATACGCCGAGCTAGTCTCCACGTACGTCTTCACACCGGTGGCATTCGAAACCTTTGGCCCCATCAATTCCGAAGGCCAAAGCCTCCTTTCAGAACTGGGACACAGACTGAGCGCCGTCACTGGAGAGCAGAGGGAGACGACTTTTCTCTACCAGCGCATCTCGATTACTATTCAACGCTACAACGCAGTTGCTTTCAAGGGAACTTTCGCTGCTCAGGAGTCCAACGAGCAGGGCTACTCCGGACGACATCACCAGTAATTAACATTGAAGACCATAATAATAATAATGATAACAATAAAAATAATATTAATAATAATAATAATAACTGCAATATCAACGACCTTATCCATCGCAGCCTCAACAGAGCCGGTATTCCAGCGGTCAAGGAACTGTCAGGTCTTTCCAGATTAGATGGAAAGAGACCGGACGGGCAGACCCTGATACCGTGGAGTGGGGGGCGGGCCTTACTTTGGGACGCAGCTGTGGTGGACACAGTTGCCGCTTCTTATATCCCCGAGGCAGCTTCCACAGCTGGAGGAGCGGCGGAGATAGCAGCCACAAGGAAACACAAAATATTCTGAGCTAGAGAAGAAATACACTTTTGTTCCAATCGCTATAGAAATCTTCGGTCCCCTCAATAGTGAGGGCCTCGCCTTTCTGTCTGAGACTGGACGGCGACTTTCGACAACTACCGGTGACACCCGAGAGACAAACTTCCTTTTCCAGAACTTGTCGGCATTGATCCAACGTTTCAATGCGGTGGCTTTTCAGGACACTTTGTCAAGATTACAATCCACTGACAAGCGGCGACCCAGATAGCCTGATGACAGATCCGTTGGCAATGCCAATGATGAATAATAATAATAATAATAATAATAATATAATAATAATAATAATAATAATAATAATAATAATAATAATAAGTGATAGCTGTGCTCTGTTGTACACCATGTAACCCTCCTACCTCCTTGGAGTCCTGTGCATCATCGGGAAGTACGAAGATGTCGACCGCATCCTTCTTTGTCAGCCTCCCATGTCGCGCTCTCAGCTCCTTTGGATGAGGCGTATTGTGGCGAACGAAGTGGCTCTACAACCATACAAGGCCAGAGAAAGTAGAGAGAGATTAGTATGAATGTACTGCAACGTAATCAAACATTTATACAGCGCCCCTATAAGGCGTGGGGCAACCAGCTCTACACCAACTTGCCTGTTGGGCTCGACCCAAATGACTCTTCTAATTTTGCTCTGTATTCTTATGCTAACCGGTGCAATAGTCCGAGTTTGTTTCATAATCGACTGCACACTTGAACCACCGGAGAGAGCTCCACAAACTGTTTTACACTGTGACAGGGATATATTTTGCCAAACTGTGTGACAACTAAGACCATCCTCCTTTATCCAGGCTTGGGACTGGTACTGCCAGAGTGCAGACAGCGACGGAGTTCAGCGGCGAAGTGTGTGTGTTCGTACCTCTTCGAAGGCGTGTGGATCGCCTTCATCGCTGGCAAATGTGACAAGGATGTCCTTGTTCCAATCCTCCTCCTGACCAACCGGAGGAGGACCTCCTCCTCCTCCGCCCCCGCTTCCTTCTTTCATCTGCTCCTCTGCAACAGATGAGGTCAGAGGTCAATCCTCAATCACGAGAGATGAATGTACATGCAGTCAGAGGGGTTGTCCAGCAAATGTTCAGTGAGGATGCGAGTCCGGTTGCCAAGGAGACGAAAGACAGACAGGCACAGACATACACACAGATACAAAGAGAGAGAAAGAGAGGCAGAGATAAAGAGAAACAGAACAGACAGACAGACAGAGATAGACAGAGACAGAGAGATAAAAAGAGACCGGCAGACACACACACACAGACATATGCA
Source organism: Bimastos eiseni (assembly GCA_959347315.1). Taxonomy (NCBI): domain Eukaryota; kingdom Metazoa; phylum Annelida; class Clitellata; order Crassiclitellata; family Lumbricidae; genus Bimastos; species Bimastos eiseni. The sequence goes on from OY365822.1 coordinate 4,272,684, forward strand.
CGTATATACATGTATATGTGTGTATAATTATACGTATATATATATGCGTGTATACATAATATTATATAAATATATATATAAGTTTATGTGTTCATATGTGCATATATATAATTGTACTGTTATGGGTTGATTACTTCCGTGGTGCAGAGGTGCCCGCTGTGCCACGTGACCCTACCTGTTCGTTCCGGTTGGTACGCCTGTTGAGGAAGGAGAAAGCATGTGAGGATCTTCTGGCCAGATCGATCGTCGACATCCTGTTGGAACTTCAGCAGAGGTTGGACCTGGTTCTCTGATAACCAGATGGCCTTCAGGTTACACGAGCTGAGGGTTATGGGAAGGAACTGCAGTCTATGATCATCATCAGCAAAACCAACAGGTCATCATCTGATGGTCATCTCTATTCAGTTACATTCATATACATGCATAGGAATACATACATACATAATTATGTGGGTCCCAGTGTTTGGAACAACCTATCCCGCGCAACCTGTCTGGCTCTTTCCATAAACTTCTTAAGACTTTCCTTTTTGACCGGGCCTGAGTCGGGAGCGACTCTGAATAGTTATCTTGAAGAGGCGCTATATAAATTGCATTGATTGATTGATTGATTGATTGATTGATTGATATGTACATGAAAACATACAAATATTCACACAAACAGAAATTTGTAATTACATTATACACATTACATTCCGTGCATTTCTGAGCAAAAAATGTTGGAAGAAGGGCGGTATCAAATTTCGGTTTAAAAAAAATAAATACCCTGACCGTCTAGCCATCTATTCTATCCATCTATCCATACATTCATCTACAGCCATCTATTCAACCAACCATCTAGCAATCTAACCAGCAAGCAATCTAGCTATCGATCCATACAATACACTAAATACAACTGTAACTTACTTGATATTTCCCTTCTTATAATAATTTATTCGTTCAGAAGTGCACACACGCCTCGACGGCGCAACTGCAGTAGTTATAATGCAAAGCAATTGTGTGCGATGGACTTGCTCAAGGTCCCTGCACAGTGACTCCCCGGACGAGGATCGAACCCGCACACGCAGCGTTACGGGCCGGCTGCTCTAGCCAATGAGCCACCGTGTCACACATCTAACCATCTATCCACCCGTCCACCCACCTCGTAAGTGGCTCGTGCTCAACCATCTGTGATGTGAGAGCGTGTTTGTCATCGCCCAATAATCCTCCACTGAGACGTGTTTGCATTGAGGCGTCAAAAGAGAGCATCAGGATCTGCCGTCTCTGGTCATCGCCACAGATGCAGTGCTTTGAACGAGTGATCACGCCACTCTAAGATCTACTGCATGACCCTAGTCAACCTTCGTCGGTTGGGTCGACCCTACAGGTCGTTTCCTCCACCTCCGGAACGTGCAGGTTGAGGTATAGGGTTGGCGCTCGCGAATAAGTTGGTGCCCCGCGCTTGGCTTTCGAGTGACGCTTTGGACGTTTTGGGAGATTACGATTGGGGTTGGAGAAGTCTAGATGGTAGTGTGAAGAAGAGGTGAGAGCAAGGTATGGTAAGGATTTATGGTGACATATGCTGAGGTGAGCAAGAGGAGGAATTGTGAGAAAAGTTGTTCGGTGACAGTAATATGATATATTGGTTAGATGGTTATGGCTATAGATGAAAAGAAGGAAGAATGGATGGATATATGGATGAATAAATGGATGGATGAGTGGATGGATGGATGGATGGAATGATTGATGGATGGGTACAAGGATGGATGGATGAGTGGATGGATGGATGGAATGATTGATGGATGGGTACAAGGATGGATGGATAGCATGGGTGGTTGGATATTTAGACGGATGAATGGATGTATGGATGGAAGAATGGATGGATGAATGGAAGGATGATTGTATGGTCAGATTGATTGATGGATGGATGTATTGATTTGATGTATAGTACAGTAGCGGTTGGTATAGATGTGTTGCTCCAACTACTCTTCCTAGATCTCTGATCAGCTGAGTCTGTAAACACATGACAACTGCATGCCTCTAAGTCGGTAAAGGCATCAGTCCAGACAGCGACTCTGACTTAGAGTGGGGCTATATAAATACTTAATTACGATTACGTTTATGATTATGAGGACTAATCTTTTTAAGCACTGATCTCAGTCACAATCCTAGATATGCCTGAAACGACACCACCTTGTCATGACCACGCAAAGTTCTGAAAACACCGCTAGCCCCGTGCAAGAATCCACGTATCCCTCTAAGCATCAACCTGTATGTCGGAATAAAGATTCGAGCCATTGACAAGATTCGGAGCACGAACCGGTTTCCACACACATCCATTACGTGAAGGTCCTTGAGGTTGCCTAGCTCCGTCGGCAGATGCGTCACACGATTGTCACGCAGGGACAGAATGCCCATGCTCGAACAGTTGCCGATCTGAAACAACACCACACCAACATCACCAGTATCATCACCAGTATCATCATCATCGTCGTCATCATCACTGTCATGACCACCACCATCATTATCATCATCATCAACACCATCATCACCAACATCATCATAACCATCACCGTCGACATCATCATTTCGCAGTGGGGAGATTCGAACCAGGGACCTCTAGATCGACAGCCCATTACGCTAACCACTGGACCACTGTGAACGATGCCATCCTCCTCACCTGGCTTATCCAGGTGTAGCTCGTCACGAAACAATGCCAAAGGTAGGCCTCACCGACAATTAATCAATGGACGACTTTCGTTTTTAGGTAGACCATTTCTAAGACACCGTGATGTCAATTCAAGACAACTACAGCTAGCAAAGTCTGCTGCACGGGTAAGCAGGGAGGAAGAAGGGGAGAGAGTGAGGAAAGAAGGAAAAAATGGAGTGTAGGAGGTATGCGTAGGTATGCTGGGAGGTAGACAGGAAGCTATAGGGGAGGCTGGCAGAGGGCCAGAGAGGTTGGTAGAAAGGCTGGTAGGAAGCGAGGGAAGTTGGTAGGGAAAGGAGGAGGTTGCTAGGGAGTCTAAGGGAGGTCGATCAGTAGGTAGGTACAAGACCGTTTCCAGGCATACGCAGCGCAGGCCTTTTAGTAGGGCCAGCAATCTTAAGGACCTTGCACAAAATGAACCTCGTCATTACCATAATTAAGACATCATCATTATTGCCGTTTGAACAGATATTGCGATATATATATATATTATATATATATATATACCGTATATATACTTGTTATTATCATAGTCGTCGCCATCATCATAACTAGAGCGTTTCAAGTTCAATAGCCTCTCAAAGTTTTTATACTGCTCTCAAAGTCATCATACGAATTCATTTGCCTTTGCGAGAAAAGCACAAAGAGAAGTCTCGGTAATTGGTTGACTATAATTGCCCTACCTCTCGTGGCAAGTTGGCCAAATGATTGCGATCCAAGTTGAAGATTGCCAACATTTTGAGTCGTCCGATCGTCGGTGGCAATTCCTATCGGCAAGTCAAATGACGGATAGTTATGAGGCAAGCTGTAGTAGCATTTGCGTAGAGCCAGCTGAGTAAACTCCTCTCATTTGTCTGAGGTACATGTAACGTATACAGGGTATCTTCACATGTCGGGTAGACTCAGCTGGTCACCTCAGATCAAGGCAGATGGGAAGACAAAAGTGAAGGCAGACAGACAAACAGACAAACAGAGAGACTGACAGACAGACTGACTGACTGACTGACAGACAGTCAAATGCAAAATTAATGCAGACGACCTACAGACAATAAGGCAAAGGCAGTCAGACATACAGACAGAAGTAACCATATAATTATACAGACAGTCAGGCTGGGTGACTAGATACACAGTCATGCAATGGCAACCAGACAAAGGTAGCCATATATACAGACAGTCAGGCAAAGACAACCAGACCCGTGTAACGAAAGGCATGCAGGCAGACAGCCAGATACAGTAAGTTAACGCAGAGACAAAGAGAAACAGCGAGGGGCAGAAATACACGCAGATACGAAGGCACAGAAACAGACGGACAGCTGAGGTGAGAAGCACATAGACGGAGCAGTCTAATCTATACATAATTCAGTGGCCCCATGGTCAGACAAGCTAGCGATCGCTATATATATATATATATATATATATATATATAATATATATATGTATATAATATATGCATTTATATACATATATATATAATATATATATATATATCTGTATTATATATCTATTGGTTGAGTCTCAGAGTATGGGGACATCAAACATTTGTGATGGTCCTGACGCACACGATGTTTCGTAATATCGCACATCACCATATTATTCATAATTCGGCATTTATTAGGCGCCACCACATGCGCACGAATCGAGCATCAGTCAATTGTGAGTGGAATAATAACCAGAGGAGCAGTGGAGTTGAGGACAGTACAGGCCGTCTATTCGTACCCATCGCCGCGCGATGGCTAACGTCAGGCACTGATGATGGTGGTGGTGGTGGCGGTGATGATGGAAGTGATGATGATAGTGATGATGATACTGATAATAATGATGGTAGTGGTTTTGGTGAGAATGATAATGATGATGAGGCTAATTATAATGATGATAAAGATGATGATAATTATTTTTATAGCAGTTTTAAATCTACGCAGAAGCGCTCCAATAATGATGATGAGCGTGGTGATGATGATGATGACGATGATAATGATGGTGATGGTGATACTGATGATTATTGTGATGATGATAATGATGATGATGATGATGATGATGATGATGCTGATGATGAAGAAGGCTTTGCAGTGTAAGAAGGCGCCAAACTTCAACCTCCGCACTTCTTTAAGGAAAATCTTCCATTTCTATTTAGCTAATTAAAATTACTCTCTAAGTCATAATGCGGTTTGTCATCTGGTGGTCTGGTAGGTATTTTACTACAATAAACGAATAATTATCATCATCATCATCGTCGTCGTCATCATCATCGTCGTCATCATCATCATAATAATCATCATCATCGTCGTCGTCATCATCATTACAAAGCACTATCACCAACCAATCAGCCATCATATCCTATCGTGTGGCCGCTAACACAAACCTTGTCAACAGTGTCTAACAGAAGGCCACACTGCTACAGCCAGACAAATCATATCCAGTGAACAAGTTCTGCCCAAATAACAAAACATTCTCTTAACAGCACGTGATGGCCTACTCCTTCCGGTCGGTAGTCAAGGCAACGCAGAGAACGGCCACATTTAAATATTCATAACCATAGCAACCACCAGAAGGACCGACCTGGAACGGCGGATGACTAGACGAAGGACGACGATCGAGCAGAACCAAAAGAGGGCAGATGGGGTTAATAGCCTGCCCCAATCGTATATGGGGTAGTGATAAGGATTGGCGTCAAGAGCCATGCATGCCAGGGTCTGGTGTTGAAATCCCAGAGCACTTAGCAGAATTCCTATTCATTCTGCAGTTTCCGGCTGACTGCATTCACAGTTGGAAACTAAGGCAGACTGGGACAAGCAGACACACAGACACACACACAGACATACACAGACACACACAGACAGACAATCAGGCAAAGACAAGCAACACACAGACAGACAATCGGGTACAGGCAATTAGGCACAGAAAAGTGAGGATGAGACAAACAGCTCCTTCTGGAATCTGGAATAATCATTGCAGGTGTGGCAATGTTTTGCTTCCGGATTGGCATGTTCAAATGTTTTGAAACTTCAGTATTATTGCAGGTAAAAAATCGAATGTTGGCGAACGAGCAGCAAAACTCAGGTCAAAAACAAGCCTGCGAGATAATAAATAGGTGAACATTGCAAGTTCTCTTGCACGATCGTTGGAGGCAGTTAAGTCATGATAATCTGCTTATGCCTTGTTGGAGGACAGAATCTTTAGGATGTGACCGTCCGATTTCCTTATGATCACGCTTGCCTAGTCTTATGTTCCATCCGCAAATAAATCGAAGCTACGCTGGAGCATTAGCCCAAGAAAGGCACGTCCGACAAACCAGTCCGTTACCTTATTCTCTGGCGTCGCCCATAATCGTAGAACTTACCCTACCCATTGCGATTTGCCTGTTCATTCATCACTCCCGCGAGTCAAATCAACGGTGCCACGAAGCTGTTGTTACGAGCGGACGATACCAGCCGCATCGTATCAGCTGGCGACGCTGTTCCGACAAGCGGAACCTGCCCGCCGCATGAAATTAAATGATGCTCCGGTTTTGCGACGCAAATAAAAAGGAAAAATCACAAGAGAACTGAAGAAGCTGTTGTGGCTCTATTAGCCGCATGCGAGCCATGATATACGCGCCACTTAGTTGGGGATTAGAAGTATAATGTAATGGGTGCCTTGCATGGCTACCGACAGTTAAATTCCACTCCAGTAATAAACTGTCAGCATTTGTTTATACCATGCTTGTAATCATACTGTGGTGTGCCAGGGTGCTTATGCTGATGATGTTGATGATGATAATAATAATGATGATGATGATGATGACGACAACGACGACGATGATGATAATGACGACAACGACGATGATGATGATAACGAGGACAACGACAATGATGTCGACGATGACGACGACAATGATGACGACGATGACGACGACGACGACGATGATGACGACGATGACGACGACGACGACGATGATGATGATAACGACGACAATAGCGATGATAAAGGCGTGGCAGAGGTTGCTGAGACAAGGACTTACAGTCAGCAGGTTTTCCATAAGCAGTAGCTCTTGAAGAAATTCACAGCTAGAAGACACACAACGAACACAGATGACTAAAACAGCAAATAGCAATATCAGTAACAACACTATAATAAATTGCTAAAATAATATAGTACTAACTTCGTCACTGCTCGTACTCTGGTAGTGCCAGTCCAAATCCTAGATAAAAGAGGATGGTAGTGCAAATCATCTATGCTATGAAACAGTGTAGCTAACCAGCAAATAATCAACAGTCGATTTCTGGTCAATACAACATTCCTAGGACCTGTATAGCAGTTTAAATATTAAGGGAAAGATGCCTAACATCCATGCCATCTGTTCAGGTCGACGGAAATCCGTTGGTTCGTTCCACGCTTTTGCTTGTACCCATCGATGGTAACTCATTTAGCTTGCTGTGCACTGTTTTGCCAATTGTTGTGAAACTATACAATACAATGCAATACAATGTATTCCAGACATTCGAATACGACGCTTACTTTCCGATATTTTGGTTGAGCTGTAAAAGTTGATTCTGGTCCGCTTTAAGAATGAGCAGCCTCCTGAGGTTACCTGTAAAAGCATGCATGTTGGTTTTAATCATCTGATGATGCCAGGTGCGTCATTATGGCGGCGCTGCATAAGTTTTCTTAGTCATAGTTGGTTAATTCCAGCAGAAGCAAGGAAACGAAAGAGCAGTCACGGCTCTGGTAAGACATGATGGCGGTATCGATAAAACAATAATAATAATAATAATAATAATAATAATAATAATAATAATAATAATAAATAACGCCGTTTTATAAGGCGCCGTAAACGCGACCCTAGCCACTGCAAGGGCCCTTGCACTGACTACTCTTCAAATCGATCTTAGAACCACAGAATCATGGGATTTGTGGGGTAGCATCAGATTTAGATACGGCTCTAATTTCATACATATCAGTAAATTAGCTAATGATCTATGTCATCACAAGTGTTGTTAAACTGCAATTAACTAACTAACTGACTAAATGAGCAATAATCGTCTGATCGACGACGGTGTATAGTCTTACCGACTCCATCTGGAAGATATTCGATCTGGTTCTGGGAGAGGATGAGGTCGGTGAGGCGCGTCAGTCGACCGATCTCCTCTGGCAGCTGCTCCAGCTTGTTCTCAGAGACGTCGAGCTGCGTCAGGTTGCTCAGGTTGCCAATCTCCTGTAAGGTCAAAGTAGGTCAATCATAAAAGGTCAAAAGAGGTCATGCAAGATTTAAAGGAGGTCAGTCATACATGGTCAAAGGAGGCCAGTCATACAGGGTCAAAGGAGGTCATGCAAGGTTTAAAGTAGGTCAGTCATAAAAGGTCAAAGGGGTCAGTCACAAAAGGTCAAGGTTTGGAGGGGACAGGTCGGAAAAATGTGGGATGGGGAATAGGCCAGAAAATTCAATTCCAATCCCCAAACAGGAATGCAGCGAACTCGATGAACAGTGGAAAAGACAGTAAAAATTTATAATATTTCTGAAATATTTATGATAGATTGGGGATATAAGTAGCCCCATCCCCTCCACCTGAGAGTGGACTGTTCCTTCTTATCCCCCTCTTCATGTAAGTCTGCTCTTCTGATACTGTGCTCAGGTAACCAGGCATAGATAAGGTAGAGTAGATTAAGCTTAATCTTTCATTATAGTAATAATATTTAGGAATTACCCCCTAGCGACATCTATTCAACAGTATTTTGTTTGACCTCTCGCCTGTGCAATTCTTCCGATAACGGAATTCTCAATTGTAATCCATCTCAACCGCTAACTTAACGTCCGATTGTGTTGCGTTTCACGTTCCGAATCGAAGAGAAAATGCGCTATAAGATATGTCGACACACTTACGTTTGGTAAGTCTGTTATTTCGTTGCAGTCCAACCAGAGTTCCTCCAGGCTGGCCAGCGAGCCAATGAACTGAGGCTGCAAAATCAACCAGTCAATCTCTCTCTAATTCTATATATAGTCTGGTTACAATGACGTCATGGGGGCGTAGTGGCCTCAGTCTCTACATATAGCCTGGTCACAGTGACGTCATGGGCATGGTGGCCTCAGTCTCCATACATAATCTGATCACCATGACGTCATGGGGGCATGGTTTATTTTAGTTGCAGTTTAGCGACACTGTGCCATAACGAAGATGATTAGCGTCGCTCTCCTCCTTTATCCAGGCTTGAGACTGGCACTGCTAGAGTGCGAGCAGTGGCGGGCATGGTGACCTCAGTTGCTATATAGTCTGGTCACAATGACCTCAAGGTGGCACGGTGGCCTATTGGCTAAAGTACTCAGTCCCATCGATATATGCCGCCCTATCTTAAAATGCAGCTGTACCGTATACTGCTATCCTGAGGCATAAGCAACAATTGTAGAAGAGGTCTCAATTTTAGTCAGAAAATTATGCAGTTTGTGAAATGTCAGATGTATCCTCAGCTAAAACATGATGAAATGGTGACTTTTATTACACAGGGGAAAAAATTCAGCGTGCGTTACTTCTGCTTCTAATTCGGGATCTATAGAGACGATAATAGGGTGGTCTAAACCAGAGGTGTCAAAGAGCCGGTGGGTGGGCCATTTCTGGCCCGCCAGCGGTTTATTTCTGGCCCGCTTTAAGCCTTGTTTAAAGACAATCAATTGAGAATAAAAGGTCTAATTTGTCATTTTTAGAGCTCTCTGAGCCTTCTATGATGTTTGTAATTGCTAAATGCATTTCAGAATCACGTTTTAGCAGCTTCATTCAATGTTTGTAAGACCCCCTCAGAGATCCCTAACCTCATTTTCCTCATGCTCCTTCGGCACTCTTGTCTGCCAATTGCTAGAAAAATATTGCAACTGGCTTACCATCTCAGAAATGCATGACAACTTTGGTCTATACAAAAGACCCGTATGTTTCAATAAAATCAATTGGTCTCTACAATTCCAAAATTGAATATTAATCGTGATTCTGTCCAAGAATAGCATTATTGTTTGCTTGAATCGACTCATCAAACGAGAAATCATAACCACAATATTCTAATTACACAATCTGGGTGGGGAAACAAAGCCAACGTGTTCTACAGGCCTTTCCTGAACAAGACCAAAAATCTAATTAACAACGATGAACATTCGACAAGAAAGGACAGTACTGCCTGGTCATCCAACAAGACCATGGGGCAGTTGTATTTGGGAAGAGGCGACGGCAATTTCAAAGGTTACGGGAAGAAGATAAGAACATCAAAGAATTGAAAAGACTGGGAAACCCGCTGCACATTAATGGCAGGTAAAAACTCATCCTTTCACTACTAAGTCTTCAGTTCAAAACCAATTACGCTTATGCATTCGAACAAACGGTGACCGTACGTAATATGCGTCCACGATTTTTGCCGATATATGTATGTATCGCGTCGTATCGCTAGATCTATATGGCACCTCTTGCAGAATAACTATTCAGGGGTGCTGTTAGCGCAGAAATCCCGGGGAAAAGAAAAGCCTTTAAAGAGTGAGAAGCCAATGCAGAGAAGCCAGTCATTATGCAATTAAAACAGCACGTAATTGGCCAACGGAAAACATGTCAATCACTTTCGTTGGAATACACGGTGTGGAATCCAGGGCACCTCTGGTATAATTTATCAAACTTGATGAACCATGAACCATCTTTATTTATGAAATACCAACATAAAGAACACTTATTTAAAAGACAATATACACAGAATATAACAAACAAACTTTAAGTATAAATATATCAAGTTTACACTGATCGATCGATTGATTGACTGATTGATTGATTGACTGACTGATTGATCAAAACATCCGTCAAAATACGACCCTAACTCTTTAAACGGTCATTGACATGAGTTCATAAGAAGAGGATAATTGCCTCAGCAACTCCTCGCTCTGCTAGAGCAAGATATAGCGCTACAACATCAAGCGAATATTTACCAGTTCGTCGATCATGTTGCTGCCAAGGTCGAGCGATTTCAATCGGACGAGGAAGGATAGAGATGCAGGGAGATACTTGATAAGATTCTCCCGAAGCTCCAACGACTCCAGGTTCGATAGACTGCAAAGCCAGACACACACGCACTCACACCGTAGTCGAGGATTATATTAGACAGCGGCCGAGTAGGGAATTTCCCTCGGCGATAATTAGCCCATGTCAGGCGAAGACGGTGATGTACGTACTAAGCCGAAAACGGTCTTCAGCGCCATAATGCCTGTAATGGTGATGTCGAGGGCTCGCCTTTCTATAGATGCTGCTAATGTTGAAGTTGGGGGCTGTGCACGCTTTTATAAATGCTTCCAATGTTGAAGCCGAAGGCTGCGCTCGTCTTTATAGATGTTTTTAATGTAGAAGCTGAGGGCTTTGCACGCTTTTATAAATGCTTTTAAATGTCGAAGTTATTGACTTAGCACGCCTCTATAAATGCTTGTAACGTTGAAATTGGTTGCTGCGCATGCCTTTGATTGATCGATTGATTGATTGACTGATTGATATACAAAATAGAGCGAGAGGCACAGCAAAAAAAATTATGGTGCAGTAGTTGAGTCTAAGCGCAACCACGGAAAGACGGGGAAAAAATGGCGGACGACAGTCGACTAGGAAGTAAGCAGAAGTTCCGGCGACATTTTCGCGTCAAAGCCGGCGGCAGAATTTCACGGGGAATACAACGAATACGAATGAAAGACGTAACAACGGCGAAAAGGTTCTGCACCGCCTCGGGCTGCCACGGCCAAACAGGCGACCGGCGACCACCGACTGAGCAGCCTTGGCAGGCGCTATACGCCGACAGAATTGATGATGACAAGCTCCTTTGTACGACCAGCAGCAGCACCAATATTACCACCAGACGCTGGTGCGTGGCCAACTGAGCAGAATTATTAAATACGGATCGGCGTATTAAGCATAAGCATACATGCATACAGGCGTACACAAACACGTACACACCTATATATAGCAGATAACATATTGTGTATACAACCGTCGCTGATATTATAGCGTTGCTGATCCAATTTTGTTTAGGTTTTTATCTATAAATATCACATAACAGCGTATATATATATATTATATATATATATATATATGATTATGGAAGAGCTGTGTATTCACACGTATAGGCCTACTTGAAACGGATACAATATGTATATATATACCTACCTGTATATTCATAGGAGGCGATCTCGTTTGACAGGTGGGGACAGCCAATTGGATGGGTAGAAAATGTGTGGGGACAAACGTATGAAGTGTCCCCTCTTTGTAAAAGGTGGGAGGACTTTTCTCCCTAGAACCCCCTCTGTGTATATTTGTAGATATGTATAGTATACCTGTATAATGTATATGATCAACATATAGTCGTTCTATAATTTGAATATATATATATATTATATGGAGTAGCTGCATTTACACGTTCGTATATATATATACGAATATATATATATATATATATATTCGTAAAATGCGCATAAATTGTACAACCCAATATGTTGATTATATATATATATATAATTAAAATCTATAATCAAAAATTATACAACCCAATATATATAATATATATATATATATATATATATATATAATGCGCATTTGACGAATATATGCGTGAATACGTCATAATATTACGTTGATACCGACGTCAATCTGTGGATCCATGTAAACTAATATGTAGGCATGTTTTATATTTATGTTAACAGCTTATATCATATTATATATTATATATATAATAGCATATCAGTATATATATATCATCGATATCAGTTGACATAATATTTAGATATCTGTTTAAATTATAAACATTAAACAGATGTACACTTACATTGTTAAGGTAAATGCCTATGTTCACTTTTTTGTATTTGCTATAAATTTTTTAGATGTTTATATTTTTTTAAGTTAAATAGATATCTATCTGTTGATATTGTAGAGTATTAGGTAGCCCCTCTCTATTTCTACGGTTCTATTTGTATAAGTTCCTATATTGTGCTTCTGTTAAGAGCATATAATTGTCTGTATGTATGACCCATTGGACTCTGTTAGAATTTAGGAATGCATCAGCTTGAGATATTACCTAGATGTTCACCGATTATACTATTGTGACCTTGAGATCCATTAAGGTCATACAAAGGATCGTTGCTTCCTTCCAGTGCCCCCTCCCCCATCCCCACAGAGTTTTTTTTTCTACGACGACAATCGTGAGGTTACTCAGGTATACGTTGCCATAGCAACAACGACCGTTAAACGGAGCTTCTGAGCTGCACGCAAAGTTTATTGACCAATTACACAAAAGGCTCAATTTAATCGGAATGCATGCGTGCGAAGCACTGTAATAAGTGCAGAATAGAGCGACAGCCTATCGTTCTTGGCGGAGTTCTTGAATTGAGCACAGCCGAATCAAGATCGTGTCGGAGTATAGACTATTGAAAAGAACCGAGTAGCAATTCCAGAGAATAAGGGTGATTCCAGTAGTGTATAAACTACATCCCTGTAGACTCTACATAGGGTATCCAATTAGAGCATTACGCCGTTGAACACGTAAACGAGCTATAGGATGAAGTCATCCATGCAGCGCGTAGGCCTACGTCATATTATGATGTGATTAACGTCATATTATGTGACGACGCGCGCACTAGATCAACAGGAAGCTGGACGTCGTAAAATAATACGTGAAAAACTAAACCGTGCCAATCATCATATTATTTTGTGGTGAATACAGATGTAAGGAATGCAGACTAATAGGCAACCTATTCATTAATCGACCTATTATTATCATATTAACGAAGTACCGAAAGGGCTCTTGGTAATATGGGCTCCATGATACATAGATCACGCAAATAAGGGCACCTTTTAGTAGACAGAGCTGACCAAATATTTCAAAATGCTACCTGAGCATACCCGTCCAAATAAAGCAAAAATAATAATATTTCCGTACATTGCATGTTTGAAACATTGGTTGAACGCTCAACGTTATAACTGAAGATTTGATCTATATCTACCATAACCATTAGTCAAGTGAAAGGCACATTCGTTCGTCCGGGAATAAAATATAAAGTCAAGTCTGCAATAGCGACAATGGCTTGTTCGTTCCAATGTCTTGTTCGTTTCAGTGTCTTGTTCGTTTCAGTGTCTTGTCCGTTCCAGTGTCTTGTTCGTTCCAGTATCTTGTCTGTTCCAGTGTCTTGTCTGTTCCAGAGACCTGTCCGCTCCAGTGTCCTGTTCGTTGAACTCCGTTCCACTGTCTTGTCCGTTCCAGTGTCTTGTCTGTTCCAGAGACTTGTCCGCTCCAGTGTCCTGTCCGTTCAGGTGTCTCGTCTGTTCCAGCTCAGAAAGGCTGTGCGCGGAACCCATAACACCATAACAAGGCAACAGCGGTAATTATCTCAACATATAGATCTGTTATCGTTATTTCTCAACTTATAATAATAATTCAGTCCCGTTTATTGTCTCTTCAGACAGCACGCCCATCCCCTTCAGCTTTTATCCTTCATTCTTGGGTCGTTTCCCACTTAGCGAACACCATAACAAATCAACAGCGGCAATCTAGGAAAATAACACCATAAAAGTGGAAAACAATTACAGCCAGGTATACGATCGCAATGAGATGCAAGCTCAACCAAATTGTCATATCCGAGCAACAAATCGTCCAACCACATGTCGTATTTTTTTCATGTCGAGAACTCGTATCAGTTAACACTAATCGCGTATTGTTTTGCAACTCTTCTGTAAATAACAGTGTTTTTAATAACAGTGTCTCCTAGCAGCATGACACTAACGTGGCCAATATTCTCGACAGCATACTGAATGTTTTGATAATACCACAAGAGCAGAGAATCGCTGCAACGCACAAGGAAGTTATTGCAGTGTAATTAAAGCTTCATGTTCTCTTTTAGTGTATATTTTAGTTAATAGAAATAGCCTCATTTCAGATTATATTTCCCCAAATCTTCTCTCTGAATTTCTACTGAAGTTTCAGTTTTCATCCAATTTCTGTTTAGACTTCGGAATAGAAACGCAGCGCGAATAGTGGTGGTATGGCTGGTTCTGGCGATTTGACCTTGAGATTGTCACGTGACTGTCTATGACGCCATCCATTGTCTTCTGTAACCTGTACTTTGTATCTAGGTCATGACCCATGGACTTTTTGGGCTGGCCAAACCTAATTTCCTTTGCTTGAGGCCATTCTAAACCTAGCCTATAGTAATTGCAGGCCTAGATGACTGGAGTGGAAGCCAGTGCAGCACTTCTATTGAGTGAAGTAACTTTAGACTGTAGCCCAACAGCGCGTCGGGTGCTTCGCTCTATGAGCTTCTTGTTCCACGTGCTCGCTTGGGTATTAGGCAAGGCCGTGCTCTCTCGGCTGTGCGCCTTTCAATATGATTCCCTCCAATTTGAGCTCCGCTCATTGCTTGTGACCCAACCGTCAAGTTATTTACAAGTCGATCAAGGTTTTTTAATAGTCGTGGCTGGGCTGGGAACGCTCCTGAGTAGATTCTTGACGGGAGCTATATAACTGCCCAGAATGAATGAATGCATGAATGAATGAATGAATGAATATATAATCATTTTGACGGAATGGTTTGAGTTTCATTTTCAGAATGCAAAGACATAACTAAGACATTCTCGCATCTCACTTCTTTTCCTCTTCCTACAACTTCTTCATCCTCGTCTTCCTCACCATCTTCCTCTTCGTCCTCATCCTCTTCCTACTCCTTTTCTTCCTGCTCCTCTTCTTCCTCTTTCTCAATTATTTATTCAACATTGTCTATGTTCCCTCTAGTTCCAGGTCCATGGTACAGAACATCAGTTCCCATGAGCACCTCAACGAAGAACTGGACTGCATTCCAAACCCCTTTCTACACTCTTCTCACCCTCAAAGTGTCAACACAAGTACAGTTGAAGACACTCGAATATAATTATTTGGCGAAGATTTTGTGGCGACTGATTCCCAATTCCACGCACGATGAACCGTTCCGTAGACCGGAAATCTCGTCAGGAACCTGTAACAGCTGCGAAGAATCACAGTTGGTCGCCGATCAGAGGAAGAGGAGGAAGAGGAGGAAAAGGAGGAAGAGATCGAAGAGGAGGTGAAGGAAGGAAGAGGAGGAAGATGAGGACGAGGACGAGGAAGAGGAGGAAGAGGAAGAGGAGGAAGAGGACGAATGAGGAGGAGGAGGAAGAGGAAGAGGAAGAGGAGAAAGAGGACGAGGAGACGGAAGAGGAGGAAGAGAAGGAGGAGGAAGAGGAAGAGGAGGAAGAGGAGGAAGCGGAGGAGGAGAAGGAAGAGGAGGAACAGAAGGGGCAGCGCAGATGTTATCGGTCGCAGGAAACCCATTGGGGTTTGTTCAGCTCAGATCGCCAGAAGATGGTTTAATAATCCGTCCGTTGCGACGTCCCATGGCCCCAACCCACATGATACGCACATAGACTTATTCTCTCTGTGTGTCTCTGTCTCTGTCTGTCTGTCTGTCTGTCTCTCTGTGTCTATGTCTCTCTGTGTTTATGTCTCTCCCTCTCTCTGTGTCTATGTCTCTCTCTGTCACTGTCTGTCTGTCTTTCTGTCTGTGTCTGTCTGTCTGTCACACACCCACACGCACTCTCTCTCAGCTGAGGCATAAAAAGCGCAACTCAACAACTGGCCGGCCTCCTCCTCCTCCTCCTTCTCCCCCTCCTCCTTCTCCCCCTCCTCCTTCTCCCCCTCCTCCTTCTCCTCCTCCTCATCTCCTTCACTCGACAGCATCTCTTTGACCGGCGATCATTTACAGAACCCTGGTCCCAGGCACCTACTCCCCTCCCCCAACCCTCGCTTCAGCTGACAATATGCTATGGCACTGTGCATGCAAATACCGGCGCTGCTGGCACTCAGGCAGCACCAGTCCCAAGCCTGGATAAAGGAGGAGGGCTTTTTAACAAACTGCAACTGCATGTATACTATCGCGAGGGACCTCTTTAACAACACCACTACTTGCACTCTACCAACCCGCGACACGAACTTCTCCTCCACTACATGCACTCAGGAAGTGCCAGTCCCAAGCTTGGATAGAGGAGGAAAAGTCCATTGCGCGGGTTGGTATAGAACTCGTTTCAGAAGGAAGTAACGACCGACCATGCGGTGGAAAGCGGAGACTGGGGCCGGAAAAATCTGCGACGAGGAGGAAGACACACCTGCGATAGGACGGAATGAAGTATGATGGACAGTAATTGCAATTGCAATTGAAACGAAACTTAGAGATCAGAGGCGCTCACGACTCAAGGCATATATATATATATATATATATATATATATATATATATATATATATATATATATATATATATATATATATATATATATATATATGTAAAGCCTTGAGGCGCCTCCGAAAGACGGTAGGGCGAAGAGCGAGCAGCTGGTGAGACTGACGTCTACAGGCGATGATTTTGGAATGCTCAGAGGCAAAGCAAATGCGAGGAACCTCCAGCAATCAGCTATAGCATAGGCCATCCTCAACACAAGCATCTTCATCTCAATGCACTTATGCATATATGTCCAGATCAGACCATCCCAGATGAACGCAGATATAAAATAACGGTCACATGATATTTTTAGGAAGGATAAATCTTCCGCGGCCGAAAGATCGGCCTCAATACAAAACAAAATGCTACTTCTACTGCCGAACACACACACACAATTCAGCGTGTGAAGATCTCTGCGCGTGCGCAACTTTTGGCGCACGCGCACTGTTAATAACAACCCAAAAAATTAATATGCGTCGTGAGGGTTGGTTGGGGTCAGACTAAGCATCATGAGGGTTGGTTAGGGTTAGGCGTCGTGAGGGTCGTTAGGGTCAGGATTAGGGTTGCATCGTCGCTTTTAAATATTTGCGAAAACATTATCGGCCGCAGAAGTTGTTACTCCGTGCGCAGAGAGGCAGAAATTTCGGCCGCAGAAGCTCCACGCCTATAGGAATGCCGCCGCTGTTCCTCCCTAATGAAGGTAAATATAATTATACGGACTCGGGAATAATTACAGGAATGTGCTGTTCAGCTAAGCCGCAGATTTCAAAGCTGATCGAAGCCAATTTATGTGGACCGGCATAAATGGCAATGCCGTTAGTCAACCCTTGAGCCATCACGCAATCGCTAATTCGCATTAATTCATTCATTCAGAGCCTTCCTTAATTCATAATCATTCGATCAGTCATTCATTCATTCGTTCGTTCAATTAGTAAGTCTATAAATAATTCATTCATTAGTTTATCAGTTCATTCAGAGCCTCAATTTACTAATAGATTTAATTGATTTAGAGCATTCATTCATTCACATCCATTCACTCATTCAGTCATTCAATGATTCAATCGTTCGTTCATTCATTTGGAACCTTCGCATTCGACGCCTATTTAGCACCTCAACGCAATACGCCACCATAACATTATAAGAAAAATCATCCCTTTCGCCGGAGACCATACATACACCTAGACCCGAACCCCTATCATAGTTCTCCTCCTCAGCCAATCGGTCAACACATCAACCGACACACTCAACCACTTACTTATTTACTCGCTCGAACGATTCGCAGCGCAGCAGAGCACGCGACGGCAGCACCAAGCGCCACAGTCCGACCCAGTACAGCAGAGGCAGCATCGACGATGGGCTGTGTCGGCGACAGGCGAGCCGATGACGGGTCGGCCAAGCGCCACCGACGCCAAGTCGTAGACCGTTGCGTGAGCCGACGGGCGAGAAGGACTCGATGGCGTTCGCGGCGGCGCTGTGGTGGAGGCATCGAGGGAGGAAACACCGTTAATCGTATTGTCAACGAAGAGCGACTCGAAGGCAGGCGCTGCGAGGAGCTACATCATGGAGTCAGCGAGTGGCGAGTCGTACGTAATCATTGCGTAACGACGACGACGTCATGATTAATTAGTGGGGTAGTAATGGGATGACGGTTTTATAGGGATAGGAGGAGGAGGAGGAGGAAAAAGAGAAGGAGAAAGAGGAGGAATAGAAGAAGGAGTAGAAGGAAGAGGAGGGGAGAAAGAAGAGGAGGGGTGGAGGAGGAAGAAGAAGAGGAAGAGAAAGAGAAGGAATAGAAGAAGGAGTAGAAGGAAGAGGAGGGGAGAAAGAAGAGGAGGGGTGGAGGAGGAAGAAGAAGAGGAAGAGAAAGAGAAGGAATAGAAGGAGTAGAAGGAAGAAGAGGGGAGGAGGAAGGGGAGTGGAGGAGGGATATAAAGAGGAGGAGGAAAGGGAGCAGGAGGAAGAGAAGGAAGAGGAAGAGGAGGGAAGGCGGAATAAGAGGAGGAAGAGGAGGGGAGGAGGAAGAAGAAGGAGAGGAGATGGTAGAGGAGGAGGATACGCAAGAGGAAGAGGAAGAGAAGAGGACATAGTAGGAGGAAGTCACATAATCCAACGGTACCAGCTTTACCGATTTCTGGTTTTTGGATATTTATTACGGAATAGATTTATCAAACACGCAATTTTCAATAATACCTTACGCCTGTGAATTTTATCATCTTCATTTTACACGATTGAGGGTATACAAAATGTTTATCACCCCGGGTTACTCCATACCAGCATATTCCATCTATCGGGGGATAGATTTTTGCACGGATAGAATATCACTGGACACCGGCTGCTATTCTTAGCGTCTCTGCAGACGTTCTTAATCCTGTTGTCATTAGGAGAAGTGCATGAAGCCAGTCTCCTGGGTGTGGCGATAGCACGGTAACACTGGGGCTTCAACATCAGAATCGCTAGCTCATTCTGATAGGTATTGAAATGCAAGCGAGATCAGTGCCCATCCCAGTTTCTTTGTATATTCATAGGCGGAGACTTGGTCCTGGGTTCTGGGGGGACGGATGGACAAAATTAGAATTTGGGGGACAGGTCGAGAAAAAAAATAAAAATCCCAAACATCTGTGCAGCATAAAATGACGAACAGTTCAAAACACTGTATAAATGTTGAATATCAATGAAATATTTATGAAACAAATTTGGGGATATAAACAGCTCTATCCCTTCCACCTGAAATTTTGGAGGGGACAGTCCCTTCCTCTCCCCTAAGTCTCCGCCTCTGTTGTATATTAGCCTTTTCTTCGCTGATACGCTTCCTCTACCAGTGGAGAATTTGTGAACGTTGAGAGGGTAATTCAGTCCCGTAACTGAGGTATACGCTGAATGATGACGTATTTAACTAAACAGCACCCATTTATCAATGATGGGCACTTTTAACTACTATAGTTATTAACTAGTAGTTATAACTACTATGTATGTAGTCGCCTAGTAGTTATAACTAGCTCTGAAGAAGTAGTTAAAGAAATAGTTATAACTACTTTTATCAAAGTAGTTAGGAAGTAGTTTTATGCATAAATTCTGTGAAAAACTTGCTTCTCAAACTTCCACGGAATCTAAAAGTATGTTCAACATTCTGAAATGTGCATCATTAAATGCACGCATGTCTGCATTTTTCAACATGAATGCATGCAATTAGTGGAAGCAGTAGTAGTTCAATGACACTGTGGGGTAAAACGAAGATCATTAGAGTCGCCCTCCTCCTTCATCGAGGCTTGGGACTGACACTGTCTGAAAGCGAGCAGTGGTGGCGCTTCAGGTAATTAAGTCATTGTCGGTTATATATAATATGACGGTGTAAAAATGTGGACTGTATGTACCATTATAGCCATTTATAAGACACCTTTTCAGAGCCCCGCCGAGACAGACCGGATTTTTGGCTTGAGCTGGATGTGTCGCTATGCCTACCTGGCATACATTTCAGACTCGCCCTTTTCAGGGAAGCTATAATATATTCTAGGCGAGAACAGCAATTAGCCAGTGACGAATGTCACAACACGTTAGCAGCAGTCGTCCCTCATTAGCCGTAAATAGGCGAAATGAGCGTCAATTCATGCATAAGTCGCCTCCGCCCTCAGCCGTCTTGTCGCCCTACCCCCGGACTCCGTCAGAGGATTCGAAGGGCTAAATATAAATGAAATCTCTGAGCGTGGTCGACTGGTGGGTGGATAGTCACTGAGGATATGAAACGGCTCATTAAGACCAGATTATACACGCTTAGATAATGGAGCATTTATTTATTGCGATCATCATATAATTTCATTTAAATATTTTTTATGGCTCCTTGAATAGGGACACTCAATTGCTCGGCACTATTGATATACAATAGTAATAATAATAATAATAACGCAGAACGAAAGTGCATCAAGTACTCATCCCTCCCTATCACGCATGATTTTATGCCAGTGGCCATCGAATCACTGGGCCCCATAAACCGTACTGGAATGGAGTTTCTACAAGATCTGGGGTGCCGTATGACACAGGCAACGGGAAACCCTCGCGAAACAACTCATCTTTTTCAACGTCTGTCTATTTGTACACAACGTTTTCATGCAGTGGCATTCAGGGCTCTTTTGTTCAGCCCGATGGGGACGAAAACCTATAACAATAACAATAATAATAATAATAATAATAATAATAATAATAATAATATTATAATAATAAAAATAATAATAATAATAATAATAATAATAATAATAATAATAATAATAATGATAATGATAACAATAATAATATTAATAGTAAATTATAACAGTAATGATAATAATAATAATAATAATAATAACAATAATAATAATAATAATAGGAAGTGGAAAGGCCACGCAGACCTTATTAGGCTAGCATGTATCGAACCTCCGTCCTTCCAATTTTCGTGCCAACGTGTTATAAATCAGCTATCTCCCTGCCTCCAATACATATTATATATATATATAATATATATATCAGAAAGTAAACTATTATGTGCATGTAATATATATATATATACAGTAAATATATACACTCAGCAGAAAGTAT
>OY365822.1:4299181-4306681 GCA_959347315.1 Bimastos eiseni
TTTTCACTTCAGCTTCCTTGACCTACAGGTACATTAAGTTATAACCACCTTCCCTCTTTCGCTCTACCTGCCACACGGAGGAGAGGAGTGGAGCAACGGCGTATGCCCGTATGGTTGGCCAGTCCTTCTTTCGCTAGGCGGCGGCGTTTGTTAAAATGAGATGCATAACGTATATATGGCGCCTTGCTTGGCTGCCGATAGTAAAATTTTACTCCTATAATAAAATTTCATCATCCGTTCTTACTGTATTTGTAATCATACTGCAGCTTCCCAAGTTGAAATAAAACGAAGATAGCATTATAATCATCGTTATCGTCATCATCACATAATAATTATCATGATCGTTACCTTCCTAAAATACCGCCAAGCCTTAACTTAGCTCACCGACCAGCCTCTCTCTCTGTCTCTCTCTCTCTCTCTCTGTCTCTCTCTCTCTCTGTCTCTCTCTCTGTCTCTGTCTCTCTCTGTCTCTCTCTGTCTCTCTCTGTGTCTCTCTCACTGTCTCTCTCTGTCTCTCTCTCTGTCTCTGTCTCTCTCTCTGTCTCTCTCTCTGTCTCTCTCTCTGTCTGTCTCTCTGTCTCTCTCTGTCTCTCTGTCTGTCTCTCTGTCTGTCTGTCTGTCTGTCTATCTCTCTCTCTCTCTTTCTTTCTCTATCTATCTTCCTCTCCCTCCCTCTCTGTCTCTCTACCTATTTCTTTATATTCTGTCTCTGTCTCGCTTGGTCTCTGTCAAAGAACTTACTCTGGTGTCTTGCTATTCAGACCGTAGTGCAATGACGTACAGCGTCTCTTGGCAGATGACGTTCACAGAGAGACAGACAGAGACAGACAGTCAGACAATGGAAGAGAGACAGAGAGCGAGAGACAGAAACAGGCAGTAAGAGACAGAGACTGAGAAAGAGAGAGAGAGAAGAAGAAGAAAAAAGACAGACAGACACACACGCTATCTGCAGCTGCCAGCATCCTTTGGTATATTCGATCTTCTGACAATGGGTAAGACACCATCAAGACCAACTGAACGTTGATGGACAGGGTAAAACAGGTCTAGACTGACAGACAGACAGACAGACAGAGATACAGACAGACAGACAGAGATACAGACAGACAGACAGAGATACAGACAGACAGACAGACAGAGATACAGACAGACAGACAGAGATACAGACAGACAGACAGAGATACAGACAGACAGACAGAGATACAGACAGACAGACAGACAGAGATACAAACAGACAGACAGACAGAGATACAGACATACAGACAGACAGACAGAGATACAGACAGACAGACAGAGATACAGACAGACAGACAGACAGAGATACAGACAGACAGACAGAGATACAGACAGACAGACAGAGATACAGACAGACAGACAGAGATACAGACAGACAGACAGAGATACAGACAGACAGACAGACAGAGATACAGACAGACAGACAGACAGAGATACAGACAGACAGACAGAGATACAGACAGAGATGCAGACAGACAGAGATACAGACAGACAGAGATACAGACAGACAGACAGACAGAGATACAGACAGACAGACAGACAGAGATGCAGACAGACAGACAGAGATACAGACAGACAGACAGACAGAGATACAGACAGACAGACAGACAGAGATACAGACAGACAGACAGACAGAGATACAGACAGACAGACAGAGATACAGACAGACAGACAGAGATACAGACAGACAGACAGAGATACAGACAGACAGACAGACAGAGATACAGACAGACAGACAGACAGACAGACAGACAGACAGAGATACAGACAGAGATACAGACAGACAGACAGCCAGAGATACAGACAGACAGACAGAGATGCAGACAGACAGACAGAGATACAGACAGACAGACAGCGATACAGACAGACAGACAGACAGAGATACAGACAGACAGACAGACAGAGATACAGACAGACAGACAGAGATACAGACAGACAGACAGACAGAGATACAGACAGACAGAGATACAGACAGAGATACAGACAGACAGAGATACAGACAGACAGACAGAGATACAGACATACAGACAGAGATACAGACATACAGACAGAGATACAGACAGACAGACAGAGATACAGACAGACAGACAGACAGAGATGCAGACAGACAGACAGAGATACAGACAGACAGACAGAGATACAGACAGACAGACAGAGATGCAGACAGACAGACAGAGATACAGACAGACAGAGATACAGACAGACAGAGATACAGACAGACAGAGATACAGACAGACAGAGATACAGACAGACAGACAGAGATACAGACATACAGACAGAGATACAGACATACAGACAGAGATACAGACAGACAGACAGACAGAGATACAGACAGACAGACAGACAGAGATGCAGACAGACAGACAGAGATACAGACAGACAGACAGAGATACAGACAGACAGACAGAGATGCAGACAGACAGACAGAGATACAGACAGACAGAGATACAGACAGACAGAGATACAGACAGACAGAGATACAGACAGACAGACAGAGATACAGACATACAGACAGAGATACAGAGATACAGACAGAGATACAGACAGACAGACAGAGCATTAGACTATATAAGAAAAGCGAGGCAAACATGACACAAGGCTGAAATGGCATACGAACGTAAGTTTGTGCGAGTGTATTGGTGTATGTATGTCTGTATGTGTAAATGAATGTGTGCGTGGGTGACGCTTGGTGTGTATGTGGACGTATGCGTGTGACATACGGAGAGACAGACAGACAGACAGACAATGATGATTAGAGCGCTGCTGATTTGAGCGGCGCTATACAAATGCTTGATTACATTACATTACTACATCACATTACAATGATTACATAGACAAATGGAGACAGACGGAGACAGAGACAAGAGACGTAGCGAGCGAGACAACGAGACAGACGCCGCGGACGTCAGCGCAGCTCAGAAGACGCCGAGAGGAGACGAAACGCGGGATATGCATCTACGCTAATTACGATTCAGACTCATTATTGCAGATGAGCTAATTAATATTCATTAGAGGGAAAAGGCGTTAGTATAGAAGAACTGGAATATTAATAACTATAAAGGACAGCTTTTATCACATGCATAACAGACGACATTAACAACCAAGAAGTCGTAGACCACGGGTGTCAAAGAGTCGTCCCGTGGGCCAATTCTGACCTGCCAACGATGTATTTCAAAGCCTTGCCTAAAGACAACATAATTGAGACAAAAAGATATAATTTATCACTTTTAAGGCTTCATGAGTTTTCTGTGATGCTTGTAATTGGTAATGCATATCAGAATCACGTTTTCAAAACCTAATTCAGCCTAAGAATGAATTCAACTGTTTGTAAGGCCCCCTCCGAGATCCTTAACCCGTTTTCCACATGCGCCTTCGGCAATCTGGCCCACCACTTGCTGGAAAATATTGCTACTGCCCGTCATTACAAAAATGTTTGACACCCTGTCGTACAGTAATATGTAGCGTATTGGGGCCTGTGGGGTTGACTATCCCTGCGTAAGGGTGACTTGTTTTTCTTTCGCTAGGCGGCGCGTTAGCCAAATTAGATGTGCACAGATTTATAATGCAGTGGGCATGCACGCATACATACATACATACATACCGTAACATACCGTAACACACCATAACGTACCGTAACGTACCGTACCGTAACGTACCGTAACGTACCGTAACGTACCGTAACGTACCGTAACGTACCGTAACGGTACCGTAACGTACCGTAACGTACCGTAACGGTACCGTAACGCAACGTACCGACATTTCCTACTCTTCTCATTGGGTGTACCCCCTCCACCAGTCAAGCGAGATCGCCGCCTATGAGTGTGCTGTTCTCTCTATCTTCCAGGCGTCGTTGTATTGTTTGCTACTCCATGTAAGGTCTATGTAGTTTCCCGAAAGAGATTCTCGAATCCGGCATCTATTAAGGTTGACCGCAAGACAATCTTTTAATTTGCACGGATTTTAAGGACTATGTAAAATGGAGGTGGAAGAGGAGGCATGGCACATTCCCCTCCAGCTTCTCTGCTTTAAGCACAGGGAAGAAGAAAGAAAGGAGGCGTATACGAGAGGAAAACTACACACACCGCACAGAGACAGACAAACAGACACCACGGACAGACAGACAGACACAGACAGAGAGAGAGACACACGCAGAAATATACAGAGAGAGAGAGAGAGAGGCAAAGACATAGATAGATACAGAAACAGAGACATACAGAGACAGAGAGGGAGAAATAGAGACAGAGATAGACAGAGCCAGAGAGACAAAGACACAAAGAGAGAGATAGAGAAAGAAAGAGACAGAGAGAGAGCAATCGAACAGGCACACCACCGAAAGTTCCAAGCACGCCCCGAGTATACTCGGATAATACCGCCAGGTCTGAGCGTCTGGAGAACACCGAGCGAGTGCATTTAAGCCGCTCCAAGTACACTCGGAGCTAGTGCCGAGTGCGCCCACAATCGGAAACACCGATAAATGGTGACGACAGCGGGGAGGGAAGACCGCTGTAAGCGCACTCAGCGCTAAGTTGCTCTTGCTGGCGTTTGAGCGAGCGCTTAAGCGGCGCCAGTTAATTCAGCTGTAACATACAGATGGACGAAGAAGAGCTAAGTCCATTCTGTCAACAACGACTAGAACCAGTACTCGTCAACGACCAGCACACACACACACACACACTCACACAAATAAACACACATACACACATGCACCCACCCACACACACACACACACACACAAGGTTAGCACTTTCACCATTAACACATTGGCCATTAGCACATTTACCATTAGCACCTTCAACATTAACACTTTTATCGTCAGCTCTGCTTTCGCCGCTAGCACGTTCACCGTTAGCACTTTCACCGTTAGCACTTTCACCGTTAGCACTTTCACCGTTAGCACTTTCACCGTTAGCACTTTCACCTTTGGCGCATTTGCCAATTGCACATTCGCCATTAGCACAATATTAAACATTAGCACATCCACAGTTAGCACATTCAACATTTGCACATTCGCTATTAGCAAATTGATTCTTAGAATATTTTCTATTTGCACTACATTCAACATTAGCACATTCACCAGCACTACCTTCAAAACCACCATAACCACCACCAGCTCAACAACCACTACCGTAAACAAACCTGCCACCCATGAAGGAAGCAAGCAAGCAAGAAAAAAGGAACGAAAGAAGGAGCGAGGGAAGGAGGGAGAGAAGCTGGAAAGGAAGGAAGGAAGGCAGGAAGGCAGGAAGGAAGGAGAAAATGTCCAGAGCGATGGCTGAACGAGGTATAATATTAAGAAGAGAGAAGGATGAGTGCGACGGGATGAAGCGAGGGAGGCAGAGGAGGAGGAGGAGGAGGAGGAGGAGGAGGAGGAGGAGGAGGAGGAGGAGCACGGGATTCCATCAGCGCCTACGGACGAAGAGGGAGGAAGAGGAGGAGATGGAGGATATGGATGAGGAGGAAGGAAGAGGAGGAGGAGGAAGTAGAAGGAAGAGGACGAATGAGGAGGAGGACGACGACGACGAATGAGGAGGAGGAGGAGGAAGAGGAGGTGAAGGAGGAGGTGGAAGAGGAGGAGAGGAGGAGAAGGAAGAAGCGGAATTGACGTAAAGTAGGAGTAGAAAAAGGAGGAGGAGAAAGAAGAAGGAGGAAGAGGAAGGAGGAGACAGCGGTGGCGTTGGAGGCGGTGGCCTGTGTGGAGAGGAGCCGAAGCGCCGGCGAGGAGTGGCCGCCGACGCTGACGCCGCTGTTGTCGCAAAAATCGATGTCGGAAACAACGAGTACAGAACCGTTAAGAAGACTCAGTTGCTGTTCGCTTTCTCCGTAATGCACAGACGGACAATGGTGTACACACTGCAAGGAGAGGGAGACGCAGAGGGAGAGAAAAAGAGAGAGGGTGATGGAGACGGAGAAGGAGAGAGAGGGGGAGAGGGAGAGGAAGAGAGAGAGGGTGAGTGAGACGGATACAGAGAGGGAGACGGAGGGGAGGGACAGGGACAAGGGCAGAGAGAGAGGGACAGAGTGAGAGAGAGAGAAATAGTGAAGGAGATAGAGAAATACGAACGGAAAAACTTAGACATGTAAATTGTGGAACAAGGGAAAGGATACATATAACAGAGATATACGAAGGTAAAGACATGCGGAAAAGTGAAACTAGACACAGACAAAGAGAGAGAGATGAACGGAGACACGAGAGCCTGTAGAGAGAGAGACAGACAGACAACAGACAGAGACAAAGACAGAGCGACAGAGACAGATAGACAGAGTGACAAAGACAGATAGATAGAGTGACAGAGACAGATAGACAGATTGACAGAGACAGATAGATAGAGTGACAGAGATAGATAGACAGAGTGACAAAGACAGATAGATAGAGTGACAGAGATAGAAAGACAGAGTGACAGAGACAGATAGATAGAGTGACAGAGATAGATAGACAGAGTGACAGAGACAGATAGATAGAGTGACAGAGACAGATAGACAGAGTGGCAGAGACAGATAGATAGAGTGACAGAGACAGATAGACAGAGTGACAAAGACAGATAGATAGAGTGACAGAGATAGATAGACAGAGTGACAGAGACAGATAGATAGAGTGACAGAGATAGATAGACAGAGTGACAGAGACAGATAGACAGAGTGACAGAGACAGATAGACATTGACAGAGGGTTCCCGTTCATTTCGTTGCAGTTCATTCCGTGGCATTTAAAAAACGCCACTAACCCTAACCCTAACCAACCCTCACGATGCAGAACCTGACCCTAAGCGATCCTCAGGATGCTTCACCTTACGAAATGAATGCGACGAAATGTTCTATGACGAAATGATCTGCGACGAAATGATTTGCGACGAAATGATCTGCCACCGAGACAGAGAGATTCCCGAAAGTGACGACATTTGATGGATGGCGAGACCGATATACAGAAGAAGAAATAGAGAAACAAGCAGAGAGCTCAAGGAAATGACGACACAAAAGGGTGAGGGTGATGATTAGAGTACGAGGGAGGCAAACAGTCAGTTGATGGGGAAGACGAATCGACCAAAGATGAGGTCTGTGTAAGCGAAATTGGGTAAAGCAGAAAGCAAACGGAGTAACACTGACAGGTCACACGAAGGAGCATCAACGCAATCGAGACGAAAATTCCCAGACCAAAAACGACGCGAATAGTATTGTATCGATGTCGAACCACTTACCTTGGTCTACACCCAGTACATTGCTTTCGACTAAGACCGAGACCGAGACCAAGACCGAAGGGTCAAAACCCGAGAGCTATGCCTCGACACTGAGACCGAATATCCAAGACCAAGACAATATTCGTAGCAGTTTTCCAGATTTATACGGCAATATAAATTGATTTCGATCACTGGGAAGCCAGTGATTAATACGAAATAATCAATCACGGCATTCAGAAGGAACAGCTATTATATTTTATGGACACTAAATCAGGCAACGTTATGCCTCTGAGGCTTCCTAAACAGCCCCCTAGGAG
>OY365822.1:4311681-4338682 GCA_959347315.1 Bimastos eiseni
GATCACCAAGGCCACAGTCTAAGAATCCGGTTCCAGCAGATGACGTGGAACAAAGAAACAATTAACGCCGTGACCAGGTCATGGAAACGCGTAGGCATCACTCTGCAGAATTTGGTCGATTACTTACTTTCTGATTTCTGAAGATTTCTACTGCACTCATACACTTCACGACACAGTCACAGATCAAGTTGGTCGAGGTTAACAGAGAGCAGAGATCAAACAGTGGCGAGATTTCTAAGTATCAGTGGCGGCTCTAGACTTTTCCAACAGAGGGGGCTGCGAAGAGCTCGTGGAAACTGGCAGAGGGGCCAGTCGGGTGTCTGGTTTCATCAAAACTGAAGGTGGGCTACAATAAAGAGGGGCCACCGGGGCCACTGACTAAGTTGGTGGGGCACTGGGCCCCTCTGGCCCCTGCAAAGCCGCAACTGCTAAATATGGGTTTGAGAAGGAAGGATCCAATCTCAAACTGGGACGTTGTCGGCTGGGTTGGCCCATAAATAATTCTAAACTGTCAACTCAAGGCATAGATTGCAATTAGGCTAATTGCCTAATAATCAATGTGACTTACATAGTTATATAAAATTCAGACAATGCTGTTGAGATTCGTCAGTGCTCCAGGGCCCAACTGTGCCAAAGAGGGACTCATGTCTGCACACTGCGTATACAGGGCGGGTACTTGATTAGTCAGCAAATGAGTCCAGCTGTAATACCTGGCTTTAGGGAGGAGGAAGGAAGAGGAGGACTAAGGTGACATGAAGATATGAATCTCTCCTTGTTAGTTTATGTGAATCTGCCTTTTTGTCTGTCTGCCTGTATGTCTGCCTGTTCCTCTGTGTCTGTCTGCCAGACTAGACAGCCTGTATGTTGGGATTAGGATGAGTCATCTTAGGCTATATCTATAGGAATGGCGCTATATTAATCCTCTTAATGAATGAACGATCGTGCATTCACACATGCATGCATTAATTCAAACATTCATATAGCACCTTTCAGGAGCATCTCAAAGGTGTTGGAGCAATACGACTATCTTCCGAAAGGCAAATGCGTAGGACGGATGGTAACATAAGCTAAAAATAAAATCAGATGATGATGATGATGCACCAACGACAAAAACGAGTCTAATCATCATCATCATCATCATCATCATCATTAATGCAACGATGACGTTAATCGACAGGGATTCATGTTACGAAGGGATCTTTTCAGGCCTACCCTGGGCAGCTCGTTAATCTGGTTCGCATCCAGAAGCAGTTCTTCCAGGGTGTTCGTGTAGCGCAGAATGTCATCTGGGACGGCCAGCAGGTTGCAATGTCTCTTATCCAGGTAGTCAACCTGCTGGTTGCATGCTTTCCATAGGGGTAAGCACGGTAGCATCGCGGCGGCTTTTTCAACCCCCTAGACCTCCTCCGTCCTTTCCACCCCCGTGGAAAAAACAACAACGCGCCCAATAATCATAATAAAAGCCGTGCGCATGAACGACGTATGTATACACCGCGAGCCCAGCCAGGGTTCAACGCTTGGCCGAAACAGACTTCGCCGAATTTAACAAATTATTCCGATAGAGCATCAAAAGCCTAAACGAACTGAACGATTATACTGAATTCTGCGTATTTTTCGGGTTTGAAATTCGTCCGTTTTCTGTGTAAAATGGAGCGGAAAACGACCAGAACAAAACGACTACGACGACGATGGTGACACTGCGATGGATCCGTCTGCTCGTAGATTACGTCTGACGTCAGTCGATGATTGCGCCACCTGGAGAACGACGGAAAGGAGGCGTTGCGCCATCTATGGACTGATACGATGGATATTACGCTTTGGTTTAATTATAGCAGGGAATCTAGATCAGATGGATGGATGGATGGATCGGTAGACAGACAGACAGACAGACAGACAGACAGACAGACAGACAGACAGACAGACAGACAGACAGACAAACAGACAGACAGACAGACAGACAGTCAGACAGACAGACAGACAGACAGTCAGACAGACAGACAGACAGACAGACAGATTGATAGATAACTTCTACTTGAAAACATGATGTTTTAAACCTCCAACGGCATTTTTTTTTGGCTGACATATTCATTCGTCAATTTATCTTCATGACTAAAAGTTAATGAATCAGCTTGTTATGTCAAAAATATGTGACAATTCCCGATTATCGCCCAATACCAATTCGTAGTCTCCCACTGTGTGTAGCACAGGAGACATTTTCTGGACTATTGAAGTCGCATTTATTTCAGAACCGTTAGGTAGCTTCGGTAAGCGCCCTCTTGAGGTTCTTGTAGGGCGCTATGTAAATGTTCATATACATACATACATACATACATACATACATACATACATACATACATACATACATACATACATACATACATACATACATACATACATACATACATACATACATACATACATACATACATACATACATACATACATACATACATACATACATACATACATACATACATACATACATACATACAATACTAGAGACATGAAGGAAAATGGGGAGTTTCCAGTCCTGTCCATATTCGTCAATGAATTCTAACTTCTTGTTAGGAAACCTGTTTCCATTTTTAGTGGCTTCATCACTTATTTAGATCTTGGATTCAATCCCGCCGACAGAAATTCAGGGCCTCATTGGTACCACGTCTCTGGAACGATCTGTCTCCTGAATTCCGTAGTTTTTCGGTTCCCGCACCATCACTTCCTGTCATCCAGCATCACCTGCATGTATCAGGCTCCTGCATCCATCTACCCTCGGGCTTTTTATTCTAAACTTAAGTCTCGTCTCTTCATGAACTCTTAACCAGATCATCCACTTTCCAATCCTTGATCAAAACGAAATGTTCATTATCAGCTATTCTGCCTCCTCTCCCCCTCTGGAAACCGGACTCGGATCGCCCACGGACTAACTTTTGAACAACCCGTCTGTCTCGACGCAGCGCTCGCGAATGAGATGGTGCCCTACGCTTGGCTTTCAAGCGGCGCTTTAATAGTTGGGACTTTGGAGATTACAATTACGATGATGATTCTGATAAATATTGCGATTACGATAACGATTACGATAACGATTACAATAACGATTACGATAACGATTACGATAACGATTACGATAACGATTACGATAACGATTACGATAACGATTACGATAACGATTACGATTACGATAACGATTACGTTTGATTCAAGGCCCCTAAGCCATAGGTAAAGCAACAACGGCTTCTTGCGAGTGGGCGTGTTCTATTAATAGAAAAAAACAATGATAAGTTCGGTCGCATATAATTCAGATGCCTTAATTGTAGTTAAGTGTCAGTAAAAAAAATTATGAAAAGGCATGAATAGTAAACTTTGTTCATCTGATTAAAATATCATTTTCTATAATTAGCGAACTCTGATGCACCCGTTGCAAAACAGGACTCGATTGATCATGTCCATATTATAAATAATTTTTGGACCTACATACTGATACCCGCAGGCAGCCTCTCAGGACAAGAGGTGCGTTTTTGTTGAATGCGGACCTTCCAAAAAGGACAATGCTACGATTATTAGATGACGTAACTATAGGCAAATACTTTGGGCGCAATTTCCTTCCAAGAGGCAGGGTCGTCCAGATAGAGGGGAGGGGTCCGGAGGCAAATGCCTCCAATTTCAGCTAGGGGGGACATTTTTGTGTCTAAGGGGGAATATCTTGCCTTCCTGGCATTTGGGACCGGGTGGTTGGCCTCCATCGCTCAGAGGGGATTGACACCTCTGCCAAGGGGGGAAGGCGGTGCGTTCGCACCTTTCGCTCACCCTTGCCACGGTCCTGTATCCTCCGGGACACAGATTTTAAATATATTTATGAAACATGAATGAAGATCGTAATCGTAACATCAAAGCTTCCAAAACGCCTTTTAGAAGCCGAGCGCAAGGCACCAGCCTATTCAGAAGCACTGTGTATTCTAGGTTACATGGTACGTTCTGTGTAGGCAATACTGTTCGTTCAAGGACAAAATAAAGTGTTGTGTATCCAACGTGTTAGTAGAGGCCTATTTAGACAGACAGACCTGACAGCCAAATCTGTTTGGTTTGCCACAGATAAATAGGCAGCTCAGAGTACGTTCCGGTTTAAGCTGCAATTTAAACTCTACTCTGGCGATCTGTCTGTCTCTATCTCTGTCTATGTCTCTGTCCCTGCGTCTGTCTGTCTTTCTGACTGTCTATCTGTGTGTCTATCTGTCTGTCTGTCTGTCTGTCTGTCTGTCTGTCTGTCTCTCTCTCTCTCTCTCTCTCTCTCTCTCTATATATATATATATATATATGCATGCGAGTATAATTGCATATGCATGTTCGTACGTGTGCTGTATATATGTTTGCATAGAGTGGCGGCCCTATTGACCTTGCCAACAGAGGGGGTCACGGAGGGACCGGGCCGCCGGGGAACCTGACAGAGGCCTTTCAAACTAAAAGCTGGCTAAAATCTGGAAGGCCACCGGGGCTTCAAAGCCTCCACTGTTTGCATATTATGAATGCGCGCATACGTGCGTTAAAAAATTTATATAACACTGAAATACTAATTGTACTAGATCGGTAATTGACAGTCTACAGAAGCTTTGTGCAGATGTATCTACGTGTCTTTCCTTTAGTCTTCGCATGAGTTGGCGTGTCTATATGGTTGCCTCTGTCTGCATATATGTCTATGTTGTCAAATGCAAGACCGCTTTTGATTGGTTTGCTTCAAAATCTGTCCTTTTACGGTCGCACATATAGTTGCTGACCATAAAAGGACAGATTTTGTAGCGAACCAATTGGAATTGACCTTGCATCTGACAACGAAAGCCTTTATAAGGCGTCGAAAGCGTGCAAGGGCAAATAATACAATAATGACTCAAACAATAAACGACTCGTATAACTTAATTGGACATATTTGGCGCCGTTGTTATAGTGAGGTTTACAATGGATTATGGAACATATCTTCATATTATTTGGAAAGAGCTGTCCACCGCATATTTGGAAGCATTCGGAACAGACTTACTGCACATTATACGCGACTTTAATGTGCGTATGCATCTTACTACTATGGAACAAAACGGTTGGAATAACGTGATATGACCTACTCTTGATATGTCTGAAGCACGTAGTGACACAGACATTAGGTTTAATATGAATATAACGTATGAATCAAGCATTGAAAATACGGAGTAAAATAACTGAAATATGGGCCTATCATACTGCTCAATAACCGAAAACGTTGTATGCTTTAAAAGCTAACCTGTAATAACCTTTAATATGCTTTGCTACTAAATGCTAGATTCTAGGCACACCTTATGGAAAAAATTAAAAACTAAAGAACCGTGAGTCTGCGAGAGCAGATATAACGGGGCGTTTTGGGGACAAACATCTAAAATAAAGGAAAAGAAACGCAACGAAAACGAAAAGGAAAGAAAACATTACAAAAATTAACACACCGCTTCGCATTCTGGATATGCAATTGATAGGCCCTATGATTTCTCTGAAATATAAAATCTAGCTACATTTCATATAATTAGGCTCACATAATTATTTAAATTTTGGCCTCATTATGTTAGCGGCGTCGTAATTTTTTTAGAGCCTTTGGGAACTAAGTACCAAAGGCAAGCGTTTGATAACACACCTGTGGTGTTCAACATTTGAAGTCATCACTGTTTGTGGTCATAAGCTTACCTAAACTCGTCACATGTAGACAGAAGATATTGCTGCAGTCTCAAATCCAGGTTGCGGAACGAATTCATTCGCTCTATGGGTCCGTTGCAACATGCTGAGACCTTCGGATTATTTTGTATGATAAGGAAGGCCTGCCATGGACTCCCTGGAATAATCAACTACCAACTCACTAATGTTCAATAGGTTCGGTACAGTGTTTAGAGTGTCTTCTAAACTTCTAAAGTTGATAACCAGAGATGGTTGACTAAACCATTAAATGATCGATTATGTAAACGACTTATTATTTCTAACCGATTAGCAACAAGATTTTGCTAAGGCTAAAACTAATCGATTATCATATTTCAGTAACTAATTCTAACAATTGTAGCCAGGGACAGCATTGGCCTCTCCTGAATTTCCTGATTTGGATTAGGCTATAGTGTGTGCAATTTTCCATACAAGATCATAATTTAGTAGCCATAATAATAATTAGTCTCATTGAATTTCATATATTAACATTATATAATATCACAGGTTCCTATAATCGAATAACTTCACTTTTTTAAACTGTCTCATCGTTTTTGTCGATACAAGATTTAACAAATCAAATCTTTTGGTACTATTGAAAGCGCAAAACCAAGCCAAATCAAATTTAAAACAGCAAGGATAACCACCCCATAGCCAGAAAAATTCTTGCTTGCCCCTCTATAAAAAGCTGAAACGACGTCCCTGATTGTAGCAATTCAGCCAATTGCCAATGTCTAGCAAATTCTAATTCTAATCGATTGGCTAAAAGAATTTGCTACTTCTAATTATAACCAATTAGCAAATTTCATTATCTAATTTTAATTCTATGCGATAACAATGACGACACAATAGCAATCAGGACCTTACCGAGGGGGGCAGCGGGGCCGTGGCCCAGGGTGCAAATAAGGAAACGGCGCAAATTTCAGGATGGAATAATTAATTATTCCATAAAATGCACTATTTTCAAAGTGTGTGGGCGCCAGATTGATGCTAGGCACAGGGCGCTTACAGCGCGGTACGGCCCTGCTATCAATTTTACAGCGAAATTCCGCGGAGCGTATAAATCGCGGTCCTTAGTCATTGACATAGTTTTGTATTTTTTGTAAGAGTGATGGGTTCCAAACAAGTCCATTATTTCATCTGGTGCAGGTTGATGTAAATAAGTAAGTGCTCACTAGTGCTTGCACTTGAAAGTGTTCTGTTACACATATAATTTCGTTTTATTATTTGATTCAAACTAATAAGAACGCAATGCTTTTACAAGTAGGTAATGGTATGGATGAAATACTGCAAGTTATTACATAAGTCGAATTTTGACATACATGGCGCCCATCAGGTTTTAACACGAATTGAACCAACGACGCCCGTCTGCCGAAATCGTCACTAGTGGATCGGCTGGCTACCGTGAAACCGTTGCCTGTCATCTATGTTATCTACCAAGATGGCGGACGTGTTTCTTTGACAAATGGAGGAAAGAGTTGGAAATCATGCTACGAAAAATGGAACTTAACTCGCAGATTAACAGTTTCAAATGCCTTTGTAGGCCAATGTAGATTCTATGTAGGCTTCTGATAGCAAAAAATATAGGAATCTTGTCAAGAATTGCCTATTTGTTACCTGAAACATCCGAACTAACTTATACTTCACTATGATTCATCCATACTTAACATACTGCAATCTAATTTGGGCATCTAACTACCAATCTAGACTAAATAGACTACACACTCTGCAAAGGAAGGCAATGCGCATGATCACTGGCCTGTCTTACCTCCACAACATAGACCACATCTTCAGTCAGCTTCTAATACCTAGGCTTGACCAAATAACACTGCTGCAATTAAACGAGTTCATGTATAGATAAACCAACAATTAGTTGCCCCCTGTTTTTAGTAACTACTTCACCCTTGCTTCCACTGTTAATCCTTACAGCCTACGCTCCTCTCAAAATTATAGACCTGTTTTTGGTAGGACCAATACAAGAAGATTTTCCATCAAATGTGCTGGCCCAATTGCCTGGAATCAAACCCCTGTTGAAATACGTGGTGTTAGCAGCTACTATCTTTTCAATTCTAAACTTAAAGATTACCTGTTTTCTAATTTTGTGTGATAACATTTTCTGCACTCTCTGTATGTCACTCTTGTTCTTTTAGTTAACTAGTTAAGTTAGTTTACTTTATGTTATCTTATGTCTATTTAATCTGCTGCCGTGAACTTTTAGTAAGGGTGGCCCTGCTAGCGGGACCAGTTGGTCCCTTTAGGGTTTATATTGTATCCCGATTGTACCCTTCCAATTTTGTTCTTCTGCTCTAAATTGATAATTGTTTATGTTTATGTTTGGTACAATAAAAACACGTGGTTATGGTTATGGATTACTGAATCACTCAAGTACAAAGACACACATATAAAGACACACATATAAAGACACACATATAAAGACACACATATAAAGACACACATATAAAGACACACATATAAAGACACACATATAAAGACACACATATAAAGACACACATATAAAGACACACATATAAAGACGCACATATAAAGACGCACATATAAAGACGCACATATAAAGACGCACATATAAAGACGCACATATAAAGACGCACATATAAAGACGCACATATAAAGACACACATATAAAGACACACATATAAAGACACACATATAAAGACACACATATAAAGACACACATATAAAGACACACATATAAAGACACACATATAAAGACACACATATAAAGACACACATATAAAGACACACATATAAAGACACACATATAAAGACGCACATATAAAGACACACATATAAAGACGCACATATAAAGACGCACATATAAAGACGCACATATAAAGACACACATATAAAGACACACATATAAAGACACACACACAACATGCGCACGCGCACAAAGAATATTAATATAACTTTCATTCAAGCTGCAGCAGGGCTTCTGACGACGTCTTTACACTGCCTTCATATGATCCATATAGAAAAATCGGCGTCTTCATCCAGAATTTCAACGGAGTTGCTTCTTTCCTCGCTTTGTACTGTAAGGTTTTCCCACGAGTGGCGTTACATAAGTGTTCCATCACAATTACAAAATAAATTATGATTAAATGACGTGCGCCCATTCAAACGGTTCTCATCCAATAAATTAATGCTAAAACGAGTACAAACGTGGCTATATTTATAAGATCGCTACAGAATAGAAGTGAACATTCAAAATTTTAATCAGCGGCTTACAAAAAGCTTATAAATGAAACGATTTCTTGGTGAATCAATCATTAGTGTCAGGCCAGTAGATTTCAACAATTTAATCTCCATCAGGATATCTATCTATGGCCTTTGGGAAACTTTCCATTGCTCCCACTCAATGCGGAAAACTTAATTTCTCAATGGATGTCGTTTAACCTCATCTGCTTCAACCCTTCCAGAGCAGAATTCATCGTCATAAAACTTCCCGATCGTTTCTTCGTCAGTAAACTCGACATCAGTTAACCCCACACTTCTTCGTCAGTAAACCCCAGATTTCCTCGTCGGTAAAAATAGACAATTCTTTGTCAGTAAGCAATAGATTTCTTCGTCAGTATACTCTGCATTTCTTCGGGCGAACCCGATCCTTCACCTCGACCCGTCGCTTCATCAGCTTAAAGAGAAATCTTTCCAAGGTCGATCCGTAGACTCGGATCACCTCCTCCCACTCAACCATCGTATCGATGAGCTCTCGCCTTTCATGCGGCCTTCCAGAGTACGCCCGGAGAAGGCAGCCGGCCTTGACGTAGTAGATCATCACAATGGGCGAGAACTCCTCGAAGTCGAGACAGCAAAGATGTCCGGGCAAGCGAGACCTCAGTCCGTCCAAGACGTGCTTGAAAAGCCTGGCGTATCCGCCGATGCATTTCATCAGATCGTCAAGCATGAAGAAGATGCTGTGTACAAAGGCCAGCGGCGGCGCCAACTGCCGCCCGCGCATGCGCTCGTATACGGAAGTGACGTCATGTCGCTTAAAGAGCTCAATCTCATCATCACAGATTCTGATCAGGTCCGTTTGAACGACCTCTGGATTGGACGAAAACTCAAAATATGCCCAAGAGGCCGCCAGAGTCGGCCTGCAGACGCTACGTTTGGGGTCAAACGTGTTTAACGCCCGGAAAATGTGTTCCTTCGTGAGCTGATAGAGAGGCCAGTTAGCAGTCGATGAAGAACAGGATTTCGCAAACACCGTATAGTACCGTAGGGCGACAGCTATTTCGAAAATCTCCACTACACCCACCAGATATCGGCTGTTGCCGTGAACCTGAGCAACCGTCGCCGCTCTGAGTTTGCGCATCCAATTTTCCATGAAGGAAGACGAGAAAGCAAGGCTGTTAATTGCTATGAAAAAGTGACTGAATAGAGCGCCGCTCAGCAGCGAAATGTACTCTTTCTCCCTATATAGAGTGTAATTCGCGACGTCACGTTGAAGGAAATCTAGGTTTGAAGCCAAAACGGCCAGCTCGTCGATGTTTTCGTGTGATCTTCCCAGAAAGATCTTCCGATACCATTTTTCACAGATAGCAGTCGACTGGAGGACCTTTCGGTAGAACAGATTTCGATCCTGAAGAGATTCCATCACGCTGACCGTATTGTTCTTTAATGTGTCCAGCTTCCCTCCGGACATAAACCAGTTTCCGACTCTAGCGAACATGTTACAATCTCGTATGAAGTAGTTGGGCCAGTTTTCCCATAACAACCACGTCTCAGCGATCTTGAGCAGGCGTTGACAGTTTGCGACAACGTCATACCTGTTAAAGTCAACGTTTGTGAAGTAAAGAACAGTTTTATTTAATGTAGAAAATTAACAAGTCCTTATGAAATTATACAAAGTAGTTTCAAAGGACGGTTTGATCGTGAAAATCAAGCAAAATCTCTTAAAATTACATATACTATGTCTGATACCAAGATCCAAGTGTCCGTATCCACCTACTAATTGTTCTCTATGCCACTTTATTTCCTTATAGGCAAAAGAACATGTGTAGGCGTTGTTAATGTTACTGTATTTTCGTTTATTGCAAAAGAAATATCGCTGTCAAAAAGAAGCGACTTACAGGTTCATGATATTACAGAGATATCAAACAGTTTCTCAGTAATTTAGTTTATAAGGCCTAGCTTCGTGAAAGCTACATGTAGGTGCAGTCCGAGGGAACCGTGAACGCTTAGGAAACATGATGGGCGGGGGGTGCTTAATATACGCTTTTGTACTGTTACAGTAATCTGGATATAAAGTTTAAAATAAAATAAATAAAAGTATAAATTGTCATTCTAAAGAAATACAATTCTAACAATACCGTGTCCATTGGTCCTTGGGAATCTGCTCACAAAACCACAGAAACAGCGTCTTCAGATGGTAGGACGTCAGCAGTCGTTCGCCGTTTAGAGCGGGCAGCTCGCTGAAGATTCCCTTAAGGATGTGATAGACGATCTTTTGCGAGATGCTGAGACTCTGAACGAGTGCGACCTCGGCCGCGGAAAACGACAGACGCCACTGATACTCTTGGGACGTCGACGCACTGTGTCCGATGGGGACAACATGGCAACCACGCCTTACGATATCCTCAACTAGGTCCCTGCTCGGCCATCCGCTACGTCTCCTCCTCGTCACCCATTCACTGGCCTGCGACGACCAGAACGAACAGATGATTGCAGGCACGAAGTCGTACGTCATTTTCCCCGTCATGAGGTTCGGCATGATCCAGGCTGGTCCGTGTCTATGTAGCTTCGACAGGAGCGGTTCCCTTCGGCGTAGGCGTGCCTGTAGGTCTAAATGCCCGAACAGCACCCCGTCCGATTTTCTCAGACGTACAAAACCCGGGAATTTCTCTTCATAGACGATTTCTAGAAGTTCTAGTTTCGACGTTGCGCCTCCACGTCGTGTCGTCGGCACAGCGATCAGATTTCGGTAGAAAATCATTATGTCGATATCGCCGCAAGGAAAGGCAAAATGGCCGAGTTCGGCCGCACTTCCGGCGGCAATTATTTGAAGATCTTCTTGGTCTTCTTCTTCGGCTCCATTTGTCCCTAGATATCCTTTGAGAACGTGCAGGAGAACGAGTTTCGTCAGGATAGAGTGGGGATGCTTGTGAACCATGACGGTCATCAGAGCTGTCACGGGAAGCAGCTGTCCTGATCGAGTGCTTACGCGGTAGTCCACTTCCAGGAGGACGTGGATGACGTCAGAGAAGACATCCTCTCGAATTTTTGTCTCTCCGTCATGGATGGAATTCGTTACGAGTGTTTTATCTCTCCCAAACATCAGCCCAGCGATTCCGTTTCTAGGATTTCTCGGTTGCTATTAACACTGTTAACAAATCCGCGTATGAAATAGACAAGGTTCTAAAGTCAAACATCACTGTTCAGCCATTCAATCACTCGTTATGGTACACATATCAATGATGAGTTCAAACGCCCCAATTTTCCTAAAACTGACCAAAAGATTTAAAATCTTTATGCATCGATACATGCAACCAATTATGCTTATCTATAATTATTCCAAAACTACAAGTATTTCCGTAGCAAGTTACATGGAAACTGTGTACTACAGTGTAAATTGGGTTCCCCACTCACTAACAACTACCAGGCTCGTCCCTATTAGGCTATGTGTCAAGGTCCCAGATTCAGGAAATCCATTCCTGCCTCAGCAAGCCTTATTCAAAACATCCTGTTGTTCAAAGGAAGCTTAGAAGCCTAATCGTAAATGACGCTCCCTCCCTTAATTGTAAATTAGGACCTACGTTTTCACTCCAGCTCAGTCCCCTCATTCACTCAATGCTACTGGGGCGAAGCTAACTTTACGCATCCGTGTCTTCAACATTTAAATATGACCATGATGAATTAACCCAATCTATATCTAATGATTACCTGATGCCAGCCTATAATCCCTATATTTATAATGTTTCTTCGGTAACAATTAGTGGCCCTTATCCGAGGGCTGTTGGTCTGTAATTGGGTCTCCTGTGTAAACCTTTGCATAGTCAATGATATTCCAATTACCAATTAAATACATTGATTTGATTTAAAGTCCGCCCGTACGTCCGTCTGTCTGTCCGTTTGTCTGTCTGTCTGTCTGTCTGTATCGATCTAGAAACGAATAGGACTCAATACAAACTTTGAATGACGTGTCTGCAACGATCGTTTTAATAATAATAAAAATAATAATAGTACTAATAATAATTATTTTTATTATTATTATCATTATTGTTATAATAGGGTCCTAATAATAATAATAATAATATAAGTAGTCTTAGCAGCAGTGGAAGAAGTAGTAGTGGAAGGTCTAGTTGTAGTATTGGGAGGTGTGGAGTAGTGGAAGTAGTAGTAGGCCCAGTAGTAGTAATAGTAATCGTAATGTCCAAACTTCTAAAGCGATACTCGAAAGCCAAGCGCATGGCACCAGTACTACCAACAGTAGTAGTTATAGTTATGATTTATAGTTATAGTATAGTTATAGCTATTATAAGGATTATAATGATAACGTGTCTTACACGCTTATGCATACCGCAGTTTCGTTTAGGTCCATGTATGGCGTCTTTGGAGGAAAGAGCGGCGAAGGTCCAGACTCCAGAGGCTGCTAGGTTTTAATACGTTTACTCTACATACATGTACATTCGGCCTCACATGATAGTTGGAAGAACAGGACGCTGATGACAGTGTCTGTCTCATTGTATGTCTCTGTCCATCTATATGTCTTCCTATATATGCGTGTTGTTGGGTATTCAATGAGAACCTTTGTGTATTGAGTAACGTGAATTACTAGCGTCGAGTGTCCGCAAATATAGACTATCTTGTGTAGGCGTGTTTGTAGGTGTCTGTGTGAGTATGCATGTGCGTATATGTAGGTGTGTGTATCTCTATATGCTATGCATATGGGCATTGTATAAGTGATGCGGGTTCTTCCAACTTCCTGATAAAAGTTCCAAGTAGGGTAATTGACCTTCCGCAGTCCTATAGACCAACACCATGATACTTCTGCATACCGCTGACACCCATACAGGCCCTATTATAGTAGGCTTACAATGTATAATCATAATAGCATAATTGCATTTGTCCGCAATATAGGACTAAATATAAGTGCTGTCATCTATTTGTACACACACTGTGTACGGTAAAATACGAACCTCTACAGTAACTAGAGTAAAAAAATCAAATATTAGGAATGTACTTGAGACCAGAAGTATTTCTCACCAAAC
Source organism: Bimastos eiseni (assembly GCA_959347315.1). Lineage (NCBI taxonomy): Eukaryota > Metazoa > Annelida > Clitellata > Crassiclitellata > Lumbricidae > Bimastos > Bimastos eiseni. Next base: position 4,325,610 of record OY365822.1, read on the forward strand.
TATCTTAGTAAATATACAAGGCTAATAATTATTTTATATTTACCCACCGTGGATTTGTCTGTCATAAGGATGCTATATAAGAATACGAATAGCTATATGAGGTAAATATATATTGAAATAAATTACAAATAAATTACCAAATCTCCAATAACTTTAGGCCTTCTGTCAAATTTCCAAGTATTAAAGTAATTTACTTAATTGCGAATTATTTATAATATATTCTAGGCCTATTAAATTATCAAGCATTTTGGTAATCAACCATTACTAGAAACAATGCATTTTTTTGTTGTCTTCCTTGTATCGACCAGCATACATTCTTGAAGATACGTAAATGACTGATTTTATGCTTGTTCACAAAGTAATTTAAGCGACATAAATAAATAAAAACTTACTTTAAATGTATTAAACCGATTTCAACCTTTTTGCGGGTTGATGCAACAATTATTTCCACCACTATAAATTGCATTAAACTAAAAAATATATAAGAACGTTCGTTCCGGTTGTGGATTGGCTTTACGGCTACCAACTGGACCTTATGGACAACACTGATATTGTATAATTGTGGCAGTAACACGACAGTCTGACCACTTTTCATCACAAAGCAGAGGCATTCATTGACGCTTGACTTTACGTCAGACACATACGTGTAGCCTACGACATTAAATATTCACCGATTTTGTTATTTTATAAGAAACTATGCGTCTAACAGGGATGATACCTCTTACCGCATTACTCGAATCTTCTTCTTTCACGCCGATCGCGGTCTGTAAACTTGAGATTTCTCCGTCAGTTAACTTGAGATTTCTCTGTCAGTAAACTCGACATTTCTTCGTCTGTAAACTCCAGTTTTCTGGAGTCAAACCCCTGTTGAAATACGTGGTGTTAGCAGCTACTATCTTTTCAATTCTAAACTTAAAGATTACCTGTTTTCTAATTTTGTGTGATAACATTTTCTGCACTCTCTGTATGTCACTCTTGTTCTTTTAGTTAACTAGTTAAGTTAGTTTACTTTATGTTATCTTATGTCTATTTAATCTGCTGCCGTGAACTTTTAGTAAGGGTGGCCCTGCTAGCGGGACCAGTTGGTCCCTTTAGGGTTTATATTGTATCCCGATTGTACCCTTCCAATTTTGTTCTTCTGCTCTAAATTGATAATTGTTTATGTTTATGTTTGGTACAATAAAAACACGTGGTTATGGTTATGGATTACTGAATCACTCAAGTACAAAGACACACATATAAAGACACACATATAAAGACACACATATAAAGACACACATATAAAGACACACATATAAAGACACACATATAAAGACACACATATAAAGACACACATATAAAGACACACATATAAAGACGCACATATAAAGACGCACATATAAAGACGCACATATAAAGACGCACATATAAAGACGCACATATAAAGACGCACATATAAAGACACACATATAAAGACACACATATAAAGACACACATATAAAGACACACATATAAAGACACACATATAAAGACACACATATAAAGACACACATATAAAGACACACATATAAAGACACACATATAAAGACACACATATAAAGACACACATATAAAGACGCACATATAAAGACACACATATAAAGACGCACATATAAAGACGCACATATAAAGACGCACATATAAAGACACACATATAAAGACACACATATAAAGACACACACACAACATGCGCACGCGCACAAAGAATATTAATATAACTTTCATTCAAGCTGCAGCAGGGCTTCTGACGACGTCTTTACACTGCCTTCATATGATCCATATAGAAAAATCGGCGTCTTCATCCAGAATTTCAACGGAGTTGCTTCTTTCCTCGCTTTGTACTGTAAGGTTTTCCCACGAGTGGCGTTACATAAGTGTTCCATCACAATTACAAAATAAATTATGATTAAATGACGTGCGCCCATTCAAACGGTTCTCATCCAATAAATTAATGCTAAAACGAGTACAAACGTGGCTATATTTATAAGATCGCTACAGAATAGAAGTGAACATTCAAAATTTTAATCAGCGGCTTACAAAAAGCTTATAAATGAAACGATTTCTTGGTGAATCAATCATTAGTGTCAGGCCAGTAGATTTCAACAATTTAATCTCCATCAGGATATCTATCTATGGCCTTTGGGAAACTTTCCATTGCTCCCACTCAATGCGGAAAACTTAATTTCTCAATGGATGTCGTTTAACCTCATCTGCTTCAACCCTTCCAGAGCAGAATTCATCGTCATAAAACTTCCCGATCGTTTCTTCGTCAGTAAACTCGACATCAGTTAACCCCACACTTCTTCGTCAGTAAACCCCAGATTTCCTCGTCGGTAAAAATAGACAATTCTTTGTCAGTAAGCAATAGATTTCTTCGTCAGTATACTCTGCATTTCTTCGGGCGAACCCGATCCTTCACCTCGACCCGTCGCTTCATCAGCTTAAAGAGAAATCTTTCCAAGGTCGATCCGTAGACTCGGATCACCTCCTCCCACTCAACCATCGTATCGATGAGCTCTCGCCTTTCATGCGGCCTTCCAGAGTACGCCCGGAGAAGGCAGCCGGCCTTGACGTAGTAGATCATCACAATGGGCGAGAACTCCTCGAAGTCGAGACAGCAAAGATGTCCGGGCAAGCGAGACCTCAGTCCGTCCAAGACGTGCTTGAAAAGCCTGGCGTATCCGCCGATGCATTTCATCAGATCGTCAAGCATGAAGACGATGCTGTGAACAAAGAGCAGCGGCGGCGCCAGCTGCCGCCCGCGCATGCGCTCGTAGACGGAAGTGACGTCTTGTCGCTTAAAGAGCTCAATCTCATCATCACAGATTCTGATCAGGTCCGTTTGAACGACCTCTGGATTGGACGAAAACTCAAAATATGCCCAAGAGGCCGCCAGAGTCGGCCTGCAGACGCTACGTTTGGGGTCAAACGTGTTTAACGCCCGGAAAATGTGTTCCTTCGTGAGCTGATAGAGAGGCCAGTTAGCAGTCGATGAAGAACAGGATTTCGCAAACACCGTATAGTACCGTAGGGCGACAGCTATTTCGAAAATCTCCACTACACCCACCAGATATCGGCTGTTGCCGTGAACCTGAGCAACCGTCGCCGCTCTGAGTTTGCGCATCCAATTTTCCATGAAGGAAGACGAGAAAGCAAGGCTGTTAATTGCTATGAAAAAGTGACTGAATAGAGTGCCACTCAGCAGCGAAATGTACTCTTTCTCCCGATATAGAGTGTAGTTTGAGATGTCAAGTTTAAGGAAATCCAGGTTTGAAGCCAAAACGGCCAGTTTGTCATCATTGGCGCTTGGTTTCCTCAAGAAGACTTCCCGATACCAAATCTCGCAGATAGCAGCCGACTGGAGGACCTTTCGGTAGAACAGATTTCGATCCTGAAGAGATTCCATCACGCTGACCGTATGGTTCTTTATTGTGTCCAACGATAGCAGATTCCCTCCGGCCATAAACCAGTTTCCGACTCTAGCGAACATGTTACAATCTCGTATGAAGTAGTTGGGCCAGTTTTCCCATAACAACCACGTCTCAGCGATCTTGAGCAGGCGTTGACAGTTTGCGACAACGTCATACCTGTTAAAGTCAACGTTTGTGAAGTATAGAACAGTTTTATTTAATGTAGAAAATTAACAAATATTTATGAATTTAGAAGAAGTAATTTCAACAGACAATTTCAATTGGAAAACAAAATAAAACCGGAAACTCTCCTGGAATTACATGGATTATCTATGATACCAAGATTCAAGTGTCCGTAACCATCTACTAATTATTTTGTTCTCTACGCCACTTAATTTCTTTTTCGGCAAAAGAACATGCGAAGGCGTGGCTATTGTAATTCTAGAGAAATATTATTCTAGCAATACCGTGTCCATTGGTCCTCGGGAATCTGCTCGCAAGACCACAGAAACAGCGTCTTCAGATGGTAGGACGTCAGCAGTCGTTCGCCGTTTAGAGCGGGCAGCTCGCTGAAGATTCCCTTAAGGATGTGATAGACGATCTTTTGCGAGATGTTGAGACTCTGAACGAGTGCGACCTCGGCCGCGGAAAACGACAGACGCCACTGATACTCTTGGGACGTCGACGCACTGTGTCCGATGGGGACAACATGGCAACCACGCCTTACGATATCCTCAACTAGGTCCCTGCTCGGCCAACCGCTACGTCTTCTCCTCGTCACCCATTCACTGGCCTGCGACGACCAGAACGAACAGATGATTGCAGGCACGAAGTCGTACGTCATTTTCCCCGTCATGAGGTTCGGCATGATCCAGGCTGGTCCGTGTCTATGTAGCTTCGACAGGAGCGGTTCCCTTCGGCGTAGGCGTGCCTGTAGGTCTAAATGCCCGAACAGCACCCCGTCCGATTTTCTCAGACGTACAAAACCCGGGAATTTCTCTTCATAGACGATTTCTAGAAGTTCTAGTTTCGACGTTGCGCCTCCACGTCGTGTCGTCGGCACAGCGATCAGATTTCGGTAGAAAATCATTATGTCGATGTCGCCGCATGGAAAGGCAAAATCGCCGAGTTCGGCTACACTTCCGGCGGCAATAATCTGAAGATCTTCGGTTTCTTCTTTTTCTTCTTCTGCCTCAATCGTCCTCAGGCATCCCTTGAGAAAGTGCAGGAGAACGAGTTTCGTCAGGATAGAGTGGGGATATTTATGAACCATTACGGTGAGTAGAGAAGTAACGGGCAGCAGCTGTCCGGATCGATTGCTTACGCGGTAGTCCACTTCCAGAAGGGTGTAGATGACGTCAGAGAAGACATCCTCTCGAATTTTTGTCTCTCCGTCACGGATAGAGTACGTCCCAAGCGTTTTATCCCTCCCAAACATCACCCCAGCGATTCCGTTTCTAGGATTTCTCGACTGCATTTAACAAATCCATGTATTAGATATGCGAGACTTTAAAATTAAACTACCGCTGTTCAATTTATCAATCATTCGTTATGGTACACATATCAATGATGTGTTCAAGCGCCGCAATCGCCTCAAAACTGACCAAATTAGAAGACATCAAATAAGTAAGCTATCTGTATGCATCGATACACATGTAGGCCTAACCAATTAGGCCTATCTGGTATATTCCAAAACTACAAGTTTTCCGTAGCAAGTTACATGGAAACTGTGTATTACAGTGTAAATTGGGTTCCCCACTCACTAACAGGTTTCCGGCTCGTCCCTATTAGGCTATGTGTCAAGATCCCAGAATCTAGAACTCCATTCCTGCCTCAGCAAGCTTTATTCAAAACATCCTGTTGTTCAAAGGAAGCTTAGAAGCCTAATCGTAAATGACCCTTAATTGTAAATAATACCTACGTATAGCACGTTGTCATTCTAACTCACAGTCAGAAATCTCATTCTCTCATTGCTACTCGGACTATTTTGTTCTATATCTGTCTGGTGCTTGTAAACCTCAAGTTAGTCTACATTTACAATGTCTCTTCTGTAACACTTAGTGACCCTTACACGATGACTATTGGTCCCCAATTGGATCTCATGTCACGAGTGAACCCTTGTACAGTCAATGATATTCCGAGTACCAATTAAATACATTGATTTTATTTAATGTCCGTCCGTCCGTCCGTCTATCTATCTGTTTGTACGGATCTGCAGACGAATATGACTCACTACAGACTTTGAATCATGTGTCTGCAGCGATCGCTTACTTTGGGGCATAAAAATGATAATTGCAATAATAATAATAATAATAATAATAATGAAAAACTTATAATTACCTAAATCACATGACCTACGTGTCTGTCCGGACTGCGCGTGATTGGACAGCGCCGCAAGCGTTGCTTGACTGGTGGGGGGTACACCCAATGAGAAGAGTAGGAAATGCCGTTACGGTGTGTTACGGTACCGTTACGGTACCGTTACGGTATGTTACGGTACGTTACGGCAAACTTGCAGAACAGATTGCTAATAAGAGACTTAAAGAGACATTCGGTGTAGATTTGTCAGGGAGGTGACATCTACTTAATGCACGCTGTAAAAAGTATCGATAGGGTTATTTCGGCAAAACCGAGCCAATACCACAAATTCTGGTCAAAACATATGGATACCTAGCCTTCCTGTAAAAAAAACTGTGCAGTTCCCATCCTACTTGATCACTGCCATTGGCAAACCATGAAAAAGCGAGCCAAATATAATATATACCCAGTCAGAACTGCTGTTTCTAGTACAGGTAAATACGCTTGATTCAATAGGGTTTGGAGTATAACGAGCCACAAGTTTAGATAAAGCGAGCCTAGGCTCGCTATACCAGATATACAGATGTGTTTGACCAAAATTGTTTTTATTCGTAACTGAACAAGAAGTAATAGAACATGGCTTATCTTATTCTCTGAAGCAGTTGCTGAATACATAGGCCTACTATGCCTAATAGAATTCAGTGTCAAAAAATGTAACAGCAGGACTTCCCTCTGTTAAAATAAACAAATTACTAAATGGTACTTAATTTATCGAGTCAACAACATAAAAGAGTAGCCTACATATTATTAATTTTAAACTTTCCTCTGTTAAACTAAACAGTCACTAAATTGTAGAGTAGGCCTATGCCAAAGTGACCTGAATTATGAAGTGCCTTTAAAGGCTAGTAGGCCTAACTGACGTCTGTATGAATTACATACAATTATTGTCACAACTAAATGTATCAGCAAGAAACTTCCCACATACAGATGCACATGTATGGTGATACCATTTCTGACAGTTAATGCACATTTCCCACTGATCTTCAATAAGTGGATCTGAAACGTCTCCATAAATCCACTGACAGAAGGCACGTGGAGTATTATCCGAATTCGTAGATACGGACTTACTGCAACTTGCACTTTGGCTGCTTTCCGCCTTTTTCACTTTGCATTTGCTATTCTTTTTCCCCTCCTGTTTGTTTCTTTTCTGGCATACTTTTTTCTTGAGATACTGGTCTGAACTATTACCAGTGGTTTTCTTTGATGCTTTCTCCTGTCTGGATTTTAGTGGTTTCAGTTTGTTTGATATGAACTTTATGACTTCTGCACTTGTTAGTTCATAAGAAGGTGGTTTCATCCGTGGTCTTTTCGCAAGTGGTCTTATTCTGTGAGGAACTGGCAGCAACTCTGCAAAGGTAATAACATGGTCACTGGATGTGTTTGTGAATGGAATCAATTGTTCTTCAGTGACAGCAATTGGTGACATGTCTGAATTGGATGTGGAAGGAGCAGATGGAATCAATTGCTCTTCAGTGACAGCAATTGGTGACATGTCTGAATTGGATGTGGAAGGAGCAGATGGAATCAACTGTTCTTCAGTGACAGCAATTGGTGACATGTCTGAATTGGATGTGGAAGGAGCAGATGGAATCAATTGTTCTTCAGTGACAGCAATTGGTGACATGTCTGAATTGGATGTGGTAGGAACATCAGTGGATGGAATTGTTAAACCTTGTTCTTTGCTGACAACAGCCTCACTCGATATAATTGAGGACATACTTCTTTCAGTAATTCTGCTAGGAAGATATGCTGCTTCGGGTACTGCTGATGGATGAAAAGGAAATATTCCAGTGCCACGAAATGCTCCTTGACAGTTTTCTGTTGTTAAAGCTTTCTTCCAGGATGGATTGAAAATCCTGAAGAAATCTCTTTTCTCAAGCTTACCACCAGCTGCTGTGCGTGTAAACATTCTCATTTCTTCTGACCATGCCTTCTTAAAACTGGAAAAAACACCACGATCAAGGGGTTGCAACCAGTGGGAGCAGTGACTGGGTAATGCAAAAACATGAATGTTATGTTCAATCATAACTTCCAAAAATTCAATGTTGTACAGATGTGAATAGTGGGAGTCAAGCAGTACTATATGTGGTCTGCCATCAAGTAACCCTGTTCTCTGAAGAAATTTGACAAACTCCTTCCCGAACTCCAGGAACAGCTCCTTGTTGATGTATCCTTTCTGACTAGCTCTAATCATGGAATCCATAGGAGATCCATTATTTCAACCTTTGCCCAGAAGTTTACCTTTATGGATTACCATGACCGGAGTTGTTTGGCCAACAGCATTTATTCCAGCCAAGACTGTTGAAGTTTCCCCCTTCTCTACTGCGGTTATATTATAGCAAGACTCTCCAACATTCCCCAGAACTTCGGATGCAGTGTGTATATTTTGACATCCAGTCTCATCAAAGTTCCATAAGTGAGATGGAAGATCTATTATTCCAAGACTTGTAGAAAGTTCCTTATATTTTGAGAACCAGGCGTCCACTTGAACTTTATTCATGCCCATTGCACGAGGAGCTGAAAGATTCTCAGCATGTTTAACACCAAGATGAGGAAATCTGTTAAGAAATCCTTGTAACCAGTAATACCCAGCACAACTTTCCTTCTTCGAAAATCCTGCAATTCCCTTCTGGTTGGCGTATTCATAGGCTAACTTTCGAATATCCGTTCTGGTACATGGAAAACCGACTGATGCCAAAAGACTTATGTGATTTGCCAGCTGTTCTTCTACATTTTTGGGCAAAAGTGTTGGTCGGCCCGAGAGAGGTATGTGGGATAAAGAATGTGTGACACGTTTTCTAAATGTTTCATAAGGAACAGACCACGCACGTGCAATCGCTCTCAATCCTAGATGTGTACGGTTATTGGAAGAGTTGCTTTGATTTTTATATTCATAAATGGCAGCAAGCATGTTTTCAGGAGACCATTTGTTTAACTTTGTTCCAACATGACTTGCACTGACACGTGTGCATGCTCTTTTCAGCGATGTTGAATTCTTAATAGGCCGATTCTTGACATGGTTACTCAATGGGTGAGAGGCTCGTTTCGCACGAGGCCTATTCTTTGGCTTCTCTTTGCTGTGTCTTGATGTTAAACTGTATCTGCCCATAGTTTAGCCTAAATCCAACAAATTCAACACCTGCTAAAATATTTAGCCTATTTAAATTAAGGTATTCCTCCAGTTTACCATTATTTTAACACTTGGGCATAAGACAAAACGTGTAATGAGGGATGAAAATGCTGATCAGAAGTGAGATAATGAGCGAATAGCAAGGAGGATGACTTAAAAATTAATTTTATATACTATTCTAACCAAAGCATTTACGAAATAATGATAACATTAAAATTAAAATAAAGCGAGCCAATGGCTCGGAATATCTGATGCCCAGAGGCTCGGTTAATCTACACCGTCATTTTAAGCCGAGCCATGCGATAACACACACGTAATTCCTTTAAATATCGCTCAAGCGTCAATCCGAAACGGTCAAAGTTTAGGCATTAATAAGGTTTATAAAGCAAAAACTGATTCAATGAGCAGGTTCTTTGACTTAAAGATGTACAAGGACTTTTTAGATTTATTAGTTTAAAAGTCAAGTTACCAGAAACACGATTTTTTTCATGGGTCACTTTGAATCATCGACGAAAACGTTGACTAGTCGCAAGACAACCTGGTGATCAAACTAGAAACGAGTTACCGTATAACAGCTCATTAGAGTCCAACGTTAATATTTACCGTACTCCTCCTAAATTAAATTTCACGAGCTCCGAAGTAGTTTAGGCTCGCTTTATCACCAGGCTCGGTTTTGCCGAAATGACCCTAACTTTGCGATGTTTAGTATATTAATCGCAAAAAAGCACCTCATAATGATGCTGTAGCTATGGAAATGACAAATGACAAAATGTTAGCAGCTAAATACTGTAAAGATGTAACAGCTGTTAGAACTTGATGCGAGTTTTTGTGAGCGCCATGATTGAAGTCGACGACTGACTTCAGGACATTGGAATTTGTTCCATTAAGGTCTTATTGTTCGCTCAATTACAATATATTAAGCACATTTTATGTTGAAAACAATCTGTTACTAAAATAAATAGAAAAGAAACTGTCTGGCTATAACTTTATGTGCCAGAGGCGTCAATCCCAGTTGAGTGATGGAGGCAAACCCTCGGTACCAAGTGTCAGAAAGGCAAGATATTCCCCCCTACGACTTAAAAAATATTACACCTACCTGAAATCGGAGGTATTTGCCTCCGGACCCCCTCCCCCTGTCTAGTATATGTACAATTGGAGATAAACAAGTTTTTCCTACTGCGGTTGACATCTGGGACAAAATGGTCTATGCAGGCATGTTTCGACTGTACAGCTATAAAAGCATCTAAAAGCAACTACGAGCCTCTTTCAAAGTCTTTTAATTTTATTTGTGTTGTCTGAAACAAACCTATTTGTTATGGGAAATCCTATGTTGCCACAGAAGCTCTGAGGAGTACTTTAAATACCGTGGATAGCAATATGGGAACTTATTGTATACACACGTTTTACTTAATACACATTATAGTAACACTCATACATATCGTAGTTTCGATCAAGTCCATGGCGTCTGTGGAGCAAACAGCGACGATAGTCCAAAGATTCGTATAGGCCTAGTTGAATACTTCATCTACTCTATCCACATCCGGCTCACAGGATAGTGAGTAGAATAGGACGTTATGGAGTGTCCGTCTCTTTGAATATCTCTGTGCATCTGTATGCGTGCCCGCATGCATAATTATTATGATTATTCAATGACGTGATGTTGTGAATTGAATAACGTGAATTACTTAGGCGTATACTTGACATTCCATCTGTCAATCCTTCTTAACAGCTACTCTGCCTCCCTGCTGACCTTTGGAAACCGGACTCTGACTGCCAACTTACTATCCTTCGGACAATCATTTCGATTTGATGCAACGCTCGTGAATAAGCTGGTGTCCTGCGCTTGGCTTTCAAGTGGCGCTTTAGAAATTACGATTAGTGTCACATGACCGTGGATATGCTAGCGCAGGTGTGTGTGTGTGTGTGTGTGTGTGTGTGTGTCAAGGTGTGTCTGTGTAGGTGTGTGTATAAATGTAGGTGGGTGTGCATATTTTTATATTTATTTCTTGAAATTTGATATCGCCCTTCTTCCACCATCATTTGCTCAGAAGTGCACACGCCTCGACGGCGCAATTGCAGTTGTACTGCAGAGCAATTGTGCGCGAATGACTTGCTCAAGGTCCCTACACAGCGACTCCTCGGACGAGGGTCGAACCCGCTCACTCAGCACACACAAATGAGTGTTACGGGCCGACCGCTCTAACCGATCAGCCACCATGCCGCACAATGACATGTATGCATATGGGTATTGTATAAGTGATGCAGTTTCTTCAGTTTCCTGATAAGAGTTCCAAGTAGGGTAATTGAACTTCCGCAGTTCAATAGACCAACATTAGGCTTTTTCTGCATACCGCTGATACCCATGAATGGATACAGGCCCTATTATAGTAGGCCTACAATGTGTAATCATAAAAGCTCAATTATTGCATATTTCTGATGTATATATATATATATATATATATATATAAATCCTAATGTTGGTCTATTGGACTGCGGAAGTATATATATATATATATATATATATATATATATATATATATATATATATATATATATATATATATATATATATATATATATATACTGTGAACGGCAAACACGAGCCTCCACAATAGGCCCTAACTAGAAACATAAATATCAAATTTCAATTTAACTAATAAATGATGAATAGGCATATGCGCCTAAAAATCATCAAAATAAAGATCTTCTGTTTTTGATTAAAATGTACAAATTATTGCAGATTATCAGAGTGGGCCTAATTCTAGAGGTTCGAGTTTTTCTGTTCACCGAATACGTGTAGAGCCCTATATTCTAGATGCTACTCAACGATTCTCGATTGTATATTGGTTCTGGGATGCCACGCATGGCAGATCAGATCTGTTCTCATGGCTGTTAACTAGTTTGGCCAAAGATTCTGAGCTGTGTTGAAACTAGTTAAAGGTTTGTGTGCTGGTCACAATTATCATTTTATGCAAAACTTCGCTGGGACTAGTTCTACGCTCAAAATTGGTCACTGCCACTTCTATTTAGAATGGTTGTTCCGTGCCCTCTATGTGCACATAGCAGTAGGCTTAAGTTGTCTCTTCTGTCAGGGCTCATGATGAAACGGTTCCGTTTGTGAGGTCACACAGTATGGCTCCGTGACCCGTCACTTGATCCGACCTCTCCTCTTCCGCGTTTTCAGAAGGGGAGGGGCAACGAACGTACGGACCATGATATGTACAAGCAAAATTTTATTCACAACACGAAACACCAGAAGCCCGTTTAAACAGCACCAGTATTCTGGTGAAACCTCAACTACAAGTGTCCAATGAGCATCTCTAATTGTGGGGTCAAAATCAAGTAACAAGAGTAACCAACTAAATAATCTGATCTTCTGATTTTAAGTTATACAACACCGGAATGAAGTGAAGGAGAGATATGTTAACAAGCATCAGTCATGATTTCAGTATGTGGATCAGTTTCAAAACTATTCATAATTTAACAAGATTTCAGTAACAATAATCTGACAATAATTAATTCGTACTATACAACATTATTATCAACAACATTTTGCTTAAAGACATCAACAATATTGATCTAAAAATAAAGTGCTACTAATTAACTAATACAAACAATTATTCAAAGTAAATTTTAAAACTGTCAAGAAATTTAAACGACTCTACACGATAAATAATCAAATAAGTTAACTTATAAGATAACTTTGAAACAACAACCACTTGACACAAAAATAAATCAAGTAGTTAATTAAAAATGGTAGTAATGGCACAGACGTTTAGGAAACATTTTGGAATGTCAATCAGTCAGTTATTTAAATATGTAAGGAACAGCTAAATGCAAAAAAGAGCACACCAAAGACATCAACTAGGTTAAACAAAAAGTGCATATGAATGCAACTTTTACATGGCTTAGCCAAATATTTCTTTCTCTCTACAGCCGACACTAAGAGTCCACCGATACATCGCTTAGTGGTGCAAAAATGCGTGATAAACCATCATAAAAATTGAGACTCCAACAATGGAATCAATGCTCAATTTCAACCGTTAGATTTTCCGTTATTTGCTGGTATAGAAATCCAATCCATCCGAAAGATCAGTATTTTTAGGCAGTCCCTCATCTTCACAAAAGTCTCCCATCTTCTTCTGATCTGACGAAAG
>OY365822.1:4338882-4396382 GCA_959347315.1 Bimastos eiseni
GAGATATGTTAACAAGCATCAGTCATGATTTCAGTATGTGGATCAGTTTCAAAACTATTCATAATTTAACAAGATTTCAGTAACAATAATCTGACAATAATTAATTCGTACTATACAACATTATTATCAACAACATTTTGCTTAAAGACATCAACAATATTGATCTAAAAATAAAGTGCTACTAATTAACTAATACAAACAATTATTCAAAGTAAATTTTAAAACTGTCAAGAAATTTAAACGACTCTACACGATAAATAATCAAATAAGTTAACTTATAAGATAACTTTGAAACAACAACCACTTGACACAAAAATAAATCAAGTAGTTAATTAAAAATGGTAGTAATGGCACAGACGTTTAGGAAACATTTTGGAATGTCAATCAGTCAGTTATTTAAATATGTAAGGAACAGCTAAATGCAAAAAAGAGCACACCAAAGACATCAACTAGGTTAAACAAAAAGTGCATATGAATGCAACTTTTACATGGCTTAGCCAAATATTTCTTTCTCTCTACAGCCGACACTAAGAGTCCACCGATACATCGCTTAGTGGTGCAAAAATGCGTGATAAACCATCATAAAAATTGAGACTCCAACAATGGAATCAATGCTCAATTTCAACCGTTAGATTTTCCGTTATTTGCTGGTATAGAAATCCAATCCATCCGAAAGATCAGTATTTTTAGGCAGTCCCTCATCTTCACAAAAGTCTCCCATCTTCTTCTGATCTGACGAAAGGTTTTTTAAATGGTGCTTAAGAACTATTGGAAGTAGTACTGCATTTGTACAAGTGCTATTGTCAGAAAATTCTGATATGCTCGTCACCAATCCAAATACCTCAATCACATCACTGTTTGGGTTTGGAGGAAGACAAACACAACTCCCACTGTCTCCTTCTTTGGTCACAGCCAGTCGATCAGGTGTCATAATTTGCATTACGTTATGCAAAGCAATTGGTGTAGCACCTTCATTGCTATGCCAATGTCTATATACAATCCCAATTTTCACTGACTCAAACCGGTCAACAATCATTACTGTATCTCCTGCCACAATATCATACACTTGTTTAGCACTACAAAGCTTGGGCCAATAGCTTTTACCATTTATTTCAATTGCGTAAGTCTTATCCTTAGCAAATCTGCTGTTTTTCTCAAGAGATATCAGTGCCAGATCTGCACTGAATTTTATGTCCGCAATTTGCACCGTTTCTATTTTGGAATGACAATGGCCCAACAGTTCCTGTTCTATACGTACTTCATCACCTACATTTCTAAGTAAATGTGCCACTGTCACAGCAAACTCACTTGTGTAGCTACCTTTAAAGAATCCTGTAATAACTGTATTCTCCCCATTCGCTTCTGCCCACATTAGGTTTGGCCAACCTGTCTTTACTACTTTTTCAGATAAACGGGCCTCCATTACAGCAAATTTACAAGTTTTTTTACTCTTAATGAATTCCATAAGCACAGCCTTTGTGAGGCTGGACCAATGCACAGATATATGAAACTGGTCGAGCAAAGCTCCTTTTACTGCATGTAATGATAACTCACACTCTGTATGGTACTCATCAATAACATTAAAACAATATTGAGGAACATACAACGATATATCAAGAAATTTTCTCAAAAGGTCTTCATATTCTCTTTTGACTTGATCAAGAAATTCATTGTTGTCCAAATACTGTATGGAAGTAGACCTGAAAATCAAAGATAAACTCATCACAGCCAACTTAATAGGATACATTATTGAATTTTTAGCAAGGCAGTAAACCTCAGATGCAGCCTATAATTCACTGTCGAAAATATATAAAACTAAAATGGCTGTCAAGTTTGTCTTTAATAATAATAATAATAATAATAATAACAATAATAATAACAATAATAGTAATAATAATAACAATAATAATAACAATTTCTATGGTGAATTAACATGCTGTTACCAGGTCATCTCACTAAAAAAAAAGCTGGATAAGCAAACTTACAATCTGTCTACTTTGGGCTATGATTTAGGATATTACATGACTCATTTACATATACTCTTTACTGATACCTATTTAAAATTTATAAAGACAATGAAATGTGCAATGTCGAACTCCAGACACATGAATGACTCACATGTTGTGGACATGAGATCATATTGACAGCTAGCACAGCATTTAAATGACAAACCAGTCAATTATTGTGTTCAGAGTCCTGCTGGATAAGGTGCAACCCTCCAAAATTCTATCCTCATGTATCACTGTGGAACCTCTCCTTCATACAAGGCATCTATGGTTATGCTGAGTTATGTCTCCAATTATATTAGAGGACCTCAATCGTCCAGGCCGAGATTTTATTATAATTTGCACAAACCAGAAGGTCGAAAATCATGCCTTCTTGGTCTTCAGGGCACATCTGCTGATCAGTTTAAATCTAAACCAAAAGCTAATCTATTATAATGTAGCTAAACATGATCTCATACATAAGACCTGTGTTGCTAAAGTGTGCCATAAATTTTCAGTCATATAGTTGTCCACGTGAAAGGACCGATGCTGTTTTCTTGCAAAGTTAACCAAACAAACATACCATTCGTTCTTAAAGTTGTCCAGAAGAATGAGATTTACGATATTAAAATATGAATTGGTAATTTCATGCAGGGACAACTCTGAAACAACACAGGTCATTGTTCTAAACAGTTTGGCAATTGTTACCTTATAATTGTGCAGTTGCAAATTGCATTTAACAATTTTAATAGTCATTGTGACTGAGGAAATGCTTCTGAGAGATTCTTATACAGCTCTATATAAATTCCAGGAACAAACACGTATGAATTGACCATGTAAGAATCGATCATGTATAAATTGACCATGTATGAATTGACCATGTATGAACCAATCTTGTATGAATCAATCATGTATGAATTGACCATGTATGAATTGACCATGTAAGAATCGATCATGTATGAGTTGATCATGCATAAATTGACCATGTGTGAATCAACCCTGTATGAATCAACCATTACTGAATCGACATGTATAAATTGACTACCGGTATGTATGAATCGATCATGCATGAATTGAGTGATTTCAAGTAAACAATGATATCGTATAGACAGTTTGTTCCGGTTCTATTTTAGTGGTAACTGTTAAGCTTTGCCAAATATAAACTGGAAAATTAATTCAAATATTTAAGGTCACTAAAGAAAAATCGTAGAATGACAGTTGAATCACCATCAAGTTTGACAACACTCAAGTCACTTTGGGTTCAAACAAGTCAAATCAATAGTTCTTACAGAAAACCATGAATATAGAGGTGTAATGATTGAAGAAAACTAGCCTACCTCTTTTTAATATTACCAGTAATAAAATGAAAATGATAACAGTTTCAAATTTATCGACACTTACCATTATTGTGTTGATTCAATGACAATTGTGAAAATTGGATTATAATATCCATCCAATCACAGTAATATGTCAAATTCTGTGGCAGAAATACAACACAAAATGAAGATAGCCCAACATTCTAATATGAAATTTTAAAACTGGATGCACTGCAGTTCAGAAAATGTCATCACTTAGACATTAACCAAGAAATATTTCTATTCAAGTTTTCACTGTATACTCTGATAGTTACAATATTCTGACACAGTATCAAGCTTTGCAGCGTGTGTTCTTTGCACTTTGATAGCAGGCAGTGGCAACATTAAAGTGACTTCAATTACTGTCTCAATTTTTTATGCTACAGAGATGAGTTCCAACTTCCAACATTACTGAATGTACCTGCTAACATAATTCGAATCAACTGAGATGTACTGGCATAGAAATAGGATCAGAGTGTTTTAGTCCAAAGAGGCAAAACACACAAATCTCTAGTATGACAAGGGCCCACAAGTCCATTTGAGTACATATGCGGGAAGCCCAAACATTTTAAGTAACTCACTAACTACGACCTGTTTTAACTCGAACCACATAAAACAAACGGCACAACATTGTACACTCACAAAACAGCATGGTAGTAACTATCATTACCAAGCACCTCTGAGTAGGTTTCTTGAAGAGGTACAACATCAAGTTTCATTGACTGATTAATACAAGATGTAGCAAACCAGCGATACACTACCACTTTACATATCTCACATTTTTGGGAAAAGATTTACATTGGCAACAATGCTTGCCAGTAGGCCAGTACACAGGAATTCAATACCTTTTCCATCATTGTACCCTCTGTGGTGGCAAGCTGCTAGCCTACACCTTCCTAATGAACACACCAGACAGAAATTAAAAAATCTGGAGCTGGTTTATGAGGAGACCTTAAAGAAATAGAAACAGTTGTGCAAAAAGATATATTAGAATCACTCCCTCTAACTTAATGGAGACAGAGTGCGCAGGAAATTCTGTGTGTGCAACATTTTATAAATCGTTCACACTTTTGTGCACAGGTTCAAGCTGAATGCGATGATAGTTAAATTAAGACCATATCTAAATGTGTATATGTTGATAAGTTCTGATAAAAAAAGCATATGCAAATACAAAGTCCCTTGTCCTAAGACAAATAACAGGACGGATGAGCCAAGCAACCAAAGTCTCAGGAGTAAGGTAGGCCGCAGCCGGCTAGAAGATCTGATTTATGTAGTCTCATAATTTGTGTGCGCAAGCTAAATTCTTGTGCGCTGGCGCCATGCGCACACCATGGAGGGAACGTTGATTAGAATGGCATATAATGTGCAGATGAACTAGAATCAGAATCAGGTGACAGTAAGTGATTCGAATCGGCTCATTGTCTAATTGATTTGCTGATCAACTTGAATCTAATCAACAAGTAATCCACCTCTGCATGGCTTCAGCTGAAAGTCACTTAAAAGTGAACTCTTAAAAGGAAATATGAAAAGAAAAACTTCTCTTATGTCTTCTGCACTAAATAAAATCTCATCATCCAAAACCTATTATAATTTATGAGTCTGTACTCACCTTTATCATGTTTTGAAAATATTTTGGAAGAATTCTTGATGAATTTTCACGTCTCTCACAATGTGTTGGTTTAGCTTTTGAAGCCATCATTTTTGAATTAATATTAGCTGGTTCTTTAAAAATGAAAACAGAAAGTTTAATTTATCTTATTGCATAGGCAATATTTACACAGCACCAGACAAGACACATTGACCATTGTATGATCAAACAGGATAAATCAAATTTAATTATAGCTAGCAACAGCCAGTCAAACATAGACACTTGTTCGGTGTTAATCATACGTGCACGTTGTGGCATGGAGACAAACAGGCATTTTTAAAAATTTTGGTGACAGCGCATACGAGAGCGAAAGAGTTCGACATGGGTGAAGAACAAGGCTTGTTTTAGAGGGAAAATGCACACAAGTTTGCAAGTAAGGTAGGCCGCAGCCTATAATTTATGTGTGTGTGTGTGTGTATATATATATATATATATATATATATATATATATATATGTCAACGAAGCCATCAGTTCATCACCCGCAAAACAGTGCTCTCTTGACACAATTCCAACATGGTTGATGAAGGAGGCAGATCCACAGCTGGCCCTTTTCATAGCTCGGATGTTCAACAACTCCTTTGCGACAGGTCGCTTCCCATCCAATTGGAAACATGCAATTGTCAAACCACTCATGAAGAAAGCCGGAATCGATGAATCATCACCTGCGAACTTCAAACCGGTATCGAATCTAACTTTCCTATCAAAAGTACTCGAGCGTATTGCCCACCACCAGCTCACGGAGTACCTGTCTGAATCCCGCTTTTTTCCTCGGTTTCAGTCCGCTTACCTACATGGCCATTCCACCGAGACCGCCCTTCTCAACGTTTTCTCGGACGTAATCACTGCGATAGACTCAGGTCAACTGGCGCTCCTGTCACTGCTTGATTATGTCGGCTGCTTTCGACACAGTCAACCACAACATCTTGATACAGCGACTGTCGAGCTCGTTTGGAATACGAGACAGGGCGCTTAAGGGCCGCTCACATATTATATAACTCAAAATCCCAATTTTTTGCCCACCCCTACCCCTAATAACGTTATATAACAGCAGCCGTGACCCCCCACCCCTATATTATATAACATAAATGCTACCTACTCCCTACCCCACCCATCTATAGGCACATCAAAAGACATACAATCGTCATAATTGTATTGCACAGTTTGAAACTTTTATAACAATACAATGTTAGTGCTTTAATAGTGACTAGATTATGTTAGTTAGTACTGTAATTTAGTTACTTGACTATGCAAATTGTCACATTAATCGTTTCCAATTGGCAGGCAAACAGACAAAATAGCATTAAGCTGAAAAAGTTTGTCATATAACGAAACCTACCCCCAACCCTACACAATATAACGCTAACTAAACAGGAAACACCCACCCCTTGAGCGTTATATAATATGTGAACTGCCCCTTAGGTGGCTCGAATCCTACATAAAAAGGCAAACACAATCCGTTCATATGGCAAAGGAAGAGACATCTATTCCAACAATCATACGACTGACATATTTGACATATTTTTTTGTGTACAACGCCGTTCCTTTCGGCCTCGGCTGTGCTACGAAAAATAAAAATAATAATACAAGGGGACATCCTCACAAAGAATGGCTAGACGATATAGGGGAATGGGGAAATAAGCGGTTCAAGAGCTGGCACATATTGTACAGAACAAACAACAGTGGAAAAGTCACGACGAAGTGGGCATCGGACATCTACGGGCGTTGTGCCCAGGATTAATGATGATGACGATGATGATGTAACACGACGCCACATAAATTATAGTATCACTATTATTATTATTATTATTAACCACAACAATTTACAACTAGGTCAACTTGTCAAGTTATAAAACCTGGCATTTAAAACTTATCCGTGTTAAGCACTAAATGCGAATAAAATGTCTTCCAATACCTAACATTATTCGAATATTTTTCTTAAACAAAATATTTTTGCCATCGAACGACCTAGCAGGACCAATCTTAAGATTCTTCACCACAGCCCCTAGGCGATAAAAGAAGTCTTCAGACAACAAAGAGATTATACGGAGCCCCTAAAGGCAGGGCCGGTCCAACGGTTTTTGTTAACGTAGGCGACATGTAATTTTGCCGCCCCACACAATTTGTGACAGTAACACAAACTGGTGTAATACTAATAATGTGTTTCAAAGTACTATACTAATGTTATTAACGATTGACAAAGTTGCAATATTTAGCATTATAATCAATATATATTTACCGTGGTAATTTATTTATGAGAAATTCACTTTTCTGGCTTTCAATGCGGCAAACTCTTGAATGACCTCTTCCATATTAATTTGATCTGCAATTTCCTTTTCGATCGAAATTGTGGCCAGACCAACTAAGCGAGCCTGCGACATCTGTGATCTCAGATATGTTTTTATGAGTTTTAACTTTGAAAAGCTCCGTTCAGCGCTGGCAACTGTTATAGGCAACGTTAGAAGTATTCGAAGCGCAACATAGAGATTTGGGAATGATTCAACAACATCGCATTTGCATAGATGTTCAAGCACACTGCGTGGATCACAACTTTCAATGTTAAGGCGTCTTCTTAAGGCTATTATTTCTTCACAGAGTTCAATGGCATTTACATCTGATTGGCCATCACAGGACGTAAGTGCCAATTGCAGTTCCTTGCATTGCTTGAGTAAATCCCCAGTCTGCAGATTCAATAAACCAATATTGTAAAGGAAACCAAATAGCTGATTATGTTCTGACAAATGTATAAATCGTTCATTTATTGCCTGCAATGCAGTATCCACTATTTGATTGAAAAAATTGACCTTGAAGTTATGCTCCGGGGCCATTATAGGATCATCACGAGATTCATACTGAAATTGTTTACTTTTCCTTCGAATACGCACAGGTTCTTCTCTAGGAAACAATCCGTCAATTTCAAGTTCAGTCGCCAATTCCTTGGCTTTTTCAAGCGCTGCTGCAAATCCCGTGTCAGATCGATATTCTTGAAGGAAAAGTTTGGTACTCTCTAACTGTTTAAGTGCCGAAGGCAAATTGAATGTCGCTGATTGAAAACACTTACTGCAAACGTTAATTTCAAATAGAATATCATACCAAACCACCAGAGAACAAACAAATTTGAAATTAACCATTTTAGAAGCTATTGCTTTGGCTTCTGAACGGCTTTTGACCCCAGATGCACTGGTCAAGGTGTTGTCTTGGGCTATTGCTAGCAGTGCATCGTAAACTTCTCCAATTTGAAACCGAATTGCTCGCACAGCATCCACCCTACTTTCCCAGCGAGTGGCACTTAGCGGCTTTACAGTGAAGTCGCTCGCGTGCTTTACCAGTGTGTCCCAGCGGTGAGTTGATGCGGAGAAATAGACGTAAATGCCCTGAATTAAGTCAAAGAAAGCAACAGCGTCCAGGCAGCAATTTGCTGCATCGTTCAAAACTAGGTTGAGCGAATGAGCACTACATGGTACGAAAAATGCACGGCGATTTTTCTCACGAACTTTGGCTTGGACACCATTGTGCTGACCACACATATTCGCCCCATTGTCGTAGCATTGCCCTCTCATATCATCAATATTCACATCTAGTTCTTGCAGCATCTTGAACAGAACTTCCGTCATATTTGCACCAGTGGTGCTATTCAATTCAAGAAAATCCACGAAGTGTTCAGCAACTGTAACCTCAACTGATTTAGATGTTGAGACAAATCTAAAAATCACTGTCATCTGCTCTTTATGGCTAATATCTGGGGTACAATCAAGAATAATCGAATAATACTTTGCCCGTTTGAACTCTGTTAGTATATGACGCTTGATTTTGTCGCTCAGAAGTTGTATGATTTCATTCTGTGTGTGTTTTCCGAGGTAGTTGTTGTGAATTTCCCTTGACGTTATTCGTCGAATATGTTCTTTCATAACAGGGTCATAATTTCCCAAAAATTCTATAAATGCTAGGAAATTTCCCTTATTCGCCTCATGCAGTTTTTCGCAAGTCCCTCTTAAGGCTAGGTTTTGCCCAGCCAGGGTCTTAATCAACGTGATGATTCTTTCAATAACCTGTTTCCAATGTTGCGTCTCAGATTGAATCATTTTCTGATTAATGTCATCAACTGTTGTCCCACCCTTAATTCTCAATTCCAGCTCTTTCCAGTCTTGATAAGAATTGATGTGGGATGTTGAGGTTTCATGTCTTTTAATAATAAGAGACATATTTTTCCAGTCTCGACAGCCTTCATTAGACGAGAGAGAGAACTTATTTGCACAAAACAATTTGCAACAAAAGCAATACACAGCATCACGTACATTGGAGTAAATCAACCAAGATCGCCTAACTTGTTCGCCGTTTGACATTCGGCGATTGAAATGAAATGACGAAAATTTTCTACCTTCTTTGTCTAAGGGAAACGCAGTCACATTATGTTGGTAGGGACCACATTGCACCAACCAGACTCGCGATCTGTCATTTATTGCAGGCCAGTGAGATGGATCTGTGGAAACCATGTCATTCATGTTGTTGAAATGATCGTCTTCAACGACCATAGCGTTCCCTTTATCAGCAACGCCTGCATCCTCAGCATTTACATTTTGTACATCTTTGCATGTGCATGTAGGCCTTCCTGTAGGCTTATCACTTAAACAGTCGACGCAGTTGATAACGCTTACGCTACATTGTATTTTATCATTGTTAAATTTACCTTCATTATCGCTGTATTCATTTTGCTCCTCTGTGCCGAATTTGAATTCCTCAGTTAGATTTTGTTCTTCGTGGTCGGATGAGGAGTCTTCGTTGTCATTAGGCGCCTCAGTAGATGCCAGAAGTTTAGGTTCAGTAAACTTGAGGATGGCGTCTTTCTGTTTAGCTGCAGCCGATTCACGTATGAGCCTTATTTTTTTATATTCTGACCCAGACAATCGTTGTCTCTTTCTTCCACTACGTTTTGGATCCGCCATTTGGGTTAAAGTTATGAAATTTTTAAAAGAAATAAAACAAGTGAATGAAATGTACTAAATTAGCTTTGATTTATACTGATAAACAGAAGCCGGAAATTGACGACGCTATGACGTTTTGAACATATGACGTACGTTTTACTGTAGGGCTACTCTATGCCGAGCTAAATTCAGTGTTATCAACAATACTTCATGCGACGAAAAGAATTGGAAAATAAATTCCGAAAATTATATATTTTCTGTTAACCAATTCCAAAAAGACAAAGTGCAGTAAAAATATTATTAAATATGAATACTGTACATTATTTTCCTGGGCAGATTTTATTGAATATCTTAAAAGTGCCGCCCCCTTAATTTGCCGCCGTAGGCAGCCGCCTACTTCGCCTACGCCTCGGACCGGGCCTGCCTAAAGGGACATGAAAGAAGAATATTTTAACTCGTGCGCACGAGATACAAACTCGTTCCCACGACTTACTAAGTAGTGGGAACGAGTTAATAACTCGTGCGCACGACTTATTAACTCGTTCCCTCGACTTACTAACTCGTGCGCACGAGTTAACAACTCGTTCCCTCGACTTAATAAGTCGTGCGTACGAGATAACAACTCGTTCCCTCGACTTAATAAGTCGTGCGCACGACTTATTTGACCAATAGCAGACCGACTTTCCGTGACGTAAGCAAACTTCTATTTCGGGGATATAATGGCGTGGCTGCAACAATTGACAACGAAGTAGTTTGAAATGGGACAAGGGCGATTTGTCGTTTTAGCGTCCCAAATTCCAACAACTCATACGATAAATCACGGGGATAACTTTATCTGATATTGTCAGTATTTTAGCTATGTCAATCTGAACATCATATTCATTTTCGCTTTCATATTCGCCTGCTGAGTGATATCCTCAGTGTGGCACACGCTCAGGGTACAAACAGCATCACAAATAACACTAGCTTTAAATGCCTTCCCTATAGGCCAAAGCCTTTCACACCACATATTATGCACCCCTAGTAGTAGTAATCTTAATCTCCAGACTTCTAAAGCGGCACTTGAAGGCTATGCGCGGGGCACTAGTTTATTCACGAGCGCTGCGTCAAATTGAAGTGGTTGTCCAAATGATAGTTCTGTGGGAGGTCAGAGTTCGGTTTCCAGAAGGTCAGCAGAGAGGCAGAGTAGCTGTTACTGTCACTCCTCGCTTTCGTCGAGGAGTGACAGATGGCATGTCAAGTAATGAGTCTGAGTAAGAGTTCTTGAAAAGGTGGGATTTAAGTTTAGAATGGAATGCCCGAATCGTAAACATTGTTTCCTTTATAGAACTATGTGTTTCCCCGTAAATACCAAAATAGAAGTGTGTGTACGTCACAGAAAAGTTGGTCTGCTATTGGTCAAATAAGTCGGGCGCACGACATATTAACTCGTTCCCTCGACTTAGTAAGTCGTGCGCACGAGTTATTAACTTGTTCCCTCGACTTAGTAAGTCATGGGAACGAGTGGTTATCTCGTGCGCACGACTTATTAAGTCGAGGGAACCAGTTGTTATCTCGTGCGCACGAGTTATTAAGTCGAGGGAACGAGTTATTAAGTCGAGGGAACGAGTTATTAAGTCGAGGGAACGAGTTATTAAGTCGAGGGCACGAGTTTGTATCTCGTGCGGACGAGATAAAATATTCTTCTATCATGTCCCTTTAGGGGCTCCGTTTGCTGTTACCGGTAGCCGCCATACATTTGGCAGAATGTTCTGTGTTGATTAGAATAGATAACGAAACTGAAAGATTTTTATCGCCGAAAAGTAAAACAATTTACGGTGGTGGCGTCGTATTGTGTGTTTTACTGCACTAAGTTCTGACCTCCGTTTTTATAGGTGAGCAATTTTGGTTTAACTTTCGGTAGAACTTTCGGTTTCAGGGTGCTATGCGGTCTTATTCTCATCTTTTTTTAATCGGCGTTTGCTCTCATGGTTGTTTGTGTGAATCGGACACGATTGCTTTTAAATGTAGACCTATTATGGTTTTGCGACCAGGATACAACAGCCGGAGCATCGTTATGTATACAATGTAGAGTAAAATTGCATTGGCGTGTTTGACCTACAAAGCCCTGAGTACCGCATGCCTCCCTGGTATAGCCACTGTTTGCACCCAGACTGCCAGTCCCAAGCCTGGATAAAGGAGGAGGGCGGCGCTAATCATCTTTGTTATGGCACAGTGTCGTTAAACTGCCGTTAAACATTTTATTCCTCCCTAGTGATTCTTTAAGCTTAGTATGCATTGTTTTGCTGATAGATAAATATTAATTCACAATGACTTTTTGCATCATATTGGCTAGTGCAGGGTAGGTAGAATAGGCCAGCTCTGAGTAGGTTTCCTGATGGGACGTTGTATAAATTTACAGTGAGAATGCGTACGTGAATGAATTTAATTACTGCAAACTCTTTTCATAGTTTTCTTCAGGGGATGCTATATCCCTTTGCATTGTAATCATCAAGTTAATGTCTTAGCTGAGCAACAATGCAGATACGGGCATGCATTCTTAAGTTACTTGTGCTCCAAAGAATGGAATGGACTTCATAGCACATATTCACTTTCCTCAGAAACTGGCACAAAATATTTCTTTGACTTTGAAGGATTTTGGAATATAAGTGCATCTTCTTCTGGCAACTGACAATATGCACCTCATATTGGCATTTCTGTGTGAATCATGCACGCATTACAAACTTAATTAATTGTAGTGGCATAAATAAATAATCTTATTTAATTTTTTGCAGATTTTCATTGAAAATTTAGAGCTGACAAAGAAGTGGATGGATGCAATTTAATGTCTGAAATGGAAGCCAAGATCAACAGACTTTATCTGCTCTGAGCATTTTCGGCTATCCACAGCATTAAAGAAAGAAGCTCGAAGCCAGTGTTCTTCAAAACCGCGGATGTTGTTCCAGAACTGGAGGCCCTGAATCAGCTTTGGCTGTGTCACCGGATAATATACTTAGTTCTGGGTCTGTGACAGATCATGTCTATGTGGTCATATTGTGCCCCCGTAGGATAAAAATGAAGTACGAGGATCTTCCTGAAAATGCATTATTTATATGGATTGACTGTTGATCCTGCTGAAGTGCCCTTCATTATTTCCTTCCCAAATCAGTCATATAGCTGAGCATTTTGGAATCCAATTACAATAGTATGCAGATGATATGCAGTGTCAGGGATTTAAAAATCTAAGTGCATCTTCATAAATCTAAGTGCATCTTCATAAATCTAAGTGCATCTTCGCCTGGTGGCTGACTATCCATTGCTTCAGATTCACATTTTGAATGACCTATTGATAATGTACAAGACCTGATTTTGCTTTCTCTGCGGTAATGTCTTCAGTGGAAAGTATGCTCAACGATCAAAACGGCGACACGAGCATACCAGCTGTGGGTCAGCAGTGAAGAAGGGGAGTGCGCGTGCAGTCAACTCGGTCGTTCGGAGTTCATCGATGTCAGCTGCGAGTTCGACGTTAGCAGATCTGATGCTGATGGATCAGCCAGCGGATTGCGGCGGCTTGGTCGTAGAGAAAGCCATGGGCAAGCCATATGGTTTGAGTTTCGACCTTTGTTCCGCAGCCAACTTCTCAGCTGAAGAAATGTTTGATACGGAGTGCGGCCTCGACATGAACCACGCCATAGAACTTTCGGAATCTGCAGATGTACCCGATACTCCATCTAGGGGAACGCGCATAGAGTCAGAAGACGTCGGGCTAGAGCCATTGGCGTCGTTGTGACGGGAGAGCAGTTCATGGAACTGATCCACAGTGAAGTCCCGCATTGGTCCACTGAAGTCATCCTCGGAATTTGGGACGATTGTGAATAATGAAGTGTTTATTCATACTGTGGATTATGTTTACACTTCAGCATGGGAATATCGACCTTTGTACAGTAGACTGTCATCAGTTTTGTGGTCAAGCATCTTTGTAGACAAGTTTACTGCCTTAATTTACTTTACATTAGATTTTTCATTAGGGAAAATGTTTTCAGCCATTATGAGTATGTTATTTGCTCACCAATCAAATGTTATGCTATTCTTTCTTGCCTGCTGATCTAGTGATTTGAGATCACACGAATAGCATTTAAGTGAAGTTCTTCAGCTCACTTGGTCACTCGATGTTCATCTGTTGCACTCTGTATGTGGATTTGTGTGACATGCCCATCACAGTCTGTCATTTTATTATTTAACTACTGTAGTCACAAGTTACTGTTGCATATGTGTATTGGTTTCACTTACTTTTTAACCAGTTTCATTTTTGTTGTTCATGATTAAAA
This sequence comes from Bimastos eiseni, assembly GCA_959347315.1. Classification (NCBI taxonomy): domain Eukaryota; kingdom Metazoa; phylum Annelida; class Clitellata; order Crassiclitellata; family Lumbricidae; genus Bimastos; species Bimastos eiseni. The sequence continues at coordinate 4,353,098 of OY365822.1, forward strand.
AGTTATTGTTTAAGTTGGCAGAAGTGAAATTTTTGCATTGCCACATCTTGAAACTTTAATGAAAAGCTGCAGTGGTTTCCCAGCCACTTATAGTACATGCTTGTTATTAACCAATATGGTGTAGGCCTGTAGCCCAGTAAGGGCATATTGAGATTACAGACTTGCTCTGAAGAAAGTATTGATAAAATAATTACTTTTTGTTTATGACCTATGATTTGCTGGTCAGAGAGATGATGCTTTGGTGTTGAATCCAGTGGTCTTGAAGTTACACTGCACAATATTCCAACAATTAGTATTGTCAAACGTTTGTTATGCTACCAGGTTAAAATCCCCATCCTTCATAGCCTATCTTAAAGTTCTGTAGGCCTACTTGGGATGAGAGTGGGTGCCCTATTATAAGAAGCCCTTCTGACAGGCTTCTGTAAAATTAGCAACTTAATAACGTGCAATGAGTGAACAGGTTCGATCCTCGTCCGAGGCGTCACTGTGTAGGGACCTTGAGCAAGTCCTTCGCACACAATAACGATCTGCATTACAAGTTTACAACTGCTTTGCGCCGTTGAGGCGTGTGTGGCACTGTGTGTCCTTCTGAATTAAATTTTAAGGAAGGGCGATATCAAATAACAGTTGTATTGTATTAATTTGTATTACGCCTAGGTCTATAGCTTGAAACATATGTAAGACTAGGCTATAATTATTATGTAGGCATAATAAGCTGCGTGAAGTTATGTCTGCTCCTTACAATACGCACTTGAAACTCCCGTTTCTCACATTTGATGCCATGTTTTTGATGCCATGAATTTACTGTGATTTTTTAAATTTTGATAACTGGCAGCGTTTTTAATGATTACTTAACGTGATATCTACTTGGTTTAGTAAAAAAAGTAAGTGTGACTCGTCAACGTCGAAGGTGGGACTGTGACTATAGTAGACCAACAGTTAAAGCTTTAATAGAATTGAGCGCGCGTTTAGAAAGTCTTTAATCATATAAAGCTGCTTGGTTGCTGCTTTATAAAGTTTCTGTATTTATATAGAACTTCCGAAGCTTCTTTTTGACAAATCGGACCCTGGTGACAGTGATCAATAATAGTAGCTAAAATTATGGCCTAATAATAAACTAGTACATATTTTTGTATAATGATCTGGAGATAAAGTGAGAGTCGCCTTTGGGTGGAAGAACACGGTTGTGCGCTGTAGGACAGTGTAGGTGAATGGAGTTGGGATGGAGTAGTTGTATGGATGGAGTAGTTGTATGGATGGAGTAGTTGTATGGATGGAGTAGTTGTATGGATGGAGTAGTTGTATGGATGGAGTAGTTGTATGGATGGAGTAGTTGTATGGATGGAGTAGTTGTATGGATGGAGTAGTTGTATGGATGGAGTAGTTGTATGGATGGAGTAGTTGTATTGATGGAGTAGTAGTTGGACAACATGCTTTGGGTTGTTTAAGATGGAGAAAAGGAGTTTTGCATCCGATATATGTTTGCAAGGAGCTAAGTATAGGAAGAATCATGTATGATCAACCCTGAAGATGATTTTCGATACTTAGTTTGCTCAACGCGCTTAGGCCTACAAGTCTCGACAGCATGAATCCGCTTTGTCTATATTTGAGGCCAGCAGGCAAATTAAAACAGTTTGAATTTGTGGGCCTGCTAGCCTGCCACTATTTCATCGCCTTGTCGTTGCCCAAGCGTTCACCTCTAGCCCCCAGAAAAACTCCTTCATATATCTTAACCAGATCGCTGAGTGGATGCGGTCTAATAGACTGCGGCTTAATCCTGTACTAATGCAAACCAACAATATCAATCAAAATTTATATTGTAACCAATCAGATTAACAGCAGTAAGATAATTTTGTCAAAGTTCCTGTGACATTGCCACACTGGTAACAATTAGGGGCCCTAAATGGATGTTCATGTAGCTAGGAGTCACCAAAAGTACTTACTAATTATACATGAATGACAGTCGATTAACATATGATATTTCCAAATATGATGAACAGTTTCATTTAATCATACAGTAAATTTATATATAATTTATAACATGCATTTTGCTAAAGTTTACAACATAATTTAAAACATGATTTAAAAAGCAATTTTTACACATCTAACGGAATGATAATCATTGTCATTAAAAGTTACAACACTTAAGAATGTCTGACAGTAGAAGAATTTCTTGATTAAATAAGTAAAACTACTCTAAAAGCATAATAAAATTCTGGTGTGGTTTGTAGGGGCAAGTGGAGTAGTCACCCTCACATTCTTAGCCAATATCCGCCATGATACACCCCATTCACTCAGCTCCTGCCTATACATACTTAAATACATGAGTCCATATACACCCATACATGCATAGGGCCCATCTCCGTGTGTGCATCTATGAACCAGTGTGTGTGTGTGTGTGTGCATGTGTGTGTGTCTATGAACCAGTTTGTTACGCATTGATACTACAAGGGTTACACACATACCAGAATATGTTTTGTTTAGGTTGGGATTAATAAAAAAAATTCTGATGAAAATGGTTCCATAGTCAGAAAAGATTGGAGATGGTTTAGATATATATCCCCATTAATATTCCTCTTATCCAGGTCTTCCCCTTACCACTGCTTAAAAACACAAACCACACACATAAGCACAAAAATGCACAATGAATTACACTGTTAATCGAATCAAAAACTGTCTACAAAAATGTCACGAATAATTATAATAAGCTAAGAAAAAACTAACTCGATTTGCAATTTACAGTGGAAATGGGAATCTTCCCCATCAAACGGTTCGTGTATCTCCAAAGCTGTCCTATTTACCAAACATTCTACTTTTGCACAATCAATGCTTTCATTTTTGTATCAAGCATTCTCCATTTTGCCTACAGGTCTTCTTTCCTCTCCCAAAAACTCCCAACCATAAATTGCTACGCGTTCAACTATACACAACAGCATGGGCATAGACTTGGTCCTGGATTTAGGGGAGACAGGTCAAAACAAATGGAGTTTGGGGACAATTCACAAACATGAATGTAGCAAAAAAGGATTTGGGGGACAGAAGGAAAAGAATTTAGATGGGGTCAGGTCGGTAGAAAATTTAAACTCACAAACATGGATGCAGCCAAAACATTACGAGCATTGAAACACTGTAGTAATTTATAATATTTATGAATTGTTTATGAAATATTGGGGGATATAATCGGCTCCATTCCCTAAACCTAACATTTTGGAGGGGACCTTCCTCTCCTGTCCCCCTAAGATTCTGCCCCTGCACAACAGCAGTATCTTGAATCTAGAAGGTATGGATAGATGCCCCCAATCCACTCACTAGTCTGCAACCTCAGCATTAAGTGCTTTAAGAAAAAAAGTGCTTTTGTTGAATCATTCGTCTCTTAAAGTCACAAAATAAAATGGCACTACATAAATTTATGATTATATTTGCTCTTACAATGTAAGCACGCACCACCGCAGCCAGGCCCACTGAGAGGGGGTCACGAGGCAAATGACCAGGGACCCAGCGATTATTTAGAGGTCTGGACCTGGCCTGCAATCAATTTACTCATAAAGCGGCAAGAATATTTAAAGGCTTGTGTAGGGGCCCGGATTTATATAACTGCCCTGCCTGAGGGGTCCCGATTTCTGTAACTTCTCTGCTAAGGGGCCCAGAATTTCTGTCGGCAAGCCTGGCCGCTGCTGGCTAGAAACACATTTTCTGTACAATATTCAAATCATCCCGAAAAATCCACCCTTCCATGATCTTAAAGAAACAAGAAATTATGCTACACATTAAAAATTTATCAATCACATCCATTTTGCTTTTACAGTAAAAGCCCTAGTACCTGGCCACGGATTCTTTATTTATATGATTTTTCAATAAATAACTTTATCCCGTAGTATTGCCGAAGTTTATTCAGTTCTTCCGCACTTTTAATTCTTATAAAAACTGCACCATCACAAAGTGGCGAGCTACTATTTTTTGTGATTGCTAAATTTTTTAAACTTTAATTACATGGCATTTTTGTAACACAAATTCACCACTTTATCAATCATCCTTAAGCAGCGTTGCAGCACATATCAATATGTTATCAAAACCGAAAGCTTTTCTTTGCCCGTTTCTTAGCTTGTGTCAAGAAAAGGCTTGTTTTTTTCTGAAACCCTAATTTTTAAAAAAATTTTTAATTTTCACGTTGGTTTCAGATTCTACCTTAAAATAACTCCTTCTGTATAATTCTTATCTGTTAAATGATGTGGATGGTACCCCAGACAAGGTCAGCTGTGGAGCCTGGATAGTGGGACATCTATCCATAACTCTAACTATATATATATATTATACATAATACGATGTATTACTAAACCTAATCAAGCTACACCAAGCATTCAACAAATATAATAGGATAGTGGAAACTGTACAGCGAGCAAAACACTGCATCAGATATAACACTTGCTGGTGCGTCTATCTCAGAAATAACGCCAGAGTCGCCACTGATGACATCCTCCTTTAGGGTGTCTTCGCTGCACTCAACTGGGGTGCAGTTATAACTTCTAACTAACCCCCCACTGGGACCGAACTCTTTCAATCTAACCTCCGTCACTCCACTTCTATCGTCATCGGAAAATGATGGCTGCAGCGATTCAACAGTTAGGTTATCGTACATTCCCACTGAACCGGAGAACTCCAGACCCTCAGCATAATCAACACCAAATGGGAGGTTATAATCTCTAGACAGAGGGTGTGGCCCTTTAAGGCAATTAGGGGCAAGTAAAGCTCTAAGAAAAGGAGGCAAGACCTTTCCCAACCTAACACCAGTTGTCAGTCTTAGTCCGTCTACATATTTTACCTCGCCAATCACCATACCGATTACATGGACCATGTGATCAGCACCACTGGGGGGAAAAAATATGGAACATCCACTGTCCCCCATCTTGCTAAATCTTTCACCAAAATTTTCTGATACGATCTGCATAACATTGTAAAGTTTCAAATTCTTGTCGTATATCAAAAGACGACAGATTCTTCCCTTCTTTAATTCCCCATCTTGGTTCACCATCCAAACTCTGGTCCCGGGCAACAGGCTGTCTTCGTCTCCCATCCAAAGCCGGGATTGATATATCTGCCCAAAAATATCGATAAGACCAAAGCAATCATAAGAAACGGGATTATCAGGTGAAGGCAGAAAAGAAATGGCGGCTATATCAGCAGTGTACTTTTTACCATCAACAACTACTTCCCTTTCCTTTCCACAGCATTTTCCAACAATACCTCCTCCAACGTCCAGCTCATCGTAATCCTCTGTGGAATCCGGTGGTCGATCCAAGTTAGTAAAAAAGTGCCTTACAGTAACACCAGTTTCACAGATAAATCTTCCCTGTACGACCCCCGCTAGCATGGCCACCTTGTTCTCGTTAGAAACTCGATGTACCGGCGAGTACGCTGTATATCTATTACATCCATATACATAAGCATTGACTGTATAATATTTAGGTAATAACCCTAAAAGTCTCTTGATGATGTGGCGAGTATACTTCTTTTGGGAAACTTCTAAGGTGAGTCCGCGATCATCGTAATAGCAAGCCCAGACCATTGGGATGCTGCAAGAAGAACAGAAATGGCATAAAACTAAGGCAAAAACGAAACCAAAACTCAGGCACACAGTTCTATCAAACCACTTGTTTGAATATCCAGATCACTGAGAGGCTCCCAAATTCAAAATGATGGACTTGAAGAGGTGGTTCGCAGTTCACATCTGCATTCAACTTCAATCTCCCCTTCAATTATTACTTGTGCTGTAAATTTTTCGCGGTCATCGCTGGATTCGCGAATTTTGGATGCTACCGCGATTGAGCACACCAACTGCAGGTTCAAAGGAAACAAGATAAAGTAAAACCATGTATTTTTCGGGACCTTCTTTTATCTGGTAGATGGCGCAATCGTTCCATTTACTTAAGAGAATTTTGATTACGTATCATTGATGATGTAAACTTGCAGGAGTGAAGTTCGTCAAGGACTCCTTTGACTGGTTAAACGATATTTAATCTTTTGCATTTTCGCCATTTTTTTCTCAATTTTTGAGTTATGTTCGTAAAAATCTTATACATTGCACTGTCATGCAACCTGAAATGTGTGTAAAACTTCAGCTCTGTGGGTCGACGGGAACATACCTGAAGAAGAGTTGATAGGTGCCCGACGGACTGTCCGTCCGTGACAAACTTTACACAAGCCAAGATCAATAAAAGTGGGTAAAAAGTAATGGCATCCCAACAATTAAGTGCCTTGACATCAGGCTGCTAGCTAGGGATTATGCGTTAATGGGCACCAGGATGGAAGGGTTTGGTTGGTGGTAGTATTTGGTACAGGACACGACCCAGGTCCGCATGTCTGAAGAGTTAATTAGAACCAGTGAGTTCATGGCATCTTTTGTAGAAGAGACTCTGTTGAGGAAGAGTTTGGGCATTGGACAAACATTGGTCAAACATTTCTGGTTAACGAACAGTTCCCTAAAATTAAATACCATAACCATTTTCACCAACCAATGACCTTTGGTGAATTATCAGTATTGCCCTTGGACAGTGGCACACTTACCTTACGTTAACAGGAACATATGCAAATAAAAACTCTAGCTTACTCTGCTACTGATGTTTCAAATGTATTAACGATCACATACAATAATGCCTCAGTAACTGTACTGTATTTTGGTTTTCCATACTTCAGACCTATTCTCTATTTACTCTATAGAGTAAATCTAGTATTCTCTATTATTCTCACCTTTCAAGGAACTGCAGTATTTCATCTCCTTCTTTGTATCGATTTTTCAACCAGTGCGTCATGACTACTGCGAAACAGAAATAGAAGCTATTGGAAGAAATAGAAGCTAGGCAACAATTACTCACCAGATACAATCAAGATACATACCAGCACCTCTGAGTAGGAAATCTAGTAGGGCACTATACAAATCCTGATAGATTGCTTGCTACCAAGGTATTAAATTATAAAAGTATTTCTCATGGGGTGCAATATAATTTTGAATGATCGATACCATGGTAATGTATATCATGAAGGGGAGCTATATAATTCTGATTGATTGACACCAGAGTAATGTACTGGTCATTACCAACTGAAAGAGGTCACCTGACTGTTGTGGTGGAGGTCACCGACAGACTTTCTTTCAAAACAACTGACAACCTGGACATATGAAGCTGACTTTGGCTCAGCAATTGTTCGCTGCGAACCACACCAGCGATCTACATCCCAAGCAAAGATTACACACAGTGTCCAGCGGCAGCAATCTACATTCTATGCTATGCCTTGAATGATGGTATTGGGCAGGCATTAGAACCAGAAGAGAAATCCCAAGTTCTAAGAAGCTGAAGACTCCTCTGGTCCTGATGGGAAACACACAGAGAGATCCTTATGGCCATGTGACCCACAGATACGCCGTGGCTGGGCTGGGAGCGACCCTGAGTAAAAGCCTTAAGGGGGGCTATATAAATTCGTGGAATGAATGAATGAGATAAACACAGGCTGATTCCATTTACAGATTTTTCAATCAATGTTTTTCATAAGTTGACACTTACTGTTGGTTTTCCCTGGCTCCCTTTGAGGATACTGAAGCATCAGCAATAATGGCTGTCAATGAAAAAATATACATTACATACTTAAACATCTTTGTAACTCGTCACGTAAATGCATGATGCTGATGATGATGATGATGATGACGACGATGAGAGGTAATAATGACGATTACGATGAAGACTACATTTAAATGCCTATTTAACCCATAGATGTATTTCTAAACTGATACATCTACATATATTTCGTCCAATCATTATTTCAGTAGTTAACTCCTGCTATGTAAGGTTACCTTTTCTTGCTAGTCCCAGTGTCTTAGCAAGGCAAAAAGTTAAACAAGCAGAACTAATATTATTGGTAGCACTTTATGCACATGATCCAAACATTGTAGGTCCGAGTCTGCTGCAGAGACTCCATACCTCAATAAGATAACTTGAGAAGAGGCTCGACAGAGATGTGCCCTTCATAGAATTAGAATATTAGCTAAATCTTGAAGTTGATTTATTAGATTCATAATTAGCAGCAGCTAATCAATTAGAAACTAAAATTATATTTCTATAAATGACACCGCTTCATACACTGGTCTTGGGACGATGATACGGTAAGGGAGAGGACTGGCCACGCATCCTCATATGCTGAGGACAAGAAAATGAAGTTGTTAACACCTTACAGCCATGGCTGCCTGTTGCCTTGGGACCAGTATAAGGGATTTGTGTTCTTCTTCTCTTCTTGCTGGGTACACTGAACGTACACATATTAGCATATATTAGCATATATTAGCATATATAATATCCCATAATGAAACATCTTACAAAAACGATGTTTCCCATTTTCAGCTTTCCTCCATTTTCCTCCTCGGCTTTGTTTTTCATTGCCTCGGCTTTCTTCTGCCTCATCATTCTAAGTCTCACAATACGCTGGTCCATGTCTCTTCAGGAACAGGAAATATACGTATGGTAGATAGCCACAAAAAGATAGCACCACCACAAAACGTGATCCTCCTTCTCCACTAAACTAAACAAGAAACATGCACACATCTGAGGCTATTATGGAAATGATAAAGTAAGTAACTAAATAATTATTATGGAAATGATAAAGTAAGTAACTAAATAATTATATGAAAGCAAGTATAGTAAGTATAGTAATCCAATCCAGTAGGGCACTATATAAATCCTGATAGATTGCTTGATACCAAGAACGTAGTATATAAATCACTCAAATTGCTTTATTGAACAGTAAAACAAACCATATAAACAATGTCAGGGAAGAGAGGACCCTACAGACAACAATTTTTAGAACCCTGTGCATACTCATCTTCAATATGGAACTTGCGTCGTTAAAAAGACACCTGCTACATCTTTAAATTTAACCTTCACACGTGAAAGCAAGGCCTGCATTATATCATCTTTCACCAAAGAGACATGATGGAAAAGATGACTATTTATTTATTAGGATTTATCTAGCACCACTTCCAGACCATCTACTCGGTAGTGCACCCAATCAAATCCAGCTAAATAGGAGTCTTAAGGCTAAAACTGAACCTCATAGAGCGCATGGCCACTGGGGGAAGTTTCTCAGGAAGCCCATTGAGGCATCAAGGCATCAATGGTCACTGCTTTTAGGGTGTAGAGGACATTTGATAATTAGTTGTATCATACCCTCACCATTCATTTTTCATCTGGTCTAGAGCTACGCTTACAAAAACCCTCAGCATTGAATACGCAGTCTCCCCATTGGTTGTTTTCATGTGTTTTCAGAATCCCATCTAGGTTTTTGAAGGGACTCATGCTGGAAAATTTGACAAGAATATCAATTTTGCCAAGTATTGAACAGCAGATTATGTTCTGAGCAATATTATGCTTGTAGCTTACTATAAAATGTTCTGCTGTAGATAAATTAATTGAGCCCAATACAACTTTAGGAGTAATATCCAGGAGTATAAGGGGTACTGGTAACACCAATTATTCGTATACCCCTTGTTCATACCCAGAATAAACAATGTCTATTGTTATCCTCGTCGGAGGAGGGCTTTCATTTGAGCCCACAAGACTCAAAACAATAACCATCAACAAAAACTATCATAATTAGTAATAATTATTATTGTTATTAGGCGCGGCGCACTGAGTATGCCACTATAATTATTTGACAGTTGCGAAAGGGAAATAATGCAACATTTGGTACTCCCCACAGTTCCCCACTTTGTACACAAAAGTTACGCCTCAGGCCTAATATACCTAATAGCGTAAAAGCTCCCAACCGGGATCCATGCATGCCATGTACTTGGCGACGCTCTGGCGCGTGGCACCAGTAGCGATTTCACGGGCAACCCATTTTTAAACAGCTCCACTTCACAGATTTCTATATGTTATTTAACTGCTCACGCATTTTAATTTTAATCTACTTACATCAATATAACTATAACTAATGACTTCCTGCATGCGTTTCATTGAACAATGGAAAAAACAACGCATGGGGAATTTCTAGGGTCATGCCAATTAACATAAGCATACGTGGCACTTTGCAAAGCATTCTTCACAGATCGTCCATAAAATTATATGTAAAAAATAGTGCATGAGAAAAGCATACTGTGCTCGAAAGTCAGAAATCCTCTTGTGCACTGAAGGCTTGTGAGAATGAGATTTGCAGATAATTTCTCATCGATCGGTCGGTTCCGATGCTGATTAATAAGTTACTGCGAATGTCACAAAAATTTTCCGATAATATCTAGCACCGAATGTAGTCAAACGCGTCTATTGCCAACTTCCTGAAAAGATCCTAAGATTTTTCACACCTTTTTTGTTATGCTATAGAACACGATTAAAATCCTTCCTGCTCATATGCGTCAGTGAAGGATGATGGGCTTCGTTCGACGGGCAGAACTTTTTCATATTCTAAGTAAGTATGTAAATATGCATGTACTTTTTGGACTATCTGCAAGCAGTGTTGGAGTTGTAAACTCGTGGAGTGGCTTGTATGATGGTGCTGTCTCAGTGAACACTGTCACAACTCTTACGGGGAAATTAAAAATGGACTATTAAGCGTTCCAGTTTGGTTTCTAGTGGTCCTGCGTAAACTTAAAACTCTTGTTGTTTTGTTGAGACAATTTACGAGGGTCTCTGCGATCTGCTGCTTGTGGGCATTAACAGTCCGCTTCGCCCGCTATGATGCAGAACCGGGCCATTGCAGTGGTGGGTCCAGCCACATGAAATGGTCTACTCCAAAAGCTTTGCCTACTGCCCAAGACCTCCTCGTCTGCATTCTGCTCATTGGTCGGACGTAGAGCCCCTCAGAGTAGATATCGGGAAGTGGCGCTATATTAAATAAAATAAATTATTGACTGACTGACTGATTGATTGATTGATTGATGAAATTATCAAATACTATTGTGCATTTGAGTATTCCCCTCCTTTTGCAGAAATCTATCACAGGTTCATTCACGCCATGCATCAAATTTCTTTGAATTCAACACATTTTTCATTATCTATCTACTTTCAGTGTCAAGGAATCTATACGATGAAATTCCCGTGTAGACTCTACACGTTTCATTCTTAAACATAGATGTCGCCACAATGTAAATTTTTTCTATTTCGAAATATGAAGTTTTAACATTCCAAAAACATTTTTTAAAGTTTGCTTACATAGTTAGTCGCCAATTTATCTTCATTACAAAAAGTCAATGGATTGGATCAGCTTGTCATGTCAATAAGATGCGAAAATTGTTGAACCCCGATTATCGTCCAAATAGTGGTGTCACAACGTCACATAGGCTTAGGTATTTTTCAGTTCTGTGCATGTTTACTGTTTGCACATCAATTCGTTTTTGATAAATAAATCGTAAGATTTATATAGCGCCTTAGCTGCGACGTCGATGGAGCCAGTTCATGCACAGGCGCTCAGTCAAAACGAAATCTATCAATGGGTGCGGTATAGATCTGTACCAACGTAAAGCTCCCGTTCAGAGATCATAAGGTCGGTTCAGCAGTGTTAATTGTTTTCGCTATAACAAATAGGGGTCTATTACAGTCGATGCTCGGAACATTTCCAAGTTCCTTTTTCTCTGAGGAATATTAAAAATATCCGGGTAGCGTCATTATGTCGAAAACAGCAGTGTTAATGGCTAGTGGACAGACAACAGTGCATGCAGTGCATTTAGGAACTAAATAACCAATGGGTTATTTAGGGACAAAATAACCCGCAATTACTCGACACTTAAAGTTTAATAACTTTCACACTTTAATAACTTTCTGAATTAAGGCTTGGCTATCGTGATGAATGTTCTTATTTATGTGATCGTTTAGTATTATAGCCTATACTCGGTCAGGGACAAAATATGCTCTATAGCTACTAGGCTTAAGTATTTCTGTACTGGGTTCGGGTGAGTTATACAGATATATTTACGAACGAGAGAGGGCGTCCACGAAAAGGCCAGTCAGTGCGATCCGAGTTACAACCGCTCCAAACACTGTCTATAGCCTAGCTTAGGTGCTGCCAGCTTATAGATATAGATGATCCAAAAATAGAGCTGATCTATAAACAGATATTGGAGCAGTAACATATTATTATTTATTATTATTATTTTTATTATTATTATTATTATTATTATTATTATTATTATTATTATTATTATTATTATTAAACGGACGATTTCTAAAGCGCCGTTACGCAGCCATACCGCTACAAGGGCGCTTTATATTGACACGAAATGTATAGTCAGTGGCGCTCAGCGTTACCCTCCACTAGGCAGTAGGCAGGGCCGTACCGAGGGGGGCAGTGGGGCCATGGCCCAGGGCGCAAATGTGGAAAGGGCGCAAATTTCAGGATGGAATAACTCATTATTCCATAAAATGCAGTATTTTCAAATTGTGGGGGCGCCAGATTGATGGAGGCACAGGGCGCAAGCACTATTTTAAAAATGTGGGGCGCCACATTGATGCTAGGCACAGGGCGCAATTATAGCTCGGTGCGGCCCTGGCAGTAGGCACGCCAGAGTTGGAATAGTTTCATTCCTCTTTAGTGTAATATGAATTTTCAAGTCTCTTCGCTTCGACAGCGATATTTCTTTTCCAATAAAGGAAGAAAATACGTACATAGGGATACAGACCAAATGATTCCAAGCTGAACGGCTCAGTGAGTCAATTCTAGTAACCGCATGCTAATTATTCATTAGGCCATATTCATTAGACAGTCATAGCTTGCTGACGTCGTGATTGGTACATGCGTCACTAAACAAGCTTGACAAATTGCTTCCTCTGCTGTATTATATTAAAGCGAGGATGACGCAAATAAAGTCACGTGGTCTCAGGACTCCTCAGGAAGGCTTTTAGAATGTAGGAACTCGGGCATAAAATGGCATTCGCAGCCTTGAACACCGGATACTTCTGAAGTCTCTTTATACGCACTGGCAAAAACCCTGTGTATACAACTATACGTATGCCTCAATGCCTCAACTACCTTGACTCCTCCACTGCCCGCACTCTGGCAGTGCCAGTCCTAAGCCTGTATAAAGGAGGAGGGCAACGCCAATGATCTTTGTTATCACACAGTGTCGTCAAACTCGAGCTACTAGCCTCAAATACGCAGGTAGAACCCGGAACCACGACTCATAAAAGGAGCACTCATTGGCCTATTAAACAACAGGTCACCCCATCCAGGCAGTTCCGGTAAAACTAGTTCTCACCATTCTCGCATAGTAGGCCCATATTGTTCACTGCCCTCCGGCATAGTAGAACATGTGGAACACTCATTGCAAGTTATATAACGACACATATACCTATTGTTAGGTTCGTAGTAGTCCAATGATTGACCGGAAGCTGGATCGCCCACTGCGCTTGGCAAAGGAGCACACTAAATACATAGAAATTGGCATTCATAGCCCTGGACACAGAAGTCTTCTAGTAGGCACACTGACCGTCACAGTTAGTATACAAAGTACGTCGAAGCTCTACTAAGATGGTAGGTGGGATGCAATGCAGTATCGCCCTCCGCACTCACATTCATTGACGTACGCGGTACATCGTATTGTGGCGTTCGTATTGCATAATCAGACCCCTTATTAAGGAGCGGTTGGAACTGCTACGGAAGACCGTAGTTGACATGGTCGTCGAGTAGTAAAGGGCATGTTGGAAGTATGATTGGATTATATCATAGAAAAAGAAGCACAGTCAATTAAACAATGGGCATAGTGTTTGATGCATGCATGTATGTGTTAGCCACTTAATTTTCTTAGTCTCGGCATATACGAGGGTGGATGACCAGTGCTCTTCCTCGCTGTCTTATCTTCCTACTGCCTCTTCCCACTGCATCTTCCCACTGTCTCATCTTCCCTCTGCCTCCACTGATCTCCTGGAAACCGGACTATGTGCTACCACGAAGGCGAGAACTTTCATTTGGACAACCCCTCTGACCTTTGATCTAATACAATGCTCATGAATAAGCTGGTGCCCTGCGCTTGGCTTTCAAGTGACGCTTTTGAAACTCGGAGATTACAATTACGATTACGAATGTATCTCCGGCATTTTCAGTATAGCTGAATATATATATATGGTGGAAATTGCAGTTTAACAACACTGCGATAAAAAAGGTCATTAGTGCCACCCTCCTCCTTTATCCAGACTTGGGACTGGCACTGCTGGACTGCAGGAAGTGGAGGAATTAGTCATGGTTGGAATCGAAACTCGACCTCTATCGAGCACTCCGACAAAACATTACTTAACATTAAAATGACATAGCATAACACTCACACACACACACACGCGCGCGCGCGAAAGCACGCGTGCGCGCACACACACAGACGCACACACACAAATAGACAGACAGACATACACGCATGCATATACTACAATGAATGCATGTAGACATAAACATACATACACGCACTCATACATACACACATGCATTCGTACACACACGCACACACACATATACAATACATAAGTACATACATGTATCCAAAAAACGTATACCTACTTACATATATATACATTATACATACATGCATGCATACATAAATACATACATTCGCACATACGTTCATGCATACGTATACATCAGTGTCCTGTTCATTATGGAATCTTACAACTCAGCTATGGTGCCCTTAAAATATGTTTATAATCTGCGCATTATGTTTGTGACGGAATATTTCACGCAAGCGATAGGTTCCCGTCGGTCTAAACGTAAGTCTAAAAGTTAATCTAAACGTTGAAGGCTGACGATTCGATCAATATGACCTGCCTACATTTCAACGACCCGTTCATTGGTCCATCGCGACTCCATTGATAAGGTGTAGGTATGTGTATTATATATAGGTGTGTGTAAATATATTAACATAAATATATATATACATATTGTATATATATATATGTATATATATATTCCGTATATATATTGCGTATATAGGGCCTATGTATTGTTCCACGTATTGTTGTTTTAATAATTAGTGGCACTAAGTCCAGATATATGGTCTTACTATCACGGTCACATATGTAGGACAGTAGACCAATGTATACACATTGCGTTCTCAGATACATGGACACGTAGGGGTGGGGTGGGGGCGGCTGAAATTCTAAGCCCAATTCAGAGTAGTCACCGGCCTCTTAAAATTCTACTGTCTAACCGGGGTTGGGTCGGGAGCGCTCCTGAGTAGATGTTCTTGAAGGGGCGCTATATAAATCCTCTAGAAAAATAACTAAAATTACACACACATACATAATATAGGACTACGTATACATACATACGCACATACATAGACACATACTTGAATAAATAAGTACTGTCAACCCCCATATATTCTCCTTGGCCTAACTCAACCTTTTCCCTCTACTTCTTGTAGTTAAACTCTGGCAGTGCGTTGACATGTCAATTGATATCGTTCAACGTCTTCAAAATATTTCTTCTGTTAAACACAAGAAACCAGTACTTAACTTTAACTCAGTCTTCTATGCACCGTCAACACAAATCGACAGTATAATTATTACACTTCAAAGCGACTACAGGTCTCGGTAGCTGACACTTCCCGCGACAAGTGTAGCGCCTACGCCTATCCGTATATATACAAAATCATAAATATTATACTGTTCATATATATATGTATATATGTGTATATATATTATAAATGGATTATATATATACATATATATATATATATGTATAATAAATGTTTAAATGAATACAGTTCCACACATTATAGTCACACGCGAACATACAGATTTCAATTCATATTTCAATTCAATTCAATGTGTTTTTGTTCATCCCAATAGAAGAACACGTAAGTAAAATGTGCACATCAATAATCAACAAGATTGGGAGCAATAAGGAAAATAAACCCTGAAGGACCGATGGACCCGCTAGTTGGGCTACCATTGGTCCATTTTATTGGAATACTGTAAGCAGTGGTATAACACGGCGATTCAGATTGAACAACATAGACCACAGTTGAATTAGGAAACGATCAGTGCACAAATGTTATTCCAGAGAAATCTTATGCATATACATATGTATAATTATACATTTTATTATTTTATTGAGCATGATGATTATGGGCCCTTCGCGCCTTCCGTCGTTCCATTATGTTACCCTGTGTAATGGCCCAATTCATGAATGACAATTCCTTCATCCAATCAGAGCGGCTCACGTGACTGATGTCTGTGTGCAGTACGCATTGACGCTGTCTTGCTTAGGTCGCTTAAATTTTATAGACATGTTCATCTCAAATCGTTCCAGAAATACTGCACTTTATTTATTTCAACTGGCCAGTAATTTACAATCGACATTCTTGTGATTTTTTAGTTAAAATCCATTCTTTAATAAAACGTTGGACTGGAATTGGGTGCGATCGTCTGATTGATAGTCTGCTTCAAGCGCTTGGCAGCTGGCCAAAAGCATTGTTTGATAGGAATTGGGTGGAAATTTCCACGTTTTATTTGGCGCGACGTTGCAAGGAGCAATCCAGCGTTTTCCTTAAATTTAACTGGAAAAACGACAAATTTACTGCGTCTGAGACGTTAAAGAACGCCATTTTAGTTTTATTCGACGCTAACTTTACTCAGAATAATCTGCGGTTTAGTTGTAGCTTCTGATTCGGAGAATTTATATCTTACATCTGTGTCATACTGAACGCCGGCAAGTTGTTCCAGATTCTATTTTTAATTCAGTCGTGGATCGACGAAGGTCAGTTTTTATTTTAACCCACGTGTCCAGGATTATGTATTAAAGTATTTAACGTATTAGGCCAATAATTATCGCCAACGGTTACCTATTCTATTGAATTCTAAGGGTAATAGTATCCCATTAGGCCATTGGTATAATCGGACTATGATATAATAAAATTTTTCGTTCAATTTCGAATTGACAAACCGCAGTATGATTACAAACAGTAATAATTAGCGACTGACGACAAGTTATTACATGAGTCGAATTTAACTGTCGGCAGCCATGCAAGAGCCTAGGGAAAGAAGGATTAGTCAAACGTAGAGGTCACGGGCTATGGATACGAGAACCGAGAGCTCTAATAACTGATTTATGCTGAAGTGACCACAAGAGGTCTTCCCCGTGATGTACCTTGTAACATTGAGAGTCGTGATAATTTTGTAGAAGATCTTTCAGATTATTTTAGGAAAGTGAAGCACACCAACTTGATCTGCAAGTATAAGCAGATGGCATATGTATGTATTTATGTGTGTATGTGTGTGCGTGCGTGTGTATGTGTGTATGTATGTGTGTGTATGTGTATGTGTGTGTGTGTATGTATTTGTGTATGTATGTGTGTATGTATGTGTGTATATATCTGTGTATGTATGTGTGTATATATTTTTTTATGTATGTATGTGTATACACGAAAACACGTAATATGGCGTATTTTATGCACTCATCATGTAGCGTTGTAATTGTTTATGATCACTGGTACGTAGGTAGTTCAGTGAGTAAATGTCTTGCTGCAGGCTGTCTGGCTATACACTAGCTAGCGTGATATGCCGTTGGGCATTTCTTTGAGAAGTGCATGATCAGGCCTGATAAAAATTGACGTCAGTGGTGCCACTGTTATAATACAAGAATTATATATAGGTGAAACTTGAGACAAGTCGGACTTGATGTAATCCGTCCTTGTGTCGGCATTGGTATATTATCGTATATATACCATGTTGAAACCGATGGTACTACCTCAGTACCTGTGGGAGTGTTGTGCACTTAAAGACCCCCCCCCCGCCCCCCTGAAGTTGTTGCTTTTAGACGGGTTCAACCCGCGCCCAGGTGTAGCGAGTATAGGGCCTACATCTGACTGGGAAAGAATGAGACATACCGTGAATAGAGTAGGCTATAGCTACGCCCTAGTTCTGTTAGTCATTGAGCATCAGGAATGTGTAAACTTAGTAAACGTAGCGAGACACAGACGGACAGACAGACAGACAAAAGAGACCGAGACAGATAGACGGACGGACAGACAGACACAGTAAGTATACGGGTCAGATAATAGACATGTGTTCACAAAAACTCCTCCACTGCTCACACTCCCGCAGTGCCAGTTCCAAGCCAGCAGGGAGGAAGAAGTTTGGCAATACTAATGATCTTTGTTATCACACAGTGTCAATAAACCGAAAGTACTACTAAGTACTGCGGCTGCTGCTTCTACTGATACTAATCGTAATCGTATTCTTAATATTTCTGCTTCGTCCACAAAAGCAGAGTCGCGGGAACCAGTGTATTCACAGACGCTTAATCAAAAGCAAATTGATTAGCGATTTTAAGATCAAAAGACAGGCAGACAGTAAGACGGTTATGGTGGATTTTAAATGAAGTTGAAACGGAGAGGGAGTTGGACAAAAGGCAGAGGAAGAAGAAGAATCAGGATATAGGATTTGGGAAAAGCAGTGTTTTCTGTTGAGTAAAAGACCTGTGGAGAGATGGGAAGAGGTGAAGGCTTGGTGAGTTTGCTGGATCGACAGGAAACATTCACGCATAGAAATACAGGCACTTAGAAAGACTCTTAGGAAGACACTTAGGAAGACACTTAGAGAGAGAGAACTACCAGCAACAGATACAGCCGATTGTGCTGACATGGTCGTTCTTGAATTTTATTGCTTTTAACTTTTGAACCCATTATTCGATTCCGTTGTTTGAAACCCGTGTGCTCAATCTCACAGTGCTCATGAGAAAATGGCGAGAGGCTTGGAACATCGTCCTTAACCTGCGCAATGTTTATGTAACACCGAGACGATCTGCCCTTATATTCAAAGCCAAATTTGCTAATTTTATTCAGTTGAAAATCGAATTTCTGGGGTCGTATATTAATTGCACACTCCTCTCGACGTCAATCTGTTCAATGCTCATACTGCCATATAATGTACTGTAATCGAGCATTTATATAGCGCCATTTATAGATATCTACCCAGAGGCGCTCTCTGCGCTGACCTAAATGATGTTAAATACCATAGTGAAGAGCAGAATACTCCTGCAGGCGACGGAACATATAATTATGGCTGTGTTAGACAAGTGTACTTGAAGGCAGACTGGCAATTAATGTGTCAGAGTCCTTCAGCTGAGTCCTTCAGCTGAGTCCTTCAGCTGAGTCCTTCAGCTGAGTCCTTCAGCTGAGTCCTTCAGCTGAGTCCTTCAGCTGAGTCCTTCAGCTGAGTCCTTCAGCTGAGTCCTTCAGCTGAGTCCTTCAGCTGAGTCCTTCAGCTGAGTCCTTCAGCTGAGTCCTTCAGCTGAGTCCTTCAGCTGAGTCCTTCAGCTGAGTCCTTCAGCTGAGTCCTTCAGCTGAGTCCTTCAGCTGAGTCCTTCAGCTGAGTCCTTCAGCTGAGTCCTTCAGCTGAGTCCTTCAGCTGAGTCCTTCAGCTGAGTTTTTCAGCTTCAAGACGAATCGTTCCATGTGCGTATTTGATCAGTGGAATTCTGTTGACTGCCTATAAGGAGGCACTAGATTCTGTTTTAATCTGTACCTGAAAACTCTGCCACCGTTCGCACTCTGACAGTGCCAGTCCCACCCAAGCCTGGATAAAGGAGGAGGGCGGTATGTTAGTTAGATGAGCAGCGTCATTCTCCTATTTATAGGATGCTTGGGACTGGCACTACCAGAGTGCGAGTATTGGTGGGCCGAGGAGGGTATGTAAGGCGGTGGTGATGATGGTAGTAGCGGTGGTTGAATTTTTACGACACTGTGATAACAAAGATCATTAGCGTCGTCCTCCTCCTAGAACTAGGCTTATGACTGGTGTTACCAGAGTAAAAGTAGTGGCGGCGTTTATTCGGCCATTGTACTCTGAAAAGCACGGACACATTTCAGGGAATCGCTTTCTGCCTCTGACTGGGAAATTACCGAGGATAATAATAGTGATGCCATTCAGCTATTGTGATTTTGACCAACGTTTCAACTACAATGCTGCTGCTGCTGCTGGTATTTATTTATACAACCTGACAGTTGAGTTGTTGATATAAAACTTCTCCACTGTTTGCACTCTGACTGTGCCAGTCCCAAGCCTGGCTAAAGAATGAGGGCGACGCTGGAGCTCTCTGCTATCACACAATGTCATTAAACTGCAACAAACCAGCCAGTTGTTGATTTTAGGTGGCTACAATGTGCTTTAGTGTAGGTGTTCGCGGTGGCCAATCCTCTCTCCCGCCGTCTCATCTTCCCACCGACAGCGCACAGTCAGTGTACCATCGTAGCCTAGTTGGGTAGGGGAGTGTGCAGGTGGAGCAGAAATGTAGACATACATTTCTTTACCTGGGTATTTGAACCTTGAACTCTTGGTTGACAGTTATTATCAGATCTTTGTTTAGTGATCAAGCTGACTATCTGCAGCAAAGAACAGAAGAAAAATGAAAGTTATCCATAAAAAACTAAATGATGTAGACCTACTTTGGATATAACATAAATAAAATCCAGGATATAAAAATATCTATTGCCCTTAGGAGGGAGTTGAAAGGGTGAGCGCTGGGTCGGAGGTTGTAGGAGTACCGTGCAATTGGAGGAAATAGTAGAGGCCTTCTGACGTGCGTATCAGACCCCCTCACGGCTCGTGGGAGTCGGACTCGGACGTCAGCCTCCCTAGCAAGTGCCTCCAGCGCGCTCTAACCACTAGACCACTGAGCTCCCAATCTCAGTCAACCTGACAATGATACAGTGAACACTTGAGCGGGATAATTATATTACATCAATCAATCGTTTTAAATTACTAGGAGACTGATAATGAAATCATTTGTTATGTGAGCTATAATGTTATGGGTCTAGAATTATATGATGATGAACGTGTAACATTTCTGCAGCCAATTACCCAACCCAAAGTGTTGATTCTTGTAAATTGGATAAAAATGGACTAATTTTTATCATTGGAATGTTATTGGCCTTTAGTATAGCTTAAAGGAACCACGTGATCGGGGATGGGTGGGTGGGTGGACATGCCTGTGCAGCTTGTTCCGCTAGAGGAGCATTATAACTTGACAGAAATTTGTTAGATGTTGGCGATGGGTACGAGTAAATGATCTCCATTGTTCTTGGTGATTTATTTGCCCAGTTCTTTGCCCCCACTTGTCACTGTGTTTCGATGCTATCTCGAAACCATCATCATCATCACTATCATTTCGTTATGTTAGCCATTTCACAGCGATGTGTACGAATAATTAATATCCATCGTTATATTATATCGTGACATGTCAAGTTTGTTGATCCTCACAAGTGATGTTATATCTGTCATAGGTAATGTGTGAAACCTGTTGTTTTATCAATTTCCTGGTTTGCAGGCAATTTGCAAAACCCCTATTTAGGGTACCGTATACGGTGTGGGCTAGAGTCAGGGTCTGGGTTAGGGTTAGTGTAGACATTGCGTGTAACATATCCACATTTGTATTGTCTGTCCACTGTGTCCAGCATAGTCTTTGTATGCCTTAAGGTTTTTTTACCCTCTTTTATTTAACTTGGGTTGTCTCCAGTTTGTCTCGGTCTGTCTGTCCGTCCGTCATCTATGAACTCTTTTTCAAGTATTTTTCCGGTCGATCTTCAGAGCTGAAATTTTGCACACATTTCCCGCATGCATGACAATGCAACGTGTCAGATATTTAAGGCATAACTCAAAAATTGAAATAAAAATGACCCAGAAACTGACAAAACAATGATCAAAATATCTTTAAACTCTTTTTTCGGTATGTTCCCGTCGACCTGCAGAGTTGAAGTCTTGCACACATGTCACGCTTGCAAGACAATGCAACGTGTTAAATTTTACAGACATAACTCAAAAGTTGAGAAAAAAATGACTCAATAATGGACGAAAACATGACCAAAGTGCACAAAATTAAATATCATTTAACCACTCGAACGAGTCCTCCTTGACGAGCTCCACTCTGGCAAGTTTACATCATCGGTGATGTGTAATCAAAAATCTCTTAAGGAAATGGAACGATTGCGCCATCTACCAGATAAAAGAAGACCCCGAAAAACCAATGTTTTTACTTTAACTTATTTCCTTCAAACTTGCAATTGCCCTGCTCGATCGACGATTCTACGGTTACATAGTTGCGATGGAATTGGTTGGCAAATCTGTTGGCTCGTAGGTGGCAAATGTTGTGCTGGGGATGAACTATAAATGACATGAGGAATGTGACGAGGGTGTTGAAATACCCATTATCTCCACTGTAGATCATGTCGGGCTTTTAGTTTGGCGGAAACAGACGACTACCACTTCCCATCAATTTCTGCAAGCGACCTTTGCACTTTCTGTGATTGAAGTGCGTCATCGCTGTGGTCATCGTCGTCATCGTCATCATCATCAGCATCATCGTCAATTGTTCATTATCATCTTCATCTACATCTTCATCATCATCATCAGCAGCAATCATCATCAATTCATCATCATTCATCATCATCACGTGTGATCATCATCATTATCGCCATTATCACCACCATCATTTTCGTCATTATCATTATCGCCACCATCATTATTGCCATCATCATTATCACCACCATCATTATCGCTATTATCATCGTCGTCGTCATCATCACCATAACCTTTTTATTCTTCGTTATTGTCATCATTCATAGTCATCATTTTCATTATTACAATCAATGCTGTCTGTCATCATGCCCCTCATCATCATCATCATCATCATCATCATCATCATCATCATCATCATCATCATCATCATCATCATCATCATCATCATCACCATAAGCCAATTAATTCATCATTCGCGCTGAGCCCGAAGCCCCCCAAGTGTAGGGCGCAGTTAGTCCATATCCCTGGCTTCGTCTTTCTCCCAAGGTTAGTTCAACGCTGAAATCGAAGGCTAATTTCAAAGACGCCGACTATTTCTTCTTCTGGAATTTGCCTGCCAAGAAGTTCGTCACCATAGCAACCAACAACCTGGCTGAATTTCTCAGCATTTCTGCTAGACCTGGAGGCTCTCGATTCTCGACCAGCCTGCCTGCCTATCGACCGCACGCCCGCGTGCGCACGAAGCTTTGCCCTTTCATCAGTTCTGCTTACCCCGTCTCAAGGCAGCGAAAGAAAGCGTTGTTGGCCATCGACGTTGACGTGAATTAACGCAGTCGCTAATCACTCCAACGACCTGATAGCCCTTTAGCTTTTGAATAATACATGAGCCTAATGAATATTCATCAACAGTCTCGACAAAAAAATTTCCGCGCGAGTATTTTTCCGCTTAGTTGTAAGAGGCGTAGAATCGTTGATGATACGTCATGTGTAATTAATCAAACGCGTCCAACCAATATCGACGATAGAGGGCGTGGGATGATATATACCGTGGGGTGTAACAGGAAATCTTTAACAGAACGGCTTTTAAGCAATTTTATATTGACGCCAGGAAACAGCCACCGTTAATTAATGTGGCCATAAAGTTTCTGTGAAACGTTGTGCAGCAAAGGTGAGTTTCGTAAAAGATTCACGACTGTTAATGTACACATTTTTGACGCATTAGTGACTGTTTTTGCCAGACGTTATAATAACGTCTGTGATCCACGCTTGTGTGTTTACTGTTCACTGCACCGCGTGGTCTTGAATGAGCAGATTCAATGTCAACAGCACATTTCGTGTTTTGAGTTTTATTGGACCATGCCTTTATTTGTATTGATTTTAAAAGAGTGTTTAATTGTGACATGGATGTTCCAGTAAGCTATATATAGTATTATTGACTACACATTGTGCACTTCTGAGCAAAAGAATTAGAAAAAGGGCGGTATCAAATTTCGGTAAAAAAAAACATTGTGCACTTTGAATGTTTGAGTACCAACCAGGAACGAATGACTAATGGTTGTTGGAAAGAACAATGACTTTGTTTACCAGTATAAAATGATTTTCCACGGTCAAGATGAAGATTCTCTTGGGAAATTTTGATGAGCTGGAAGGAGAGGAAAAGGTTGAGAATTTTCCTAAGAATTATTCATTGTGCTAATGGAATCTTTGAAATTTATACAGACATGTTCCCATTTAGGACCAAATGAAAATGTTTGGAAATGTATGATGATCTGTTGTTAAACGATACCATGAGAGGAAGAAGCATGACAATTTCTGTAGCAATGGGTACAGACTGATTTCTATGGGTATATACTGATTTCTATGGGTATGGACTAATTTCTATGGGTATGGACTAATTTCTATGGGTATGGACTAATTTTTATGGGTATGGACTAAATCGTTTTGCCAGAAATATTTGTATGCTATTCTGTATATGACTGTCCACCCTGCATTGGTATCTTACAATATTTACTATTAAATATATGTAGATTCCTTCAGTTACCCCTATACACCACTTATAGGTGAAGTCTGATTGTTTCAGAATATATTCATTGTATTTTTTGGCATAATTGCTTCCATGTTGTAAGAGGTGAATAATGATGGTTTGTGGTTTATGGTTTATTTCTATGGGTAGGCCTAATAAAGGGTATGGACTGCTCACTTTGTTACCAGTTTCTGTTGAAGCTGTTGTAGCAGACATAGACGGGTAAGTTAATCTATGTGGGAGCCGTATGGGGCATAAGGGTGGGCTGTCCCATGTGGCTTAGGGTTCTTTGTAGACCAGAATGAGGTATGCTATTGGCTGCAATCGAGTATCTGTCTGTCTGTCTGTCTCTATGTAGGCCTGTAGGTAGGTCTGTTTATCTGTCTATCTGTTTATCTGTCTATCTGTTTATCTGTCTATCTGTTTATCTGTCTATCTGTTTATCTGTCTATCTGTTTATCTGTTTATCTGTTTATCTGTCTATATGTCTATCTGTTTATCTGTCTATCTGTTTATCTGTCTATCTGTTTATCTGTCTATCTGTTTATCTGTCTATATGTTTATCTGTTTATCTGTCTATCTGTTTATCTGTTTATCTGTTTATCTGTCTATCTGTTTATCTGTCTATCTGTTTATCTGTCTATCTGTTTATCTGTCTATCTGTTTATCTGTCTATCTGTTTATCTGTTTATCTGTTTATCTATCATATGTTCCATACATCTTGAGCCAACCCGTTTAGTTAAGATGAGCCACGGATCACTATGTGTGTATGCGTGTGTGTGTGTGTTTGTGTTGCATTTTCTACAATTACCCAAGAGATTAAATCATTAATGTAGGGTGCAACGCGACTTTCATCCAATTTTCATGTGCAATGGCGAATTATACCGGGCGTAAGACACGGCCTTGTAACTGGATTTAGCTTATGCTGGAATCCGGCATAAATTTAATTTAGGGTGAGCGATTTCCATGTGACCACGCTACGACTTGCATTAATAACAGGCACAAGACACTTGTGCTGAGGATTCATATAATGTATATTTATTTTTAGAGAGATATATATTTATAAATTATTTGTTCATATATGTATGATTATTTGCCCTTGTAGATTTGTTAGAGTGTGGAATATATTTATAAATTATGTATGTTGTATGAGACTGTGTATATATATATTTATAAATATATGCACATATTGTATATTAGTTGCCTTTGTAGATGTGTTAGTGTACACACACACACACATATATATATATATATACATATATTTTGTATAGACGTATCTACACATATTTAATGTATTATAATATTAGTTGCGTGTGTTGATGTGTGGGTGTGTGTGAGTGTGTGGGTGACCTCGGCGGCGAAAATGGACCATTTTATCGCCTACTTTATGAGCCAGGAAATGTCCTTTTGTCTGTCTGACCATGAACATTGATTTCTGCCTCTGCTCATTGCGTCTGCAATATCTGGCTGAATTGCGTTAAACACTATCGTTCCATGTGGTGTATTAAGGCCAAATGGTGTTTATTAGCACTTTGACTTTCTTGTGTAATTAATCACCAATTGATATATAATTATGTTCCTGGGAAAGTGGATTAATTTTGTACCAAAAGCCCCCAAAGTTTCATTGGCCAGACTTCCTTATAAGTATAGGAAGAGCAGAGACAGACAGACAGACAGACAGACAGACAGACAGACAGACAGTCAGTCAGTCAGTCAGTCAGACAGACAGACAGACAGACAGACAGACAGACACTGTCAGACAGACAGACACAGACAGACAGACACTGTCAGACAGACAGACACTGTCAGACAGACAGACACAGACAGACAGACATACACCGTCAGACAGACAGACAGACAGAGAGAGGGGTCTGTTTGAGCTTTTGTCAAATGTATGTATATGCAATATAAATGGAGTCCAAAATCTTGGATGGTGTCGACACTGCTTGTCACGTGGTTTGCACAGGCGCTTGTATGATGATGATGGTGATGATGATATTGAGTTTGGTTATTGGTTAAGTTCTAAAGCTTTGGTCTGGACATTAGGGACAGAGCACTGTATAATTATGTAGCATTTGGTTGAACACAATTGAAAAAAATGAGGAAAAACCGGTTCATAGGTGCTCCCTGTTGGTATATTTAGAAGTCTTAGCGGATGATCGAACTGAACACAGATATATCACACAGACGCTGACGAAAACAGACAACACCGTCTCAAAAAACAGAGTCCGTAAACAACAAGTTTTTGGACCTCTTCTGAGTTTATTTCTGGTTGTGTGTTTTTCAACTAATGGTGGGAGAGTTGGTCGTCAATAGTGTGATAACAGTGATCATTAGCGTCACCCTCCTCCTTTATCCAGGCTTGGGACTGGCACGGCCAGAGTACAAACAGTTCCTTTGGTCGTTGGGTTAGGTTTTCATGGGTTTATTTATTCATATTGTATTTGTCTGTTTAGCGCCATTGTATGTTGATCAAACATCAGCAGGTGATATTGGGAAATTTGAGCGAGATCCCTCCCTCCCCAGCAACCATCTCAGGGAGGCTATAACCGGTACTCTCATTCACTCCATGCCAGAGGCGTCATTCCCCTCCTGAGTGATGGAGGCAAACCCTCTGGTCCCAAGTGTCAGGATACCCAGGAAGGCAAGATATCCCCCAAAGACTGAAAAATCCCCCTACCTGAAATTAGAGGCATTTTCCTCCGGACCACCTTATCTGGACGCCCCTGCGCCAGGCTATAAGTCAAATGATATAACCTATGGCTGTGGCACCCCAGAAAATGCCTAACAACCTATAGGTGACTCAACTCACGGCAAGTGTTGTTTTGATGGGAATAAAAAATCGGATTTTGGTCTGCTTCTGTTTTTTCCTGAAAACAAATCATTCATCGGATCCCAGAGACTCTGAACATCCATGCCATCTGTCAGCTGTCGACGGGAATCCGTTGGTTGATTCCAAGTTTGTGCGTGGGCCCACCACAGGCGACTCCTTTCAGCTTACTTTGCATAGTTTTGCTAACAGACGCATTTTACTCGTTTACTGTGACATTTGACATCATTTAGATCAGTACAGAGAGCGCCTCTGAGTAGATGTCTTGAAGGGTCGCTATAGTAATGCTTGATTACATTACATTACAGCCTAGGGTGTTCGCCATTCTGTATATATTCGTTTAATGCGTCTGAATGTCAAACCGCAATCAGTTACAATATATGTTACATTGCTGGTCCCACAGCGGCCTCCCTTCGGTCAATCACTCCCTTCCCAGGGTGCCCTTTGAGGCTCTGATGTTTTTCATCGGCACCTTAGGTCTTCTTTTTGCTCGGGCCTGGATCTGGAGCACCTCTGGGTAGTCGTCTTGAAGGGGCGCTATATCAAATTCATAGATAGATAGATAATTATATATATTACATTACATCGTGGGGATGCAGTTATCAAACAGATCACGTGTTGGATAAGTTCATCAGAAGAGGCGCTATATAAATCTGTTTTACCGTTACAATAGTCTGTTAACGAAACCCTTGCATTGTTGTAGACCCCAACATAAATGAGGCACGCCTACTCCTCCTCAGCTTCTTCTCGGTAAACCACTGACTTCTCCAAAGCATTCTCCTCGCTTCACTGACCCGCCAGCCGCGTCCTTCGACTCCTCCCTGCTCGAGACTCCCAGCTACAACGACGGCCCCTAAGACGGCTCCGGACCCTCCTCCGATCAGCTCTCCTCCTCGCCGCCGAGATGGGTCTCTGCGACCGCCTATCGTCTTGCTTCTCATCGGACGAAAACGCCGCCGACGCCCAGAATGCCGCCCCTAATAACCACATCGAGGTACAGATACAGAGGAAGCCCGACAAGAAGGAACCGACCGCAGAGACACCCCTCGACGACAAGAAGCAGGCGAGGACACAGTGGTCGTCTCCTACAGAATTCCTTCTCACCTGTATCGGATATAGCGTTGGACTGGGAAATGTCTGGAGGTTCCCTTATCTGTGCTACAAAAATGGTGGAGGTAAGCAGATAATCTCTGCCCTTGATGGTTCATGGCAGTGGTTCCCAACCTTTTTCGACTTAGGGCCACTTTTATTTAGTTGTAGTACATGATGGACCACAAGGTTACAAAAATTATTTTAAAATTTAACAGATTTTTATTTTAGAATAGAATCAAATTACACATGGATAAATTCGGGTTAAGTCATTTGAGATTAGTAAAAATATTAACAAAATAATATAATAATTTATAATAGAAAATAATTATTCTATCAAATATTAATTTTTTGCGTGTATTTGTTTACATATCTTTGATAAGTCGAATGCCACTTATTGAAGCCTGGTGGCCACTTTTGGCCCGTGGGCCACAGGTTGGGAATCACTGGTCTATGGAAATCATTATTTTAATTGGAATTATTGATTTCTGTGCGGGTGTTGTTGGTAAGCTAGCTTCTTGAATGCTTTAGAAGTTTCGACTATTAATTATTAGTGGGATTGCATAGTGTTGTGTAGTAATTAGTTTTTAAACTGTCTTTGATGGCTTCTTATTTTTAATGACCTTTTAAACTGTAGACTGTCTTTAATCTCTTCTTGAACATTTTTGAGTGACCTTTAAGCTGCTTAATGACCTTTGATACTGTTTTAATTACTGTTTTAACTGTTTTTAAACAGACGTTTTTGTCTGAATGTGGTATGCACGTGGCATTGTGGCTGGATATTTATGTAGCACCATTTTAAACCTCTCAAAGCCTTGGAGCATGACTGTCTACTCTGGTCTTGGCCTTAACGTAACAGCTGGTGGATGTTGGATGCAGGATGGGGCATTAACGGATATTGCACCTAGACCAATCGTGGTCTGTTGAGAGAGGGCCAGTAACGGAGGTAAACACAGTGAAAAGATGGGCATCTTAAGTGAACAAGACATTGTAGACAAAAACGACATGTTGTCTACAGTAAAGAATGGCTTAAGGGTTACACAGACAGACAGACAAACAGACAGACAGACGGACGGACTGACGCAGACAGACAGTCACATAGACAGACAGACACACGTGTGCACACGCATGAAGACACAGACAGACGCAGATGAGCATACAGACAGACAGGCAGACAGATAGACAGACAGGCACACATACAACAGATGTTGTTGAGCCGAAAGCACTGGAAAACAGTAGAGCAGTCTCAAAGACTGATAGAGAAAATGCCACATTCAGAAAATGCCACACATACAGAGGCAGACACAGAGAGAGAGAGACAGAGACAGAGACAGAGAGAGAGAGACAGACAGAGAGGGAGACAGGGAGAGAGAGACAGAGAGAGACAGACAAAGAGGGAGACAGGGAGAGCGAGACAGGCAGACAGAGGTGGAGAGAGACAGAGGGAGATAGGCAGACGGAGGAGGAGAGAGAGAGACAGAGAGAGAGAGAGTGAGAGAGAGAGAGAAAGAGAGAGAGAGAGGGAGCTTAGGGATGTTGATAAGATCTCTTCCGGCGTGTGTATTTCCATGCGGCCTGGTTCCACCTTCCGGTCCCCTTGGTGGGTATCCACTTAAAAGCTGACTGATTCGTGGAGGTCAGCATCCCTGGTGAAGGACGTCTGGTCGTAAAACCTTGAGTAATAACTCGGTTTAGTTATTCACTCCACACCGATTGACTTCCTTATCTTAATGGACCAAATTTAGATGACCTTGTGGGTCCACGAAATCACTGTGTGTCTGTGTGTTTTTATGCGTGTATGACACTGTATGTGTATGTATGTATGTATGCGTATGTTTGTGTGTACATATCTGTATACATCGTGGGGGGGTAATACTTGTATATGGTGCCCTACTCAATTTCTATCATAATGCATCCTGCCATTCAGGCTTTCTCATCCTCCACGGCCTCTGCAGGTCCTCTGCTGTTCGTGGACATCCCCTCTGACTAGACCGAGGAGACACTCGTGAATAGGCTGTTTAACGTCTGGGGTGACGAAGGGCTTTAGGGTCACACAGACAGACAGACATACGGACGGAGGGACGGACAGACAGACGGACTAGTTAAACAGTAATTAAAACAGTATTAAAGGTCATTCAAAACAGTTCAGAAGAGATTAAAGACAGTCTAAAAGGTCATTAACAAGTTTAAAAAGTTTAAGATGAGATCAAAGACAGTTTAGAAACTAATTATATACAA
This sequence comes from Bimastos eiseni, assembly GCA_959347315.1. Lineage (NCBI taxonomy): Eukaryota > Metazoa > Annelida > Clitellata > Crassiclitellata > Lumbricidae > Bimastos > Bimastos eiseni. The sequence goes on from OY365822.1 coordinate 4,383,528, forward strand.
TTCTTTGCATTCCCATTAATAATTATCAGTCGAAACTTCTAAAGCATCCAAGACAGACAGACACAGAGACACACAGACAGACAGACAGAGATGAGCGCACAGAGAGACACAGACAGGTAGACTGGTTGATACCCATTGCGTGAGCTGTTGATTAATATTATGAAGCTGAATCCTTTTAATAAAATACTCTGAGTTGCTTTAGCTCCAGCATTCTGAAATAACTGGCTTCCCAAAATATCCACAGTCAGTGGGACAGAGACCAAGCTAAATGGATCCAAGAATCAACAGCTTCAGAAGCGCAGACTTAGGAAGGGGGGCAAAAGGGGACGGACCCTCTAAAATTTCATGTTTAGGGGATGGAGCTGCTTACATCCCCAATGTTTCATAAATTTTTCGTGAATATTATAAATTTATATAGTGTTCGTCCTTTCTTCTACATGTCTGTGTTTCGTAATGGACATTCTTCTGACTTTTCCCCCAAACCCACATTTTTTCTACCAGCTTCCCCGATTCCGAAATTTGTCGACCTGTCCCCCCAACCCAACCCAGAATCAAGTCTCTGTCTGTTAGCAGTTTGTGGTTTTTCCCATCAGTTTACTTTGTTGAATACTAGTATACCTGTTAATTCATAATGAGAGTTTGTATAGCGCCTCTGCTCAGAAGCGTTCCCAATCCCAGCGCGGCCAAATAAAACTGCTGAGAGCGTAATGCCTGAGAAGGGGCTTCTATGAAGTGAGCATGTATCGCCAAAGGGAGCGTATTCCAAATCGAGGGACCTGCCAGCGAGAAGGGGCGGCTCTGCCTGGTGGAGGTGCTTCGTTGGCTAGTTGCAGCTTAACGACACTCCGTGATAACGAAGGCCATTAACGAACCTTCCTCCTTTATCTAGGCTTTGGACTGGCACTGCAGGGCTGTAAGCAGTGGAGGAGTTCATGGTGGAGATTCGAGCATGGAGAACATACTAGAGGAGACGTTGTTCAGCCGAGCGGAGGGAGCGTGAGCCAGTGGATCTTAGGGTGGGGCTGCAGAGCTCGACAGGGTAGTCAGAAGCGATGCCCAGCAGGCATCACCAAACTAATGCAGCTATCCTGTCGTAGCCTCTACCTGGTGACCTGTTTGTTGTGTACAATGAGTGGCTGGACATGACTGACGCTGTGAATGGCTTAGGGCGAATGACAATGCCATATTCAGAAACTAAATGGATGGTCTTGTAATGGTAACGCCTCTGAATAACTGGTAACAGTGATCGTGTTGTTGATTTTTGTAACATCACCGTTAAATATCGAAGATGATTTCGTGTCACCCTCCTCCTTTCTCCAATCTTGGAACTGGCACTCAAAGTCCAAACAGTGGCGGAGTTGTGGTGTCGTAGGCGGAGACTTGGTCTTGGGTTTGGGGGAGCCCGGAAAGGGACAGTTAGAAAAAAATGGGGCTTGTGAGGACAGGGTTGAAATAGATTTCAATTCTGCAACATGAATGCAGCAAAATGGGGTTAAAAGTGGAAAACACTGCAGAAATGTTCAATAATTTTGAAATATTTAGGAAATATAGGAGGGGATGTGAGCAGCTCCTTCTGAAATTTATTAGGGGACCGTCCCTTCCGCCCCCCTCCCCAAGTAGGCTGTCCACTTCTGAATGCTGCTATATTGATTAAGCCGGTTTCCTAACTTTCTTTATGACATTTTCTTCAAACGAAGCGATATGATATCCACTAAGTTCTTTGTTCCAGTTTTCGATCATTTGACAGATACGCTTGGGGTGATCTCAATGGACGGACGGACAGGTCAGGATACATTCGAGAATACGGAGGAGACTGCAGAGGCAGATAGATTGAGAGGCAAACGCCAGCTATGGGGAGCAGGTGTTCTCATTAGTCTAAACGAAATTACTCATTCAATCTGCACTAGGACATCGTCGCTTCTTCTGTCGTAGAGCGTTGTTAAGGTTGTCTTCTTGTTGTTGTTGTCGTTGAACTGCTGCACGTGACGCTGTCTCTACCAACGGTTGCTCTATTGTGTACCAAATGACCCTGATTTTCGTCCTTCTAATGCACGCCCGCTCATGTCTTTACGATTCCAACTCTTGTACAGTTATATCTTTTCGATTCCAATTCTTGTACAAGTGTATCATTACGATTCCCGCTCTTGTACAAGGGTATCATTACGATTCCCGCTCTTGTACAAGGATGTCATTAAGATTCCCAACTCTTGTACAAGGATATCATTAATGTTAATTAGATTCTTGTAAGAGCGTGGGACTTGTAACGACGCTGCTCGCTCACGCCCTTACCTGTCCGTTTGCAAGACGCACCTGTGGCTTGTCGAGGTAATGCGTGGTGTCACATCACTGGGTGCAGTGAGACCATGCACTTTATTATTTGGCGCCTTTGGTCCGGGTGGAAATTGTGTGGGTTGACAGAACGTTTCAACACCCTAGTCTCTATTAGGATTCCATGGTTGAGTCTTCCTTGCCCCCCTCCCCATGGGGTCGTTTCCGATCCCTCTGCTTTCAGGTGTGTTTAGCTATGTAATTTTGCATTTTTATTTTTACATCACAATTGAAGTTGTGGGTTACTAATGAAGTAACGATCTTGTTTGTGATTTGTATACCATAGCATTTTTTATAAGGGAGGTTGTCATTTGAATGAGACAGTGCATATTTCTCCTGTGTTTCCCAATGTTTATCCCTTTTGCTGCAACCATATGTTTGCAAATTTAAATTTGTTTCCAATCTACCCTTCCCCCACACCTAATTTTTTTGTCTATCTGCCAACCCCAGACCCAGGACCAAGTCTTCGTCTGGACACTATTCTGAAGTCGACACTGCAGGTGCCCTGTATATGTTGCAGGCAATGTCTTAAACCAGAGATTTTGTAAAATGCCTTGGAAATTTGTAAGAATGTCTAGGAAATTTGTAAAGCCCTAACGCTGACCCTATACTGACCCTAACCCTACCCTAACCCTAATATCCTGACCCTAATCCGTACCCTAGCAATTACCCTATTGCCATTACCCTAAACCTTACCCTAACCCTAATATCCTGACCCTAATCCTTACCCTAGCAATTACCCTATTGCCTTTACCCTAAACCTAACCCTTACCCTAACTCTAATATCCTGACCATAATCCTTACCCAAGCAATTACCCTATTGCCATTACCATAAACCTAACCCTTACCCTAACCCTTCATCGGGGATTTTACAAAATCTCTGGTTTCACACACATTGCCCTTGACATTTATAATTGACCTAATGAAATCATCACATGATCTAGTCTGATTCGATTAATAGTTCTGCTCCACTTTTACCCCATATATACGAGTGGATTGGCTACTGTGGACTTGATTTGGTGTAGCGCCGGTGAATAAGCTGGTCTCCCTGACATGGTTTTTGTGGGCGCTGAGAAATTTTCGAGGATTTAAAATATAGTGCATTACATTACATATACGTAACAGTTTTATCACACGTGTACAGCTGTCAGACTGGTCGCCTGCTGCTCTATCCTTGGATTGTTTGATGGAGACACGGTTGTCACCTCGCTTGCAATAGGAGTTGGCGTCCTTCTTCCCTCACCGTTAATCCCAATCATGACATCCAAGACAGACCCCAGTTCCTTGCACCATCCTTCCACCTGCCTTCTTCATCCGATCTGATTGCTTCATCTAGCATTATAGCTGCCAGCTAAACTCAAGATGCGTGCATGACTGTATGTATATGTGCTTGTATATATGTGTATGTATGTATATATGTATGTGTGCCTGTGTGTATGTATCAATGTATGTTTATGTGTCTGTCTCTGTATGTGTGCTGGCGTGCGTGCGTGTGTGACTTTGTGTGTGTGTGTGTGTGTGTGTGGATCTGGCTATTGTATAGACCGCCTTTCAACGTCACAAAGTCGCAGAACATGACTCATAATCAGCCAGAACTGAATAGTTGTGACTATAAAATTAATTCTCGATTATATTACATTTGCAGGAGAATAGTCTGTCTGTGTGTGTATTTGTTACAAAGGCAATTGTGCCAATAGCTGCCTACGATACCTTGTATTACCTTACAATTCATTGTAATACTTTACGATACCTTCTATTACCTGACGACAACTTTCTACATTACGCTGGCTTGCGTTACATTTTCCGATCGTGGTTATCACGTGGTCATTGATTATATTATAATGTATGTTAGTGTGGGTGGGTCGAAGTCGTTATCCGGTGCTTGGTGCATCCACTGTGCGCATGCAAATTTAGCCGTAAATCAATATACCATAAACAGCGCAGCCTCCTCCTCTTCCTGCTCCTGCTGCTGCTGTCTGTAAGATGGTTTCTGCTGCCTCTGCGGCTGTACTGCTCGGTGCTGCACCCGGCGCCTTTGTGTTGGCACCTGCATCGACTGTGCTTCCATCCCTTTGTGACGCTCTTCCTCCACCTCCTTCTCCGTATACATGCCTATTCCCAATGTCATTTCCTCTCTGGCTTTCCCTCTTCAGTCTAGCTTTTCTTGCCCCTCCCCCGTAGGGATTTCTACAGGGCTGTGTTTCCGCCCTCTCTGTCTGTCTTCCTCTGTCTCTCGCTGTCTGTCTCTGTCTGTCTGTTTGTCTGTGTCTGTCTGTATCTGTCTTTCTATTTCTGTCTCTGGCTCTGTCTCTCTCTGTCTGTCTCCGTTTCTGTCTCTTTGTCTGTCTGTCTCCGTTTCTGTCTCTTTCTCTGCTTCTGCCTCTGTCTCAGTCTCTCTCTGTGCTGTCTTCACTGCTGCCTTCCTTCCCTCCTCTTCCCTCCTCTTCCCTCCTCTTCCCTCCTCTTCCCTCCTCTTCCCTCCTCTTCCCTCCTCTTCCCTCCTCTTCCCTTTCTTTGCTTCTCCAACTTCGGTCATCTCTCCATTCATCCTCTGTAGCCTTTCTTTTGTAGCTCAGGCACGATGTCTTATTCTCGGGCTAATTCCTTTCAGCTATGCATCACCAGCCTTCAGTTGATGTCTGCAAAAAGCAGTCACCAGTCTGACCACCACGTTCCCGAGCAGAAGACACTTGGTAAAGACGTCATGCTCCACAACTAGACAATCGAAGCGGCTGTAGTTCATGTCAGACGATTTCCAGATACAGTCTGAACTGGAATTTTCACACACGCAAACACATGAACACTCACACCTGCACACACGCACGCACGCACGCACACACAAAGACACACACCTACACCTGCACATATAAACACGCACACACTCACGCGCACACTCACGCGCACACACACATACAGATGGACCTCTTTCACCATGCCATTGATTGGCGTCAACGTGAACATGCCGAGTCATGGTGATTCGCTATAACATAGGCCCGTCTATTATTACTGTGATCTTCCTTCAAAGTTTCCAATTCTATAAATGCAGCCCATCAGTTAAACTATCCAACACAGTAATTGGAGAACAGTTGTGATTACACGATGAGCAGTCAATTTGAAAATGAGATGACCGACCAGTTTCCTGAACAATAAGAAAATCAATGCGTCTGTAGAGCACAGAGTTCTTATTGATTTGAATGTGCCAGATCAATTCTGTTTGCCAGTATAGTAAATTCTGTCAGTTAATAGTGACTGGTTTAGGTTTGGAAAGCCAGCTAGTAAACAATGTAATTGATTTAATTTAATTAAATTTTTTTTTATTTGGTAACCAAAAAAACATGAAATTTAATTTAATCTTAAGTAATAACTGCTACCTATAAACTTAGCACCATGAAAATGGGATCCATTAAGACTATAATAAAGTACTTCTTCACTCCTTTCACTGTTATTTCCCTGGTGTTGAGTATTATAGTGTCACCAATTTAGTTACATGCCTGGTATATGTATGCCTGGTTAATACCTGAGAAGATTTATAAGGGAGATAGTTAGTCATGTCATTGTGCCTATATATATATATATATATATATATCGAAACTAATTAGTTCATTGTGTGATGTGCATCTTGAGCGCCTCTCAGTCGTTGCTTTTGAAGAAGAAAGCCTCAAAGAAATTCCTGATTACTACGTCTATTGATCGCCAATTTATGTGCTGTCTTCGACCAGAATATCTTGTATTCTGAGAGGCAACAGGAAGTGTGTGTATATATATATATACATGCATATATTTATTATGTGTATTCTGTTAGGAGTGTAAGGCGACAGGAAGTGTATATAATGTATATATATATACATATATAAGTATTATTATAGAGTATAATATATATGCCATCAGCGAACAGAATATCTTGTATTCTTCGAGACAACAGGAAGTGAACCTATATATATATATATAGTGTATAGCTGTATATAATATATATATATATATATATATATATATATATATATCTGAGACCACACGCTATCGCTATCGATATTTTCCTTGAGGCCAGACAATGAAGCAGGCATAAGAAGATACATTTCATATACTTACACCGAAGACAGCTTTGGGTACAAAGTGTTGAGCTTTTGTTTGCCTGCAGGCATCTTCACCAATGACGTCTGTGACGTGACAGATCCCGATTTAGTAGCAGTGTATTGTACTGTAATGTAAATCTTAGACAGTTTTTCGGGGAGACTGGTTTTGTTCTCTGGCGCTATACCATATTAAATCTGCAATGGCCGCCTGCTCTTTTGGTTCTGGTTCCAGGTCAAAATCCGGGGAGGTCATCAGGCCGAGTTTGGTATCAGCTTTCTTGGGATTAAACCCTGGATGTTGTGAAGCGCTTGGAACTGTTAATCCCAAGCCTGAATAAAGCAGGAGGGCGACGTTAATGATCATTTTCATCTCAGTGTCGCTTAGCTGAAACTAATGCATCTTAGACACCTCTTTTAAGTTCTTCAGAATCATCTGATTCTGAAGGGCCTTCTATTGCTACTTTTTAGAGCCGTGTATCTGGCATTTACTGTACAATTTAAGTCCATTGTAACGTAATGTACCTTAACAGAATTCGGAAATATATGGCTCTGGAAAATGACAGCTCTATTGTTTCAAAGTGATTTATGTAATATACATTGCAGCAAAGACTGAGTAACAGTCTGTCAGACTTGCCCGATAATAGGCTTACTATTGCTATTACTAGTACCATTTAGAATTGCTTGCCTGCCTGGCGTTTTCTGTATTTGTTCGGTATGGGGACGATTGATCACCGGACGATTGATCACCGGACGATTGATCACCGATTTGTAGACCCTGAAAGACTGCTATGGGCCTCAATGTTTGGTGATATTTATCTTTTATAGCGCTAAATACGACATTTCTCTTTCTACCTTATTAATTGTAGTCATTAATATATATGTATAAATCTTTGTAAGAATTGACAACAACAGTGATCAATCGTCCGATGATCAATCATCCGGTGATCAATCGTCCGGTGATCAACCGTCCAGTGATCAAACGTCCTTGACCCATTGTTCAAGCGCCTGCACTGTGTAAGCAGCATATTCTTCACTCAGAGTTACTCCAGACCATTGCATCTCTTGTTCACTTCTGACCTTTGCAGAGAGGACTGTATATCAAATACAGTTGTTTTGTATTGAATACTCGTTGGAGCTAAGTTGGTTAGGTAGCAGACATGTGGAAACATCTCAGAAGAAATTTCTGCCCTTTCGAGGACTTGAAGCTGTGAACCCTGACCTTTTGGGTAAATGTCCCACACCCCGACCACTAAAGTGAATGGACTATGGTACACCAATGTACGTAACACAATTTAAAAAAAGTTAATATGAGTGTGGTAATAAGACATAACCGGGTATATATAGTGTCTGATGAAATTTAGTAGCCTTGGTTCCTCGAACTAGAACAACTATGGCTCAGACTCGATCTTTTTGCTTTAATAATTGGTCCCTTTCTGTGGAATGGGCTTTTGTCCATCTGTTTGCTCTAAATTTCTATCTGGCAGTCTCCCATCCTCCTCGCTTTTCTCACAACCTACTTCTTCTGGGGGGACTTGCGCACTGGCAGCGCTTCTGAACGGTTCAGCTGTCTAGAAATATTTAAGTACAAATTTAAATACAAATTTAGGCCTACATCAGTCTTACAGGCAAATATGTAGTTCTGTATGTAATTTAAGTCTGTGTTGGCTTCAATTTGTTTGAAATTAATGATTGATTGGTTGATAGATGGATAGGTTGATTAATTAACCGACTGACTGATATATTGATTGATTGAGTGATTGATTTATTGGCTGTTCTGAGCTGTTGTGTATTCGTTTTATTTCCAGGGGCTTTTCTAATACCGTATTCTATGATGATACTTTTTATCGGGATGCCGCTGCTATTTATGGAATATGGATTCGGACAGTATTTTGGAATCGGCAGTCTGTCCATATTTAAACAAGTCTGCCCTTTGTTTCAAGGTAAGCCACGACTGATTGATTTTCTCTTCATTAGCACTCATTCATCTGCCAGTCGCTGATTGAGCTATTCACACCTGCATCATTTGTGCGGTTTAATTGGTTCTCATCTCATTTATATATATATATATATATATATATATATAATATTTGTATGGTTTGGCCCAGAGACTCTGAACATCCGTGCCATCTGTCAGCTGTTGATGAGGATCTATTGGTTGGTTCCACGCTTGTGCGTGGGCCCACCATTGGTGACTCTTTCAGCTTACTGTGTACTGTTTTGCTAACTGTTCTAACAACCGTTAAAATGACATTTAGCATCATGTAGTCTAGCGCAGAGAGCACCTCTGACTAGATATCTTGAAGAGGCGCTATATCAAGTTTATTGATTGATTGATATATTTATATGTATATCAAAATAATGCAACTTATTGGTAACGGACATTCAGTTATTTTATGTGCCTTTCTTAGGGTCTCGAACAACACATTCCTGTCTGGTGTAGGGTTTTGTTTTGTTTCCATAGATACATTTGGGATGTTTTGTTACATAAGCAGCCTATGATATATGCCACCACAGCTGATTCTGTGTATGTTCCAAGTAGGCCTCTTTCAGTTAAATATCGAGCTGTTCGTTGTAGTACTGTAGGCCTTTTGGTCTTTTGTTTTGTCTGTGATATTTTCCATTCCTCGTATGCATCAACAGCAACAGGTATTGCCAAACAGCTGAACAAAACTAAGCTTGAAGAGATTTTGGCGAAGTCCTTTGGAAAACAGACTATGTGTTCAATTTTCCTGTGTTTTGGTTTCGTCATATGTCTGAAAAGAAATTGGTCCAGGATGGAGCAAATGCCCAGAGGTCAGGCCGATTTTTGTGGGGCCAGAAAGTAACTTACGATGGTATTGTAAACGAGTTTACAGCAGCTATATCCTTGGAAGCTTTGAAAGATACAGGCCATCAGATTCCGCCCTTGTGTTAAAGTGGCTGAGTTCTGATGAAGGTCTTCACAGCCATTATTATTGATATCATATTGTGCTGAAACTTGTTCAAGACCGGTAATGTTGTTCTTGGGGTCTGGACTCTTGGCCTAGAACCATTGAAGGATAGAGTTAAATTTCATTGATATCCATGTGGATGCAACTCAGCCACTGTTTGGACTTTGAGAGTGCCAGTCCCAAGCCTGGAGAAAGGAGGAGGAGGGCGACACCAAATCATCTTCGATATGGAACGGTGTCGTTAAAAAAATCAACAACAAAGAACGCAGCAGTTATGGCACGTGTGTGGGGCGTGAAGTTATCGAGAGGTCGCGTGTGTTTGGATATCATGGGGGCAAGATTTGGCAATGAATAAATTGAAGGAAGTTTTAATGTATTTTATATTTAAATTTTTTTATTTTATCAGTCCTTTTATTGCTCCCAGTGAATAGATGACATGGATACGGAATATTCACCAATTGTGAGGCTAGTTATTTAAAACTGTCAGATCACATGACTGGCTTAGAAGTGAAGTAAGTAAGTAGTACTTCATTGAACCGCCTACTGACGCCTATTGACTATTGAGGAGACAATCGGGTACCCAATAGGGACTGAAGTCCTGCTTGATTAGAGATGCTGGTAATCGTATCGTGATCTCCAAATTGCTGAAGTGCAACTTGAAAGCCAAGCGCACGGCACAAGCTTAGTCACAAGTGCTGCATCAAATCAGAGGGGTTGTCCAAAGGATAGTCTGTGGTAGAGCTTAATACGGTTTCTACTCTGATGATAGATATAATTGGTATATATGATTTTTGAACTCCCGTTATTGCACCATAGTGAGGCAGAAACAGTCAACCAAATGACTTAGATAAGAAAACGAAGTGAAATATGAATATTGGGCATAAATTTGAAAAATAGGAAGGCGAAAAGAAAGATAAACATGCTACTTAAATTGCCAAAAATAAGAAAGTGAAAAGAAAGATGACATGGGGCATCAATTGAGAAAAGTAAGACAGTCAACTGATTAATTAACATTGGACATCAATTGAGAAAATCGGAAAATGAAAAGAAGGATAACATACTACTTTAATTGACAAAATAAGAGAACAAAAGATAAGATAAACATTTATGGCATCAATAATAGTCCACAGCACATCAGCTTAATGTATACACAATTGATCAAATTTACGGATTCACATCTGCATCACGTTTAATTGTTCTCGTTCCGTTGATATATCGGTCAACTAATGAGCAATTAATTAATGAGCGTTAGAACTTCAAAGGATCAAACGTTACATGTCTACGGATCCCCACCCTCCTTTAAATGTACACCCAAATACTTGAGGGAATCGACCCATGGAATAGAGCTATATAAACCAAGGTACATCGAGTCGACTGACTTGGAAGACGCTACCAGATTGTGTGCAATAACCATAACCAAGTATTTTTATTGGTCTGTAAAGTAGAGGAACATAATAATTACATTACAAATAAGGAAAGAAGCAGAGTACAGTGAAGCCTAATAGTAAGAGTTATGTAAGATCATTAAGGAAAAAAGAAGAACCCTACCTTTACACCACATGTCAAATAGCAGCAGGTCAACAAATTACAGAAGTATTATTGCAATATACATAAAATGTCTTCAAAGGAAGCTGGTTTGACTGGAATATCATATAGTTAGATGAGCTTTTCGGCGATTATACGTTGAAAGTTATCCTATTGAATACCCGGATGTAACTTTATCGTTACATGGCCGACCACAGACATCGCCCGCAATGTATAAAAAAAGACGATCTCTGATTGGCTACCACGTAGCGGCGGCTTCATATCCCTTTAATATTTGTCCTAGACCTATCATCTAACCACCACAAAATATACCATTTGCCAATTGCAAATGATGTCGACAGTGGATACTATATATATTATCATAGAATGCCTCCTTAAAAATTTATTTGATGTGTGGGCCACATGCCGTTGACTCCAATAGTTTCTGTGATTGCATCCTAAATGGAACCAGTGTGCGTGCGTGTATATATGTGTGCATGTATGTCTGTGTGTGTGTATGTGTGTGTGTGTGTTGTGTGTGTGTATGTCTGTGTATGTGTGTGTATATATATATATATGTGTGTGTGTGTATGCTTGATTCATCTGCTGTCTGGGTTAGAACAGCTCCCTAGTGGTCTTTCTGGTCTAATGGCAGAACCGCTTGGAATAAGATGCATTGTGGAGAGGGATATTGCGATGGTCAATTTCCATTCTTGGTGGATATGGAAAACGAATCGTTAATGAGAATGTTAGGTCCTAAAGGTCACGGACTTCTGTGCAGTGGTATCTGCTAACGAACCCTAGGATGCGAATTCTTCCTTGTAATTGTAAGAGCTTATTTATATAGCTCCTCTCCATCAGCTCTTCTTCAGCTGCTTTTGACCTGAGTACACAAGGACCACTATCACATGTGGTAGTTTTAAAATTTCAAAACGACACTTTGATAACAAAGATATAAAGGGGCGTCTCCATTCTCTTTTATCCAGGTTTGGGACTGGCAGTGCCAGAGTAGGAGCAATGGCGGAATTATTTGTGAGTATAGTAGTAGTAGTAGTAGTAGGTGGAGTAGTAGTAGTAGTAGGTGGAGTGGTGGGGAAGTAGTAGTAGTTTTAGTTTAACGGCATAGTAGTTGTTTTAGCTTAAAACGACACTGTGTGATAACAAGAATCACAAGTGTTGCCCACCTCCTTTATCTAAGCTAGGGACTGGCACGGTCAGAGCGCAAGCATCTGCCATGCTTTACTGCGGAAGTAAACAGTAACTCGTTTGCCCGTCTATAGAATAAATCCTGACTGTTAATTTCTCCACAGAATGTAAGGTTCACCTGGGCACGACCTCAGCCAGAAGAGATTGCATGGTGGTTGATGGTACCTTGATCTGGACCAGTGGAGTTATACGCTTGACGACGGACAAGGCATTAACACTTTTTTAAATGCAAGTGTTGTTAATGTTTTGCCTTTGCAAGCTGCAATAGCTTCAGTTTAACGGAACTGTGTGATGGCAAAGATCATTGGCGTCACCCTCCTCCTTTATCCAGGCTTAGCACTGGCACTGCCAGAGTACAAGCAGTGGATGAATTATGTGGGCTTGTGGTGGTATCAGTAGACCAGTAGTATTTCCAGTTTAAGGACACTGTGATAACAAAAATTGTTAGCATCGCCCTCCTTCCTAATCCAGACTTGAGACTGGCACTGTCAGAGTGCGAACAGTGGCGAAGTAAAATCCTTTTTGTAGTTTCAGTTTAACGATTGTGTGATAACAATTATGTATCATCAACGTTGCCCTCGCCCTTTATCCAGGATTGGCACTGGCACTGGCACTACCAGAATGCAGGCAGCGGTGGAGGTTGCAAGCTGGATGCATGGAAGAGGAACCTCACTGGCGCAACGTTTGATGGAAGTGTGTGTGGAGTGGGGGTGGGAAGTCGGTAGTTGCAGATCGTTTCGTTATCGGCTGGCTGCCACACCACAGTGCTGTGGTTTGGAATTAGGAAGTCGAGCCCC
>OY365822.1:4403882-4649206 GCA_959347315.1 Bimastos eiseni
CTATTTACGTAACTCAGGCGCAGCCTCGGCAACTCTGGGCATTTGCTGAGTTTTTACAAGTGGGCATTAGCTGAGTACTGACAATTCTGGGCATTTACTGAGTACTTACATCTCTGGGCATATGCTGAGTACTTACAAATGGGCATTTACTGAGTACTGACAACTCAGTTCATATACTAAGTACTGCCAACTCTGGGCATATGCTGAGTAATACAAATGGGCATTTGCTGAGTACTGACAACTCTGGGCATTTACTGAGCACTGACACTTTGGGCATTTACTGAGCGCTGAAAACTTTGACCATATGTTGTAAGCAGTGAAAGTTCTGAGCGTTTACGGAGTACGGTCAACTCTGGGCATTTGTTGTCTTATTTATGTCAGTGAGTGCTGGCACCTGTGGGCATTTGCTGTGTACATGCAACTGGGCATTTACTGAGTACTGACGGCTTTGGGTATTTACCGAGTACTGACAACTTCGGGCATATGCTGAGTGCACCATTCCGAACATGGTGTACTTGTGTGTTTAATTACTGATTCATCAGTCCTGCCATTCAGCATCTGTGGGCTGTGGCAGATGTTCATTAAATTTGATCATCTGTCACGCCAGGCATATATACCCACCTGAATATGGTTGCTGTGCGTGTCCACCGTTGCCTGAAGCGTACTGTGCGGCCAGGAATTTCATTAGGATGGTTTGTTCCATGAATGTCCACGGAATTCTAGGATACATCATTCTTGGTCGACTATTTGAAGTGTCCATATCGGTCTGTCTCTGTCTGTATGTCTCTGTCTGTCTGTCTCTGTCTGTCTGTCTCTGTCTGTCTGTCTCTGTCTGTCTGTCTCTGTCTGTCTGTCTCTGTCTGTCTGTCTCTGTCTGTCTGTCTCTGTCTGTCTGTCTGTCTGTCTCTGTTTGTCTGTCTGTCTGTCTATGTCAATGTCTATCTCTGTCTGCCTGCCTGCCTGCCTGCCTGCCTGCCTGTATGTATGTATGTATGTCTGTCTCTGTCTGTCTGTCTCTGTCTGTCTGTCTCTGTCTGTCTGTCTCTGTCTGTCTGTCTCTGTCTGTCTGTCTCTGTCTGTCTGTCTCTGTCTGTCTGTCTGTCTGTCTGTCTGTCTCTGTTTGTCTGTCTGTCTGTCTATGTCAATGTCTATCTCTGTCTGCCTGCCTGCCTGCCTGTATGTATGTATGTATGTCTGTCTCTGTCTGTCTGTCTCTGTCTGCCTGCCTGCCTGTCTCTATGTCTGTCTGTCTGACTGCATGTCTGTATGTCTCAGTCGAAATCCGTCTCCAGTCTTGACCAAATTTTCCCTGATCTATAATTCATGGCTTTCTGATGTCGAGCTGTTACTAAATTCGCTGATTAATTGCCCAACATTTTCTGCTTCGTCTGTTCGTATCATGCCTCAACTCTTGACTTTTTCTTGTCTGAGTGGGGTAACGCATGTGGGCATTTTAACACTTATATAGCGCCTTTGAGAACATCACAGAAAACGGCTATTTATCAGATCTAAGAAGGTGGCTCTTAGGATGAGCTGAAAATATCGTCTGAGCTATTTGCGGTGGTTCAATATTGACGTAGCGATGCCTTTTACATTGAATCAATATGGAAATCTTTTAATGGACCTGTCCTTGTGCGAGCAATGCTGCTGCTATAAAAGAGTGCTAGTGGTTTTTAGTGGTTTCTAGTGTTGCTACTTGGTCTAAAATGCTAAACGAAGTTGATGAAGATAAGTCATTAACATACTAATATTGAACCTACTTGCATAATTATCTGGACAATAATGAAGCGTCCTGAATAAGGACATGTTGATCTTCTGGGACTAAGAGATACCACAAAGAGAAAGAAACAGACAGTCAGACAGAAAGACAAACAGAGGTAGGGAGGGAACAAGAGAGAAACAGAGAGGGATAAGGACGCACTGAGAGAGACAGAGAGAGGGGGAAGGGAGAGACAGAGACAGAGAGACACAGAACACATACAGAGAAACAGACATATAGATATAGAGGCAGAGAGAGGGGATGGAGAGATGGAACAAAAGAGAAACAGAGAGAGGGATAGAGACACAAAGAAAGAAAGAAAGAAAGAGAGAGAGATACGCACAGAGAGAGAGAGAAAGAGAAAGAGACTGACATACAGACAGACAAAGGGAGTCAGGGAGTGAACAAGAGATAAACAGATAAAGTGACAGAGAGACACATAGAGAGATACAGATACAGAGAGAGAGAGAGAGACAGGAAGATAGCGAGAGAGACAGAGAGGCATACAGAGAGAGACGGAGAGCGATAGAAACATAGACAGACAGAGACAGAGCGCGAGACAGACATAAGACAGAGAGCCAGACAAACAGAGACAGAGACAGATCCTTTTCACTGAAAGTAACAATAAGACATTCGGCAATGCATTACATTTACATAACCCATTAAGACTTTTGGCGATATATACATTACACAGCAATCGATTGCTGCTAAACGACTACTCCACCGCCGTCGTCCTGCCACAGATGTCCTCCTTCTGTTGGTGAACGGTCCTTGTCCTTCTGATCAGACGTAGCCGTTAAAAAACTCGATGACATAGAAGTCTGGCCAAACGCAATCGATTTTACGTACATGAATGAGTTGCGTAATATGTGAACAAACGCTGTCTCCGGCAATTTAGAATTTGAATTGCGAAATTAAAGCTGGCCACCGACCTAGACAATTTACAGCGATGACGTTAATGGTTCATTGGTTGGCGGCATGGTTGTGGGTTATACGTATCTGACGTGTGTCCTTTGCAGAGGTTGTTGGTGTGAATAGGTTAGACTGCTCTGAACAGAACAGGTTTTAAAGTGGAACATTTAAAGCAGATATTAGAAAAGGCTGGTTTTTGGGATAAGTGGATAACCAAACCATAACCGACCATAAGTTCATAACCAATCGTTTTTTATTGATTAACCGACAATCGACAAAGATTACGATAGTATGACTGTTTAATGAGGATCGACTGCAAAACAAAAGGGAAGAATTATCCCTAAAGGGACCGAAATCCCGCCAACAGGGACACCCTTGCACCAAGTTGATTGAAAATAAGTGGTGCATGAAAGTATGATAGTAGATTGTATAGCTTAACTAGTTAACTAACAAATACTTAGCTATGTACACAGGATAGAGCAAATAAAAGAGGAAGACCACATAAGGAATGGAGAGATGACATCAAAGAACGTGGTGGAATAAGTCTCCAAGAGTTGAGTCACGCTGCAATGAACAAAGAGATGTGGAGAGATTGGATCATACAGGCATCAGATGAGCCCATGATTGTTGATTGATTGATTGATTGATTTGAAGCAGTCTTAATTGGATAAAAGATAAACTCGTTGGTTCTACTCCCGGCCTGATTCTGACATTCCTCAATAAAAGACGATAGAGTCCAAGCGCTTGCGCAGCATTTTGTCTGTAGACACGTTTCGGTGTCTATTACCATTAATAATATTGATATAAAAAATAATAATATTCGTTTTTAATCTGCACTAGCAGACCACTGTATGATTGCGTGAAACAGTTGTAACTTGTGATAGTGAACTGGTAGGTGTATCTTAACGACACTGTGTGATTAAAAAGCATCATCATTAGCGTCGCCCTCCTCCATTATCCCGGCTTGGGACTGGCACTGTGGACTGCAAGCAGTGGAGGAGTTTCGTGATAGCGAGTTGAAGTAGAGACGATTGTATAACTGAACGACAGCCTACGTGTTATTCGCTGATCCGCTCTACCTCTACTCCTGTTGCCATCGCCCCCTAGGGAGTGGAGGGCTGAGTCCTGCTTATGGGGCTAGCGGGTATCGAACACCCGCGTCCTTCTCCTGTTCGTGCCAGTGTATCACTGTCTTTGCTCGTCTGTGAGGCTGTCTATGTCTGTCTTCATGCCCATCATGGGCTTGGCCGTGGGCTTTTCGTCTGATTGGTATTGGCACGTTCAACTGGGGCTATAGATACTGGATGAAGAATTAGCCAGTCGACATAGGGAGGGACGATTTGGATGTCTAAGAGACTTAGATTTCACGGGCCTAGGTTCAATCATTGACAATCAATCGATCAATCAATGAATCAATCAATCAGTGTGAACTTAATATAGCACCCCTTCAAGATATCTACTCAAAGGCACTCCCGGTCTGACTACGGCTGGATAATGCAGATTTCAAAGAAGAGAAAAATGCAGGCGAGGAATTTCTAGGCAGGAGGCGTAGCACTTGGTAGCCCATACCATATGGTTGGGCCCACCACTGAAAAGGCCCGATGCTGCATCACTACGAGTGGTACAAGCGAAAGGGACAACCAGGTCCCCATGGGCAGCTGAGCGGAGTTGGCGTCGGTCACTAGTGGCCTCAATGGATCTTGGGTGCTTGTGTGGCGTTCATTAATCCTTTTCCCTACACCGTCCATCTATTTGATTACTAGCGGAGGTTGTCCAGTCTATTGAAGAGCTCCACTGGGAAGAGGATTGTTGACGACGTGTCCTCCCAGAAATCGATGCGGTATGTGCTATTTTTAGCCTCTGCTAAATTTAGTTCCTCACGTTATTGATGTATACGGTTGCGGAAACTGTCAGTCAATCCGATTTTCATGTCCAACAGGTATTCTGCACTGATTTCGTTCATCCAGTCGGGGGAGGGGTCATGAATAGGCAGAGACGTGGTCCGTCCTCGGTTGGACCTGCCTTTCCGCAGATAAATCATCATCATCAGCAGCAGCAGCATCATCACCGTCATCAACATTACCATCATCGTCACCACCACCATCATCATCATCATCACCATAATTTATCATCATCATCATCATCACCATAATTTATCATCATCATCCATCATCATCATCACCACCACCACCACCATGTCCTGATGATCACTTTGCATTTGGCTGTGGTTCTGGTTAACTGTATGTGTTTGTTCATGCGTTTGTTCATGTGTATGTTTGGTGCTGTTCATCTTGGCTGTTTCTGTGTTTATATAACCTATCCTATCTTTTGTGTATTTTGTCTTATCATATGGTCGTTGTTATTTTTTGTTCTGTAGGTATTGGCGTTAGTTATAGCATACTCAACGCGTTTGTGAGCATCTACTACAACATCATCATCGCAATCTCAATCTATTACATTTTTGGTTCCCTTACGTCGAGTCTACCGTGGGCGTCATGTGAAAACGACTGGAACACGGAGTATTGCATCGAGGTTCCCGTCAAACCAGGTGAGTGTTTTCTTTTTTCCCTCTTTTATTTAACTTGGCTTATGTAAAGTTTGTCATGGACGGAGCGTCGGTTCGTCGGAGTTGTCAACTCTTGTTTCGGTATCTTCCCGTCGACATACAGAGCTGATATTTTGCACAAATTTCAGGCTTGCATGACAATGCAATGTATCATACTTTTACGGGAAGAACTCAAAAATTGAGAAACAAATGACAATATATGCACAAAATCAATATCGTTTACCCACTCGAATGAGTCCTCCTTGACGAGCTCCACTCTGGCAAGTTTGCATCATAAATGATCTCTTAAGGAAATGGATCGATTGCGCCATCTACCAGATTACCAAAAGTCAATGAAAGAGGGTCTCGAAAAACCCTTGTTTTTACTTTCACATGTTTCCTTCTATTTTAGATATTAACTCTTGAATATGGAATGTTGGTTTCTGATGAATACCTCAAACTGTTCATATCGGCAATCTGTATTATATTTAAAAACTTGAAAGGTGCTTCTTACAGTGCAAGCTGTTCGGAGATGCTCCCACGCCAACGTCGACCAAAGAAGACATATTTGAAAGTAGAATAGAAATGGAGAAGAGGAATCCTGGATAAGAGTCGAACATTCCAAGCACAACCGATTAAGCACGATACCGCATCATATTCCTCTTTGACCGGGCCTGGGTCGGGACTCGAGAGCGCCTCTGAATAGTTGTCTTAAACAGACGCTATGTAAATTGGATCGATGGGTGGGTGGGTGGGTGGGTGGGTGGATGGATGGATTGATGGATGGATATGATCATATAAAATTCTGGTCTTCATAATGTCTTCCATGTGAGCTGGAGACTGGTCTCCTGTCCACATTTTCCGCTCTGATCAGATGACGTTTCCAATAGTTTCTATGGCATTTGTCCGCTTTTCCCGTCCCTCGCAACACAACGACAGCTGAATCAGGCAGGCTGCCCGTCCTCCGCGTTTCTCCTCCGTTTGCTCTCTCTCTCTCTCGACTGACGCATCTGTTTGCACTGGCGACAAATCTTCCTCGTAATCTCGTCCTGCTGTCGTCCTGCTGAGCAAACTAGGCAATCAAACGAGCGACTGAGCGAGCTACCCGAGGTTGATGATCATCGTTGCTGGCCGCCAGGATCGTGATGTCGTCGTGATAGGGTTTCATCGGTGAGGGGTTCGAGTGTCCGTGCCCCCTCCGTCGCTGTTCCCGCCGCTGCGCTTCCTCCCTCCCTCTGCTGTGGCATCGATTTTCCCGGCTGTCGTGGTGTAAATACCCGTGGGTAGATTGGCGACGATTAAGAACGTCAACCGTATTAAGGGCGTCCTCTGTCGACTATCAATGTGCGTCAGTGGATGGGGCCGGATGGTGAGTAGGGAATCAGCGTACGATTTGCCGTGTGTGGGAGCGGGGGTGGATTGAGGGGTTCTACTCCCTCCAGCTTTTCCTACAAGATCGTTGATATAGTGCAGAATTTTACAGATGCGTAGGGAATCAGTGACCGATTTGCCGTGTGGGTGGTGGGGGTCTTGGTGGGCGGGTGGGTCTGAGGAGTGAGCCGCTCCAGATTTAGCTACAAGAGCGTAGATATAGTGCAAAATTATTCGGATTCTCAAAAATTCTTTTTCCTACTTTTTTTTGACAAATCGGATTCTCTACGGAATTTAGCAGTTTTCCCGCAGACGTGAACTGACTAGATAGGCTGTGTAGACAAGCGTATATCAATCAATCAATCAATCAGTCAATCAATCAATCAATGTCGCAATCAATCAATGTCACAATTGAACAATCAGTCAATGTCGCAATCAACCAGCCAGTCAATCAATCAATATTCCTTCAAGATATCTACTCTAGGGCACTCCCGGTGTGACTATGGCTGAAAAAATACGGATTTTAAAGGAGAGTAAACTGCAGGCGAGGAATTCTAGGCAGGAGGCGTACTAGCTGCTGAGGGAGCCCATTCCAGACGGTCTGGCCCACCACTGATATCGTATAACCAGTGTGGAAGGGATTGAACGTTTGGAATGTCTGCGTTGTACATATCGTGCTCGTTTGACCGATACGGAAAGCACCTGTGGTAACCAGCTCACCGGCGCTGGACTCAGACTTGTATCTATAGGGGGCTAGGTACAGATACTGCGTTTAAATTCTGATACAATCTAGAGTCCTTATCGGTTAACGGGTCTAGATGTTAGAGCTAGTCCTTCCTTGCTGCATCCATTTGTTCTGCCCAGTCTTATGTCGGCAACTTCTGACTTCATTGTCGGAGACTTAGTCCTGGATTTAGAGGGGGAGCAGGTCGGCAAAATGGGGTTTTTGGACAGGTTGGAAGAAATTTAAATTCTCAAACGCGGATGCGGCAAATCAAGTAAGTAAGTATGTACTTTATTGAACCGCTGGCAAACGCACTTGTGAGCAATTGTCTATGGTCGCTACGCAGTGACTTGAGGTGGGTACGAACTTACGGACCTTCGGTTGCAAGACACAGAACATACCACTACGCCACCACATCCCATTATAATGTGTGTGTGTGTGTGTGTGTGTGTGTACGTGCGTGTGTGTGATAATCGTATCCGGGTATCTCTGGATTCGTCGTTGTACTTCCGCGTTGAATGCAGTTCGAGGATTGGATCCATGGATCGAGTGGAATGGGGAGATTCTGCGAATGAAGGAACTCCTCCTCTTGTGCCAAATCCTATTAACTTCCTCCGAGATCTAACGAAAGCATGACAACGGGCATTTCTGCCTTGGGTCGCCCGAGTTCCCATCGATCGATCAGGGACGACGCTCTCTCTCTCTGTCTCTCTCTCTCTGTCTCTCTCTGTCTCTCTCTGTCTCTCTCTCTCTCTGTTTGTCTCTCTCTCTCTCTCTCTCTCTCTCTCTCTCTCTCTATCTCTCTCTCTCTCTCTCTCTCTCTCTCTCTATCTCTCTCTCTCTCTCTCTCTCTCTCTCTCTATATATATATATATATATATATATATATATATATATATATATATATAATTCTGTCTCTCGCTCTTTGTCTCTCTGTCTGTCTCTGTCTGTCTTTCTCTCTGTCTCTTCCGTCTCTCTCTCTTTCTCATAGTCTGTCTCTTTGTGTCAGTCTATCTGACTGTCTGTGTCTTTCTCACTGTCTCTTTCACTCTCTGTCTCTTCCTTCTCTCTCTCTCTCTCTCTCTCGCTCTGTCTCTCTCTGTCTCTCTCTGTCTCTCTCTGTCTCTCTCTGTCTCTGTCTGTCTGTCTGTCTGTCTCTCTCTCTCTCATAGTCTGTCTCTGTCTCTTTGTCTCAATCTCTCTGTCTGTGTCTGTCTCTCTGTCCCTGGCTCTCTGTTTTCTGTCTGTCTGTCTATCTATCTATCTCTCAGTCTCTCTCTCTCTCTCTAAGTCTGTCTCTGTCTGTCTTGTCTTTCTTTCTCTCTCCTCTGCCTGACACAGCTGGAGGTGATGTCCGGAATTATTGAATTTCAAATAGAGACTGGCAGGAAATTTACGATTGTTTGGTGCACTGTGACTGAGTTGGACGTATCGGCGAAATTGAGATCGAGATTAGATTTTTTGACATTGGGTTTTGTTCGACTGCCGGGCACTCGTGTTTTTTCAATTTATTAGAAGAATGTTGATGTCTGAGAGGCGTGTGGATGTCTGTGTAATGTATGTGTGTGTATGTGTGTGTATGTGTGTGTCTGTGTGTGTGAGTGTGTGTGTGCTTGGGTGTGTATGTATGTTTGTGTGAGTGTGTGTGCTAACAGACGTGTGTCTGTAATGTATGTGTGCGTGTTCGCTGATTCCTGTCATTCTTATACAATTACCTGATGCAGACTGCAAGCAGAATGCTGGTACTCAAAAGTGAAAACCTGCTTCCATTAGCATCATAAAGGCCAGAAGAGCAGAGAGCGCTTCCATGCAGGTATCTTGAAGGGCGTTGCATGTAATAATGTTCTATAACATTACATTTCAATTATGCTGTGACGTTAATGCATTACAGTGTGCAACAACATGACAGCCGTGAATGAGACCGACGTCGTTCTACTGGACCTGAACTCAACTCTCTGCACCAACTCAACGATGGTGCGAACTTCACCGAGCGACGAGTTTTTTCGGTAAGCTTATTCTTCTCTTCCACGACGATATGAATGGGGTAATCGAATTGTCTGGGGGGAACGGTGGGTAGGGCTAACCTCCGGTTCATTTTTGTAACCCTGCTAGTTGATGCTTGAAAATTTTCTTGGGGTCGAGCAAACTTGCAGATCAGCTTTTAGTGGTAATAACACCCACAGGTTCCCTCTACAATTTAGCCCTTGTCTCATTCTGGACTTGACTATTGTGGTATCTGCCAACGGATATGTCTGAAAAACAGTGGAGAAACACATTCAGAAAGTATCATGTTGTCTCTGTCTGTCTTTCTGTATATCTCTATGTCTGTCTGGCGTCCGTCCGTCCTTCTGTGCCTTTGGCTGTCTATCTGTATGTATATATATATATATATATATATATATATATATATATATGTATATATATATATATCTGTCTCTCTGTCTCGCTCTCTGTCTCTCTGCATGTCTCTCTATTCCTCTCTGTATGTCTCACTGTATGTCCGGCGTGTAACATTCAATCCGATTAATTAAGTGTGAGAAGGTAAAATCAGTCCTTCACGCCCGATTGATCATCGCCATGCATTATTGATGCCTTGGTCGTATTGGTGCTTTTGGTAAATACAGTTAGGTAATGACGACCTCCATCACAGTCTCCTCTGTATGGCACATTAAAAAACATCATAATCACGCTGCTTGTCTGTCTGTCTGTGTGGGTCTGTCTGTTTATCTTTATGTCTGTCTGTCTGTCTAGATGCATGCTGTATATCAGCATAAATGTGACCATCTGTCTGTGTGTCTGTTTGTGTGTCTGTCTGTCTGTCTGTCTGTCAGCTTATAGGCCGTGGCTGGGCAGGGAGCACCTCTGAGCAGTTTCGCTTGCAGAGGCGCTATTGAAATTATCGAAATGAATTAAAATGAATGAATAATAAAATAATGATGATTGTGATGAATATAATGACTGATTACTAATTATGATGATGATGATGTGTAATTGTGTTTGTGTGTATGTAGTCTATTGCAAACCAGCGAATTCATGTATAAACACTTCCATAACCACTGCTTTCTATTTTTGATAATTATTTTGCGCCTGTAGCCCAAGTGAATCCGTACAAACTACGCTCGTCTACTAATTATAAGCCCATTAAAACGCATACTAACACCCGAAAATTTTCGATTCGATGCTCTGGTCCTAATGCATGGAATTGAGTTCCGGCAGAACTACGCTGTCTTCCCAACGTCTTTTTGTTTAAACGTAAACTGCGTGTTTACATAAATAACTTAGCACACAGCGATTTTCAAGTGTGATACTGAACAACTATATTTGTAAATAATGATTGATGAATGCTAGCTCGTTTACTTATATCTTGTATGAATTGTTTTAGTTAACTAGTTAAGTCTCTCTTCTTAACAAACTTACAGCAACTGAGTGAATTATTATACCGACATCAATCACTTACGTAATGGGTGACCCTGTTATCGGGACCACGGTCCCTTAAGGGTTTGTCTTCATCCCTATTGAGCGCTGGCATTCGCTTGTTTGTATATATAATTGCTGTACATAATGTTCTTACTTTTCTGATGAATTGTCAGTGAACAATAAAAATATATGTGGTCATGGTTATGGTTAGGTTATCGTTGATGGCTGAGGGACCTGAGCATAACATAGGTAACCTGGGTTCTGTGCAGTGGCGTCTCTGTCTCTGCCTCCTTCTCTCTTGGATCCTCGTCGCCACCTTCGTCAGCCGAGGCATCAAGTCAAGCGGAAAGGTTAGTCAGTCTGACAGTGATCTCCTTCCCTTGCGGGTGTGGCCACATCTCGGAACCGTTGCGAAAACGGTTCCGAGATGTATTTGATCTGAATGGGTCACGTGACCGATGACGTAGGCTGTAGAAGACTCTGGTGTTGCTCTGCTTTGTTTTATTCCTCGTACCAGTGTTTTTGGTTGTTGGGGGAGGGCTGGGTGGAGGATGACTGAGGTGAGGGAGGACTGGGTTGGTTGGGTGGTTCAAACTATCACGTCTTCTAACCCCTCAGCTAAGTGGCTGGAGAGGCATAGGGAGGGATCAGGAAACTAGATTATCGTTCCAGTTGTCCTTCGTTTCTTGTTGGCCTAGATCAAATTTCTGGTGCATCCAAGAGGAAGACTAACCATCGAAGAAAATAATTATGATACCAACCATAATGAAATGATATTGCGAAGATTTCTGCACATTTTTCAATTGGATAGCAATAGAAAAATAAAGAGTATAATGACAGGAATTATGGAGAATTATGAGGGAATGGGAAGAAGAGGAAGACCTTGCAGAGATTGGCTAGATGACATAGAAGACTGGTGTGGAACCAATATACATAACTTATTACAGCTAACTCAAAACAGAGGAGCATGGAGAACAGTGATCGAATATGCAGTGAACACCTTTTGGATTTCATTTTCAGCCCTTGGATCATGATGATGATGATGATGTTGCATTCATTTTGGTAATATGTAAAATTCTTGACCCAACCAAAGAGAAGATACGGTGTTGGGACTGCCTCTCTAAAGTTCAAACTATCAGGGCAATAGGAATCTTTGAATGTCGACGCACTTCTTGTTACTTGGCGCCAAAAATGGGCCGAGTCGGAACGATCTTTTACTGGGACCGATCACGCACCACACCGTCCTGTAGGGAATGGGCAAGCAAGGAAGGTAGGCGTGCCTTCGTGGATGACATTGAGTCACCCAGTTATTTTGGGATGACTCATTGAGTCGGCAGCTGTCAAACAGTTAGACAAACATAGCAGGGCGATCCTATTGGGGAGGCGAGGGCGGGTAGAAATGTTCCATTTGAGGACAAAAGGAAACAGGAGTTAAGGCACATAATGAGGTAATTTATGGGGAAAATATTCTGATGGTTTTCGAATGCTGGACAATGTGAATGGAAAACGAGATTCGTGGAATTCTTGCAGCAGAAATGAGTTGGTTGTGGAAAATTGCATGGATTTAAAACCTACAGAAAATTAAAAATCTATGTATTGGTTTATCTGTGTATTGTATAGCGCCCCCTCAAGACAACTCAATCAATCAATCAATGAAACTTGTTATAGCGCCTCTTCAAGAAATCGATTCAGAAATCCTCCCGACTCAGGCCCAGCCTAAGAGTCTAGAGGAAGAGCAAGACAGGTCCCAAAGGTGAGTCTATTCCAAACAGAGGGAGTATATTGCAAGCCGAGTGCCACGATCGAGAAAGGCATATTCTGTCTGGTGGTAGTGGGAGGAGCAAGTGGACCCAGAAAGTCGTCTCTGGAGACTAAGCAGAGAGATCGGAAACCGGAGCAAACCGAAGTTAAGGTTTCCGATTTTAAGATTTGTGGAGTGGAAATTAATTTCTGGCATAAACAGCTCTGGCATTTATTTGGCTAAGTAAGTAGTTCTTGAACTATGCCACTGTGGGCATACATTTGTCTGTAGTTGGCATCATTATTGACAGTTTATGTCTGGCTCATTTACTGCCTGCCTGTCTGTATGTCGTCTGTCTGTCTGTCTATTGACTCAGATGAAGCTACAGATGAAGCTCTAATGGGGCTAAGGAGCGGCATCGTTTGATACCTGGACCTGCCTGAAACGGACAGAGAGACAGACAGAGAGACAGACAGACAGGGAGACAAGACATACAGAGAGGCAGACAATGTCCATAACATCCCGTCCATGACCGCTGTCTTGGTTGGTTCTTCCCACCTCAGTTCTTCCCTGTAGCAATTACCTCCCTCCTACTTCCTGCAGTGTGCTCTTAGCCTCTTAGGGATGCTGGTTAACTGCTGTATGTGTTTCCATGGATTCTTCCTCTTCTCAGGTGGCTTACTTTACTGCGACGTTTCCCTACGTGATGCTGACGGTGCTTGTGGTGAAAGGGGTGACGTTGAATGGGTCAATGGATGGGCTCATCTTCTTCATTGTACCCAAGTGGGAGAAACTGCTCAGCCCAGACGTAAGATCTAATTGGGTTTATTCAATCATTCATTCAATCATTTTTCATTCAATCACTCATTCAATTATTCAATCAATTATTCATCCATTCATTCGCTCATTCATTTATTCATTCATTCAATCAATCATTTATTCATTCAATCATTCATTCATTCATTTGTTAATTAAATCAGCTAATCATTCAATCATTCACTTCTTCTGTCAATCGATTTTTCAATCATTCCATCATTCATTCACATATTCATCCATTCATTAATTCCATCCATTCATTCAATGAATCATTCATAATCCTGATTTTCAGACCATTGGGGAGAAGGCATTAAGGAAGGCAGCTTAGAGAAGGCTGTTTCAATATAAAGAGAGAGCATGACGTGGTCTGTTTATGGGGTTAAGAGTTGCCTTCAGCCTGGCCCACAGTCGGATGATATTGACAATTTCGTGTAACAATGGAAGTGTCTATTTGTCGTCCAGTCATAGACAATGAATAACTGATGACTGGGAGAGATATTGTTTTCTGATATCGACATCAGTGAAGCAGGAATTCGGTGTTTTAGGATTTGCTAAGAATGAGTAAATCAATATGCTTAAAACAATACTTAGAACTCAATGGGCTTGAAAACAATACTTTAGAACTCAATAGGCTCAAAGACTATACTTTAGAACGCAATAGAATTGAAGAGAATGGTTTAGAACTCAATAGTCTTGAAGCCAATACTTAAGAACTCAATACGATTGAAGATAATACTTTAGAACTCAATACAATTGAAGACAATACTTTAGAACTCAACTGACTTGAAGACAATACTTTAGAACTCGATAGTCTTGAAGACTATACTTTAGAACTCAATAGGATTTAAGGTAATACTTTAGAACTCAATAGGCTCAAAGACTACAGTTTAGAACCCAATACAATTGAAAACAATACTTTAGAACTCAACTGGCTTGAAGACAATGCCTTAGAACTCAATAGTCTTGAAGGTAATACTTTAGAACTCGTCGGATGTTTGTTATCGATGCCACATATGAGACTGCTATGACCCAACACTGTGCCTCTGCCACCGTGGGCTCTTCTACGTGGAATTTCTTACCACGCAATCCATAGTAAGATTTTGTTCAAGCTCCCACACGCATCCCTTCGTTCCTGAAAACTTTCTTATTTCCTCAGGGATGTCACGCTGAGAGTACTTCTGAATAGCTAGTACTGTAAGAAGCACTTTATAATAGTAATAGTAATAATAATAATAATAAACCTGAACCGGAGGGACCTTTTCCATAATAATAAAATAATAATAATAATGACAATTTATATGGCGCCGTAACACGGCCAAACGGTTACAAGGGCGTCTCGCAAACAACTGAAATTCTCCAATACGATACATGCACCATCCTCATCTTACAGTTTTAATAGCGATTTTTATCATCATTCTTATTGTTGCAAAGATCTGTCAATCAACGGCGTTGAGCAAAAAATATTGAGTGTGAAAGCTATGCTCCAGGTCCCTTCACGGTTACAATCTGAGCAGGAAGTTGATACTGAGAGCAGAGGTGGCAATCCCGGGGGTGGCGAGGGGGACAAGTCTCCCACCTTTTACAAAGAGGGGACATGTTTTGCGTGTGTCTCCCCACATTTCCTACCCCTCTCATTGGGTGTCCCTCCCCCATCTGTCAAACGAGATCGCCGCCTCTGACTGCGAGCAAAAATTAGCTATACGCTACGCTGTAGGAGAATAGACAAAGGACCTTGTGAAGTGTGTCTTCTGGTTGCAATTAGGTGTGGTTCCAGGCAGCTACCCAGCTCTTCTATTCGCTGAACCTCGCCTGGGGCGGCATGATCACCATGTCGAGCTACAACAGCCATACGCACAACTGCTACAGGTAGAGTCTATACAGCGCCATCTCATCTATCGAGCGAATGACATGCTTTAACTGAATGCACTGTTCACTGTCGTCTAGTTCTTTTGCATGACTTTAGACTCGAAGCATTTCATCTCGACACCGGCCGGACTCAAGTCGCAATGTATGTGTCGTCTCGACACTGGTTATACCTTAGTTACCTGGCTTTACCTTTTTCAGACTGCACATATCAGTCAATTAATCAATCAATGAAACCTAATATATCGCCCTTCAAGATATCTGCTCAGATATATATATATATGTATATAAATAATATATATATATATATACATATATAGTAACATATGTATATCTATATATATATATATATATATACTTATATACATATATAGTAACGTATGTATATATATATATATATATATATATACTAGGGTATATATATATATAGGGTATATACTAAGGTATATATATATATATATATATATTATATATATACATATATAGTAACATATGTATATCTATATATATATATATATACTAGGGTATATATATATATAGGGTATATACTAGGGTATATATATATATATATATATATTATATATATACATATATAGTAACATATGTATATCTATATATATATATACTAGGGTGTATATATATATATATACTAGGGTGAACCGAGTGTCAAATTTCTTGCCAAGTACCGAGTTTTGCAAGTTGAGTTGTACCTAGGTCCAAGTTTTGAATATTTAAAAACGTCTCGTTCTCTTGATTTTTAGTTTGGCAGTTTGCACAATTTTTATGAATTTATTGGTTTTCCTTTAGTTTCCACTAGGAGGTAGTAACTGGCATGTAACTAGTAACAGTATTTGTGTTTTGAGTTAGGCCAATTTTTGTAAATTAAAAATCCGATTTTCATTTTCAAGTTGTTTTGTATCTGTTTCTTAGGGATGCTATCGTTATTAACCTGGTGAGTTTTGCGACAAGTCTGTACGCGGGAATAGCCGTATTCTCAATCATTGGCTTCATGGCTAAAGAGTACGACCTTCCCATCCACGAAGTCATCAAGACAGGTAAATGAGTCATCTATTCAGGTAAATAACACATCTATGCAGGTAAATAACTCATCTATATAGGTAAATAACTCATCTATAATTATAGGTAAACATCTCATCTATGTAAGTAAATAACTCACCTGTACAGGTGAATATATCATCTATACAGGTAGAAATCTCATCTATGCAGGTAAGCATCTCATATACACAAGTAAACATCTCATCTATGTAGGTAAAAAACTCACCTATACAGGTAAACGTCTGATCTATACAGGTTATAGCTTACTTACCTGTAGAGGTAGCAGTTTGCCTTGGCTAGGACTGCAGAATTTTTTTAGCTTTAGACGAGCACAGACAGACAGAGAGGGAGAGACGGATAGAGTGTCGGAGAGAAAGAGATACAGACAGGCAGGCAGGCAGGCAGATAAACTGTCAGGAAGAAACAGACCGACAAGACAGACGTTGCAACATTAGTTAACTCTTGGTATTTTCTGTTTCAGGTCCTGGCCTGGCGTTCATCGCTTATCCAAGAGCTCTCAGCCTCATGCCAATTGCTCCTCTCTGGTCCCTGCTCTTCTTCTTCATGCTCTTTCTCCTAGGCATCGGAAGTCAGGTGGGTTACACGTCCCACTCGATCCACTCGATCTCTCTAACGGTTGGAGTAATGTTCTGCGTGATCTTGATCCGATTCGATCGATTCGTCATTGACCGATGATGATATACCATGTAAAAATTGAGATTGTTTGCCAGCTGATGCAAGTGCAGGGGTGTGGTGCATTATATAGGCATCGACCCATGTTAAGCACATCCTCCTCCGCCCTACTGCGGACAGACCCACGTGGGCAGAAAGTAGGTCTAATGAGACCGAGAGCATATATACAGTTGGATCATTACCTACAGTTACAACATTACATACATTTACATCATTACATACATTTACATCATTACATACATTTACATCATTACATACATTTACATCATTACATACATTTACATCATTACATACATTTACATCATTACATACATTTTCATCATCATCATCTTAGGTGTCAATACTGTTGTCGCCATTTCAAGCTTTTCTCTTTCTCTCCCGCTGTCTTTGTCGCTGTCTGTCTCTGTCTGTCTCTGTCTGTCTGTCTGTCTTTCTCTCTGTCTCTCTCTCTTTGTCCGTCTCTCTCGCTCTGTCTGTTTGTTTTTCTCTGTCTGTCTCTCTCTCTGTCTCTTTCCCTCCTTCTGCAGTGACGGCGTAATTTCTTTAATCATGGTCTGCTTGATTACTATTTGCTGAGCCTTCTTTGACAATAGGACCACAGCCGAGAGGGGGATTTTACTCCGTCATCACATTGCCAGACAGGCAGGCAGGCAGAGAGATAAGCAAAGAAACAGAGAGGGATAGACAGAGAGACAGAGTATGCCCACATGTCCATTTGATCTTGGTCCACCATCCTACTCTTTCTTATCCACCCTCATCGTCCTTGACCTGCCTGCTACTGCTTGTGTCCATCCTTATCTTCCCTCTGCTATCACTTTTCTCTTCCTCCTCCTTCTCCTCGTTGTCCTTATTTTCTTCCTACCCCTTATCCTCCTCATTATCTTCCTCCTCCTTCTTATCCTCATTCTCTGCCTTATCCTCCCTTGCTTCCTACTCTTTATCCTCCTAATTCTCCTCCTTCTTCTCCTTCTCCTCTGCTACATTCTCCTCCTCCTCAGATTCTCTTTCTCCTCCTCTTCCTTCACTTCCTACTCCTCCTCATTCCATCTCTTTTCCTCCTTGCTGTTGTCTGACACCAGCAATGAAAGAAGAAGCTTTGTTGGCTCCAAGCGACAGGGCTTCCTATTTCTTTTGGGTAGGGTTACGGAAATGGGGTGAACGATACGAGGACGAGGGCCCCCCCCCCCCACGACATAGGAGTGGAGGAAGTAGAAGGGTGTCAGTGACCTCCGGACAGTTACTGCTGTGTCTGTCTGTCTGTGTCTGTGTGGTTGTCTCTCTGTCCGTGTTTCTGTCAATCTGTTTATCTATTTGTCTTGCTGACTCTGCCTGTCTGTGTGTTTCTCCCTCTCTTTCTCCATCTGTCTGTTTCGGTCTCTGTCTGTTTGTCTATTCTGTCTCTTCTTCTCTCCATCTCTCTACGGATGGATATATAATTATATCTCTCTGTCTCTCTGTCTGTCTGTCTGTCTGTCTCTCTTTCTCCGCCAGTCTCTCTGTCTCTCGCTATCTTTGTCTGTCTCTTTATCACTCTCTCTCTCTCTGTCTCTCTCTCTCTCTCTGTCTCTCTCTCTCTCTCTGTCTCTCTCTCTCTCTCTGTCTCTCTCTCTCTCTGTCTCGCTCTCTCTGTCTCTGTCTGTCTGTCTCTCTCTCTCCGTCTCTGTCTGTCTGGGGACGACGTGTCATTACCGAGTTGACGATGAGAGATCGTATTTCGATCTCATTGACGAATTATATCCGTAATGATGGATCCTTCGGCTGCTGGCTTACAAGGAGATCAGATGCTACGCTCGCTCGCTGACGAGGCATCCAGCGAGGAGGCAGCGACCGTTGATTTGACGACTTAGTTGACTTTTGATTGCCTTCCAAGGTCACCATAGACTGAAGTGTCTGTGGTTTTTGGAAGAGATTCCTTCCTGTCTCTCTCTGTCTCTCTGTCTGTTTGTCTGGCTGTTTGTATCTGTCTGTCTGTCTGTCTGCCTGCCTGCCTGGCTGCGTGGCTGGCTGGCTGGCTGGCTGGCTGGCTGGCTGGCTGGCTGGCTGGCTGGCTGACTGAGTGACTGACTGACTGACTGACTGACTGACTGACTGACTGACTGACTGACTGGCCAATGATCAACAGATATTGGTAATTGTTCTTCAGTCTGACTTGCTTAGTGGATGACCGAATCACTGACTGACTTAGAAACTGACTGACTGCATGGCTGACTGACTGGCTGGCGGAAGGATGGGCGACTATGAATGTGGAAGAGTGTGATGGATATTACATGAGCTTATTCCTCTGTTTTACAGATGGTCTGTGTGGAGACAATCATAACTGGAATCATGGACAACTGGAGCTTCCTCGTCAAAAGATGGCAGTATCGTGTGGCAGCCATTGTCATCGTCTCCATCCTCGGCTTCCTCCTCGGGATTCCATGCACTACACAGGTAGCCATCAGATTAGCCGCTTATTGAATGCACCCTTGTGGACCAATATTTACCAGATGGGACTTGTAGATACATCTTTCTTCATGGAATTTGAACCTTGATGTCTCTCGGTTTTCAATCCAGTGGTTCATCGTATATGTTATAAATTGATGAATTGCTTAGAACTGTTAATGGTTAATTTAATTTTGATAGTTAACTTTTGAGAAATTAATGATTAATTAATAGTTAATTTCGATTAAATTACAAAAAAGTGTATGATTACACCTGTCCAACAAACTAATGACATTTCAATTAAAATTCTCACTTACCGAATTTAGTTAGAGTTGAAAATAACACAGACGGTTTTCTTGCTCAAACTGAAGTGTTAGATCCATGGTATGCAAACGATTTATCGCAATGAATGCAATAAACGTTATCAGCATTGTTGATATTTCCATTAGCCAATAATTTAAATCCAAAATGTTCATGTAAGCGACCTGAATTGAGTTTACATATAATGTCTCGATTACTATCCGCCGCCACTTTGCAATGTATACGGTTTATGTTGTTTCTTTCAGACTTCCGGTATATGTTAGTGATGGGCGTAATAATCAAAACGAATAATCGTTAAACAAAAATGTAATCATTAAAATAAATTAACGATTCATCGATTAATTAATCGTTAATTTCTGCATCTCTAGAATTGATGTATGGTGAAGATTGGAGTGTTGGTAAGACTATGTTGAACACCCTAGGATTTCTTCTTCTTATTCTTCTTCTTCTTCTTCTTATTCTTCTAGGGTGGCATGTACGTACTTCAGCTGATGGACCACTACAGCGCAGGATTCTGCGTCCTCATCATAGCCATCTCAGAATGTGTTGCTATCAACTGGATCTATGGTATGCTCTCTGTCTATATGCCTGTCTGTCTGTCTGTTTGTGTCTGTCTGTCTGTCTATATGCCTGTCTGTCTGTGTGTCTGTCTGTCTCTGTCTGTCTGTCTCTGTCTGTCTGTCTGTGTGTCTGTCTGTCTGCCAGCCTGTGTGTCTGTCTGTCTGTCTATATGTCTGTGGAAGTAGTAATAGTAGTATTGGAAGTAGTGGTAGAAGTAGCACTAGTAGTATATTAGTATTGTTTTATTGGTATCATTATTAACTATATGAATAATTGACGGTTTTCTGGTGTTTACCTGTTACAGGTGATAAGAAGATGATGGGCCATATTGAGATGATGTTAAAGCAGAAGATGCCGGCCATTTGGCGCTTCTGTTGGAAGTTCGTCTCTCCCATGCTCATACTGGTGCGTAAAGTAGACATCATTCTTTAAATTTACCAAATACTCGATTCGTATTTGGCCGAATAGTGGGCCTTACAGCTATTTGGTATTCGGTCGAATAGTTGGTCCAATTATTCGTATTTGGTACAGCCCTAGTTAAAATAGATGCGTAACGTAATTAGCGCCTTGCATGGCTGCCAACAGTTAATTCGACTCGTGTAATAACTTCGTTCAGACAGTACTCGTAATCATGCTGCGGTTTGTCGGTGTGAAATCAAGTGAAAAATATTATTATTAATTGGTGAGGTGGAGAGGATATGATACAGTTGGGAGAGTGACAGGTATGGAAAGATTAGGAAGTTATGAGAGAAGTTGAGAAATCAAGAGGACAAAGATGGTAGATTAAGAGAGAAATTGAGAGAATTAGCAGGATCAGAAGCGACAATCTTGCTTAGCAGGTGGGGAACACCCAATAAGAGGAGTAGGAAATGTGGGGAGGACACATGTATACATTGTGCCCTCTCTGTCAAGGGTGGGGGGACTTGTCCTCTCGAAACCCCCCCTGGGATCGCCGCCCCTCAGCAGGATATAAAGGGTATAAAGAGAAGAGAGTGACAAGAATGCAGTGGCCGCGAACTAGCGGATATAGAACCGGAATGAAGAAATCAAATGAGAAAGAGCAGGGATAGATGGTAATCAAAGGGAACTGGATAGGGGATACCCTCGAGTGGAGACTCCCAGGAGAGGGGAATTTCAGGAGAGAGGATTTCCAGGAGAGGGGAATTTCAGGAGAGAGGATTTCCAGGAGAGGGGAATTTCTAGAATGAGAATCCCTGATTGTGAGGTTAAGAGAGAATTGCTGAGAGACAGAGATTTGCAGCACGGCCATAATTACAATATACATAATGCTACAATATATATAATTACAATGTATTACAATACAGTACTATGGCAGTATTACAATACTTTGGCAGTATTACAATACAATACTTTGGCAGTATTACAATACAATACTTTGGCAGTATTACAATACAATACTTTGGCAGTATTACAATACAATACTTTGGCAGTATTACAATACAATACTTTGGCAGTATTACAATACCGTACTTTGGCAGTATTACAATACAATACTTTGGCAGTATTACAATACAATACTTTGGCAGTATTACAATACAATACACATTCTTTAACTTTTGCTATAGTCATATGCAGTTTCAAGACTGGAAATCAAATAGATGGAGAGATACGGAGACAGATCAGAGAGAGCGACAGACAGACAGACAGAGACACACACACACACACAGAGACATACAGACACAGACAGACACACAAAGACACAAACAGACAGAGAAAGACTGTCATTCATTGGTTGATTGCTATTATTTCATGTGTCTTTTGCAGGTCATCCTCATATTTAGCTTTGTCCGATACAGTCCGGTCGTGTACGGGGGTCAGGCGTACCCCGTCTGGGCCGACGCCATTGGCTGGATGATGACCCTTGCCTCAAACATTCCGATTGTTGTCGTGGCTGTCTATGTATTTGCCAAGGCCAAGGGCAACACCTTCATGCAGGTAATGGCATAATAATTAATGCAGGTAATAGCAAGATAATTAATACAGGTAATAGCAAGATAATTAATACAGGTAATGGCATAATAATTAATAAAGGTAATAGCTAGATAATTAATACAGGTAATAGCAAGATAATTAATACAGGTAATAGCAAGATAATTAATACAGGTAATGGCATAATAATTAATAAAGGTAATAGCTAGATAATTAATACAGGTAATAGCAAGATAATTAATACAGGTAATAGCAAGATAATTAATACAGGTAATAGCAAGATAATTAATACAGGTACTGGCATAATAATTAATTCAGAATACACTTAATAGAATAATAATTAATGCAGGTAATGGAATGATAATTAATGCAGGTAATGGAATTGATCATTTGAATGAGCTAATATTGATCAATTGATTCATGGTCTAGAAATGGAGGAATGCGATCCGGCCGAAGATCGACGACGAGACGAGCGAGCGCCGTGAGCGCGAGACGATGAAGATCGACACAACTCGGGAGATCGGTCACGAGCACTCGAGCGACATCGAGAACAACGACTTGTATTGTCATTCGGCGGGCGCTCAGATCGAAATGCGGGTTCCGCTGCAGACCCTGTCGGACATGACGGACATCACTCCGGCCCAGGTTTAGGACGCGCCAACAGGTGGCTGGAGGAATAGAGGGCGCCAGAATCCTTGGAAGACGGCGAGCCTCGCTGGCGGAGATGGCGGGTCGTCGTGGCAATGCGGGTGAGAACACCGTATCCGTGGCGATGCGCCGCGGGTCACTCCGCCGATCCGTATGTTGTCACCATGAGTGGACGCGCTTGAGAGCGTGGAACAGTGGCTCGTAGTTAAGCAGATGTAGATTTTGTTTGTTGCACCGTGTTTTGGCTCGATTTGTCGAGCACTCTGAGTGGAGAGGATCGAGACTTTGGCTAGTGGTTTGATTGATGAGTTCTGTGTGCGGAGGCAACGGTGAATTGATGAGTCTGATTCTTCCGAATAACGGACTGACTGCAGGGAGAGGTGTTATTGGGCGATTGTACTGCTACACAATATGTGTCATCTTGACATCAGTTGGACTTCAGTCGCAACGTATGTTTCGTGTCGACACCGGCTGGACTTAAGTCGCGCAACGTGTGTCATCTCGACACCGATTTTACTTCAGTCACGAAGTGTGTCGTCTCGACGCCGCTTCGACTTTAGACACAACGCATGTCATCTCGACACCGGTCCGACTCAAGTCACAATGTATGTGTCGTCTCGACACTGGTTATACCTTAGTGCTGTCTTGAAAATTGATTGGACTTCAGTCGCAATGTATGTGTCGTCTTGACACTGGTTCGACTTCACCGTCGAATGCCAAATGGTTTACCAGACGATTGCATTGCCACTTGAGAAGGACGCGGCAGTCGCAATCTGCTGATGGAAATTGGAAAGGTAGCAGGGTGAGAAGGGTTGGGGTGGGACTGTACGAGGCAGAGACCACAGAGTGTTGTTGAGATATCGGAAGAGGAGAGGAGAAGCGAGAAAAGCCACTTGAGTAAGAAGACTTTTGTGATAGTAGTACTCCTAGTACTCTTGTAGAAAATGGTCGCTCTATAACTGTGACACTGACAGAACCTAAATAACAGCTCATCATAATAATAATTATAACAATGATAAAAAAAATAACAATAATATCAATAATAAAAATAATAGTTATAACTATGATAATAATAATTATAATAACAATGATAATAAAAATAATGATAATAATAACACTAATAAAAATAATAATAACAATGATAAAAATAATAATAATAACAATGTTAAAAATAATGATAACAATAAATTGCATCAGTAGTTAGTGATCTCTAAGTCCCCAATTGATCCTGTCTATATTAATAACCTCGGGACATTAAAAAAAACTTAACAGTTAACGATAGTTATGATAATAATTAGGACTGTTGATGATTTGATTTTTTTAATAGTTAACTATTTAAGATTTGATGATTAACTAGTAGTTAATTGTGATTAGATGTTCTCCCCAATAAGTAATTAGAAATTCATAATTACCTTAACTCATATTTTCCTTTTAATGGTATTATTTATATTTAGTAGGTACTTGGTTGTCGTTTGTTCATATTAGTTGTCTTGTTTACCTAGGCCTAATTAAACAAACCTGTATGGGCCCATCCACATATTACCTAAGCAAAAAAATCGAATTTTCGGACCCCTCTACCCTCTGTTGCACCGCGTACATTTCGTGGACCCCCTCTCCCCATGCGTACGTACATTTGAGCTCTACCCCCACCCCTCACTGCAAAGGTTAAATAGCTAAAAACATCTATAAGACATTGATTTTACCACAGGCTATTTAGTTGTGTTAAGCATCATTTTTAACAGCTTAAATTTGTTAACTGTTATGAAGAAATAAAACACTAACAACACTTGCATTTGAAAACGTTTTAATGCTACATAAAATTGATTAAGCAGGAATATAGTCTGTGATTAGGTTTTCGGTTCTGATTTTCATATTCTGTATTGTGGACGTCATAATTAGACAATTATATCAGCATGCGTACATAATTTCGGGACCCTCTACCCCAACAATACGCACCCGTACGAAAAATGGCCGAAATTTTAAACTCCCCTCACTGCGTACATAGTATGTGGACGGCCCCTATGTTAACACTGCTCGGTTCTAGTCAGCAACGTGTTTATACATACACCCCCGAGAAGTTTTGGTACCTTGTCGAATATAACAAGCAGTCTTTAATTAACTGTAAAAATAAATTAATCGTTGGATTTAATTTGTGATTGATTAATTGATGAATAGTTAGCTTTGATTAATCGTAAAAATATATTAATCGTTAGAATTCATCTACGACTAATCAATAAATTTATTGTTAACTATTGATAAATTGGAAAAATATATTGATCGTTGGAATTAATTTATGATTAGTCGATGGATTTATTAACTTTAGAGTAATTGGAAAAATATATTAATCGTTAGAATTAATTTACGATTAATCAATGTATTAATCGTTAGCTTCCACAGCCCTGACAATATTAGGGTATAATATTAATAATAATAAGTTGTGTTGAGAAATTGCTCTGCATGGAAACCAATGATAAGTAACAAAATTATATTGTAGCATTGAATAAAAATGAGAAACTAAGAAACAAAAAGGTGAATTTATGGTAGTATATTTTCTAATAATCTCTGAAAGACTTTGTGGTGTGTTGAACATTTTGAGATGAAAATTAATTTTGTTTGACAGTGATACATAATTTTATACAGATGCAGAGAAAATTGAGAAATTATAATAATAGTAATTACTTTAAAATAATAATAATATTACTTAATGTGTAAAAATAATATTACTTTTTAACTGGTAGTGTCAATGATGTAATTATATGATGATAATAGTGTTAGTTTTCATCAAAAGCTGTACGATAACTCGATACTGATGATAAATGGGATCTCTGTTCTAACTAGTCTTGTGTTAATTGCACTGAATTAAATAACATTCCTGTTGCTG
This sequence comes from Bimastos eiseni, assembly GCA_959347315.1. Lineage (NCBI taxonomy): Eukaryota > Metazoa > Annelida > Clitellata > Crassiclitellata > Lumbricidae > Bimastos > Bimastos eiseni. Next base: position 4,429,562 of record OY365822.1, read on the forward strand.
GCCTAAGTTTCAGTAATACTACACTGACAATTTTAGTTAGAGTTGTTATGTAGTAGAGACTGTCTGATTACAATATTTATGATTGATGAGCTGTTGGGATGATAGCGGTTATTAAGGGTTTCTTGTAGTGTTTTTCATGGTTGCAGGCAAGTAGTGTTTTTGTTTGTCGATTAAGAATTTTAATTTTGTCAGTGTTCAACTTCTAAGTTTTTTATTCAGTGTACAACGATGAATAATCGGACTGTGACAGAGCCAGACGCATGTGGGTGTCTGATGTCAGAACACCATTAATGTCTAGTGACAACCTCGCACGGATCAATGATTACTGTTCATTATTGTTCTAGAATATTCTTAATCTACAGCAATATGACTTGAAGTGATTGTAGTAATGATTACTGCGATAAATTGTCGAGATATGGAAACTGACGATTTAATTAATACGAATATTAATGTCAATCAATTAAACTCAAAATGGAATTTCTTTAAAAATGGGACTCCTATCTACTGATCAACTGCGAATTTTTTGAGGGTGTTGAGTATTTTATGGCGAAAATTCTTTGTGTGCTGGTGATTCGATAGGATCAGTGATGTACTATGTTGTCGTCCTGGAGTTCAGATCCACGCCAGATACTGAGAGGGGATTGGAGATGAACCCTCTGCCTGCGCCCCTCCCCCTCGGCTATTAAATGATCAGGGAAGAGAAAGACTCCGCCAACTCCGCCACTGCCCGTAGTTTGGTAGTGCCAGTCCCAAGCCTGGATTAAGGAGGAGGGCGACGCTAATTAATTACTCATTGTTGTTTTGATATGATATGGTGCCGTTTGATGGCAGAGGACTGTAGCAAGTAGCAACCTGCTCGCTCAGATAATCAAGTTGCTTTTTCCTTTATCCTGATGACTGTTTCTGTTTTGGGGTACTTCTGGTCCCTCGTACAACTGTTCGGATATTGCTTCTAGCCGCATTAGTATCTGTTTCCGGTGGACAGTACATTGAGGGTTTCATGTCATTGATCTGGTAGTTTATCTGGTGATTTATCTGGTGGTTTATCTGGTGATTTATCTGGTGATTTAACTGGTGGTTTATCTGGTGGTTTATCTGGTGATTTATCTGGTGGTTTATCTGGTGGTTTATCTGGTGGTTTATCTGGTGGTTGAACTGGTGGTTTATCTGGTGGTTTATCTGGTGATTTATCTGGTGGTTTAACTGGTGGTTTATCTGGTGGTTTATCTGGTGGTTTAACTGGTGGTTTATCTGGTGGTTTATCTGGTGGTTTAACTGGTGGTTTATCTGGTGGTTTATCTGGTGGTTTAACTGGTGGTTTAACTGGTGAAGTGTATAGGTTTTAACTTCCATCACATTGAATATTTGGCAAGTGCTGTGAACAAAATCTCGTATAGAGACGCTTCGCATTGCTTTTATGTCTACAATATTGCCATTGTCATCGCGTATCATTGCGTTTAAATAATACCATGTAAAAAAAATAAGAAAATAAATTACTCATGTGCCATTTTTGCCCCCCCCCCTCATATCTGGTTTTGGATCTGTCCTTATATAGATGATTGAGTTAGGCCGCACCTATGGACCCATTGATCTGTGCACCTCCTACCTTAGACTTTCTTTTAATCCTGTGTAAGCGGATGGTGGTGTTAATCGTTACTTACCAGCTGATCCTGTACAGAGCATCGGCATTGTAGTGGGGCAAATTAGTTTCCCTTCTGAGGAAACGTTAATTGGTGCCCCTTTGGGTAAAAGTTAATCGGCGTCCCTTTCGGAATGTTAATTTTTGTCCCTTTGGGAAAAAGTTAATTGGTGTCACTTTGGGTAAGGGTTAATTGGTGTCCCTTTGGGTGTAAAAGTTAGTGTCTATTCCTGTGGAAAAGTTAGTGTCCCTTTGGGTGGAAATGTTAATTAGTGTCTATTCCTGTGGAAAAGTTAGTGTTCCTTCGGGTAGAAAAGTTAATTATCGTCCCTTCATGTGGATAAGTTAATTAGTGTCTTTTTGGGTGGAAAGGTTAATTGCAATTAGTCTTTGTCTTATGCTGGTTGGTTCGACGTGTAGTAAAGAAATGGCGTGACAGAATTTATTCCTACTAATGCCTACATCTGACACCAAAACATATCTTCTGCGACTTCATTTTCCCACATTGTCGCTGATTCGCTAAGCTATAGTTGTGGAATTACATGTGTGTATAGAACTATGGATACGCGCATCTACGAAAATTATTAGTTACTGTATTGAACAGATTATGTTGTGCCCATGGGCGGAGACTTAGGGGACAAGAGGTGGAGGGGACGGAGCTGCTTATATCCCCCAAATCTAATAAATATTTCTTAAATGTTCTAAATTCATCCAGTGGTTTCCGCTTCTTGTCCTTTTTGCTGCATTCATGCTTGGGAATTGAAATTTGTTCAGACCGTAGGGCCCTCTAGCCCCATTATTGTCCATCTCCCCTTCCCCAACCCAGTACCAAGTCTCCGCCTATGGTTGTGCTGGCACGGAGGAGGGAAGTTGGGAACCTCTCTGGCACTTCTTCGACTGTCCAAGGTGGGAAGGACATCTACAGTGCCCACGGGTGAACTGTACGTTTCTTCCCGAGTTCAGCATAGGTTTTGACTCTGTCCATGTTGTCTTCAGCCTGCTCAATTGGACGTTTTATGTGGAATCTGTTCATTGCACTTCGACATTTTCATTTCTATCGTAGCTTGTCATTTCTTGAAATTGTTCTTAACATTTTCTTGGGTTGGAAAAAACTGACACGGTGTGACGTTTGCATCTAATTTGTTTCTTTTTAAATTGTCAGTTTGGATGACATCATTTGTTCTAACTGCCGATGATCTACATTTTATTTGTCGACGTCACGACGTCTTTCATACACAAGCACAGGTGCAATTCTAGCCCTGCTCTGTGTAAACCAAACTCTTAAACGGCCCATGCCCATCTCAACAGAACTCGGAAGTTTGTAATTTCCACCAGTTGACCATCATGGGAAAGAATAAAACCTAACAATTGTATGCCACAATAATTATGTTGGTTAGGGATTCCAACCCTGAACTCAGTTACAAGTCACAATAACAGACCAGTAACCAGTTAGTCACTGAAATCTGATGGTTTTCGATCCGTAGATTGGTGATATCGTTAGTATTCCGTGTATACAGGGCCGGTGTAAGCCCGAACCCCGGCGGGGTTTGACGTCACAAAACCCCGAACCTCGGGGTTGAAAAACGAGGTCCGGGGGTGGAATCCCTAATGTAGGTGCTCTACCTTTGCAATCTTTAGTTCTTAACTTTCTTACACTAGAGGCCGTCCATAAAATTTGTGACGATGTGTGATAAGTAGAGAGGGGGTCGACGAAATGTGACGTCGCATCATCACATCAAAATACGTAATTTTATTAAAAACTTACACTCATTTAAACAAGTTCTACATAATTAGCAGTAGTTGTTACCACAAATAAACAACACTAATTATGATTATGATAGTCTTTCATCCTGAGGATGCATAAGATTGTAATCATTATAGGCTACTTAATTTATAATTCTCTTCGTTCTACCATTATTATTTGAAATATTTTATAGTTACTATAAAAAATTTCGATAATTATAATAAAATTTGCAGTACACTCTGGACATCGAGTTTGATTTTTTCGGGAGGGGGACGGTGATTAAGGCCTTGTGACGTGACGTAATATTTGAGGGGTCATGGCATTTGTGGCGAAGGGGGGAGGGGTCAAAAATCGCCCAAAAGTGCGTGACGTCTTTTATGGACGGCTCTTTAGTGTCCCACTTCTTTTTTACACTTTCAGCACTGGCTAAAGCCTGAATTGTCGTTGATTTTGGTCATGCCCATAGATGCACGATCACCTCGCCGCAAGACCTCTTCAAAATTTGCCTTAAGATGACATTAAATGTCAAATGAACGACAATAGACTTTATGCGCATATGAAATACGATGTTTTGAAATACGATGTTGTAATCCACAGACTACATTTTTTTACTAAAACAATAATTAACCTTTTATTTTGTGGTTTTAAAAGACTGCTTTATGTAAATAAAGGTTAACACTTTGAGGTTTTTAGTTTAGAAAACCTAACAAATTCAACGGCCCTGCTGGAAACAGAACCGTGACGGTTTGACCTCCTCGATCTTTGGACGACTGAGCTGATTCGACGCAAAACTCTTCAATAGGTTGGTGTCCTCTGGCTGACGAGTGGCGCGCTGGAATTTTGGAGATTTCGATTACTATCACTTACTTACTCACAATTTTCCGGAAGTGTCTAGACTACTTGGCTGACAGGCTTCCGTTTCCGTTCATTTCGAATGCTCCAGAAGTTGAAAGAGGTCGAGAAGCTTGGTGTGAGGTTGCTAAATGTGCGTGAACTGCAGAATTTTTTATAAATATTTGAAATCCGATGTCTTTAGGTAGTGTTAATGGAAATGTAGTAGTGTAAGAGGCTATTCGGTCTTGTCTGTAAGAACTAAATGTTTCTTAATGAGATTTTTATGATTGTAGTCAATGGGCGTGCAGTTAAGTGATTGGAATGTATTATATACCGCATAGCATCTTTAACGCAATTAGAACACAGAATTAGTTAAATGAAGATTATTGTTGTTGTAGCTGGGTGAAAATTCTAGACTCGCCGCATTTGATGAAATGAGTTAACATCATTAAGGTGTGCCACGTGGCCACAAATTCAGACTGGGCATTCCCTTGAAAAATTGGTTGAGCTACGATTAAAAACTCTGTAAGAGCCTCAGGTTTAATTGTAGAATCTGCTATGATCGAAAAGTGTTGTGGATTTGTAGTCGTACTGGTTAATAGCTCATGAACCACAAGATCAGGTTGCAGACTGCTAAACTCTCTTATGTAGAGGTCTGAGCATATTGGTCCTACAAATTATTGGGCTCATATTTGTAGCTTGCTTTCTTTTTTGCTGGCAAGTAATTAAAAAAACTGTAGGAGCATGGTAATTTTATATGAGCTGCTGTCTTGTGATTATTCTTTTCGGGGATTGTACTTTGCTGGTGCATAAAAGCGAATGGGACTGTAAACCAAAATAATTAAAATGCATACAAATCGAATATGGTTAAGGTGCTATGTCTTTGTTTTAAAAGACTTATTTCATGTATGTGTTTGTTTATGAAAGCTTCTACTAGTTTGTCATAGCTAAGATTTTTTATAACTTTTACAGAAATGTGGGTCATGAGCAAATGTGCCATGCCTCTGTTGTGGTGCAAAGGTGTTCTGTCGCTGTCTGGCAGACGAGTAAACACGTGATGGCTAAATGTTAGCTTCAGCATGGTAAATACAATTTTCAAGCTGATTAATCATTGCTTCTTTAGTTTTGGTGTGTATATTCATTATTATAATCTTCTGTCTTTTTAGCTTTGCAAATCAAACTGTGAATCTGCAATGATTGAAAACTGTCTACTTAACTGTTGCCATACTGGTGATGGAGCTATTTATTTAGCAGAACCCCCATCGCTAGGTAGCAGGCTGTGGAAAAACTCCGCAGGGATGTCTGAGCAGATTCACACTGGTCAACGCATTTATATAGCTCATTTATGATAAAATTACACACACCAAGAACAGATTGAAACCATTGACTAAAATGAAAAATAGGAGCTGCCAAAACATAGTTAATTTTTCATGCAAATGACTTGAGACATTAAACATAATAATATGTTAAATGTATTTTGGTGAGATATGGAACAATTGAGAAACTGCTCTAGATTGGATCAGAAAATAACTTAAATTTAAACGTTAGAGGACTGCACATAGTCGATAACTCCTAAGAAAGACATAATAGGGATATAGATATTGAAATATGCACGATGAGGAACCTGCATGATTAAAGCAAGCCTGTTGCCAAGCTGTGCCGTACTGGTGTTGGTGCTATTTATAGCTGAACCCCCAACACCTGGTAACAGCATGTGCAAAAAAATCCACACGGATGTATGAGCAGGTTTACCCAAATCGCTGTGTAGGTGATTGTCAGGCTTTGCTGCTAAGTAGGCCTAATAAAGAACATATGTTGACTTGTTAAAGATGGGTTGTTTAACTTTATTAACTGCTAGTAGGCCTACTTGGTGCCCTATGTCTACACAGATGCAAATATAATTAGAAAGGTAATATAACGTGCCTTTGCAGTTTATAATATGCTAGTGCAGTAATAATGCATGCAGCTGTGTTTTGAAGTTGAGAATAGAATTGCTTGCATATTGCTTTAAACTTTTTAAAAATATTTGGATTTTGTAACTGAGCGTGAACTTCAGTGATGATGCTTCTATTTGGCATGTATTATCCGAATATTCTGTGGAGAACATCCATTCTGAGAGGTTCTGTTGTAAATTGAAAGATTTTTCTACCAGTGTGTACTGCCCTTGTTTGCTGAGAAACACTCCCAAGGTTTCTGTATGCAAGAAGTAGGACTGGAATGTTGTCTCATAGTTGCTGCGTAAGTTTATCCCAGTTGAAAATGTCATGTGCTGATGTTCATTAACTTAACATGTTGCCCTAATTACAAATTTATTTAGATACACAGTTCAGTGGTCACAAAAAGTGTTGAGAGCTACATAAAACAGTTGTATTACATTTATTCGGGATCTTGTGCAAATACCAGGCTCGATGATGACCTTACCATTTGGCATGTATTATCTGAATTCTTGTTGTGGAGAAGCTTTTCTGATGAGCCTGGTTGTATATTTGAACTCTTTAAATATTCTGTCAAATATTCTAAGTCATGAATATTTACAACCGCTTTTATTTTATTGTTGTATTGTACTATAGTAACTCCAGCCAGTAACATACTATCTGCATTAGAACAGCAACAAGTCAAGCTGCAGAATACATACTAACCACGTGGTCACCTTTGAGCAGAGATGAAACTGCATAGATGCAATGAATAATGTATTTAGAAACGTAAGGGTCTTCCTTTAACTAAGATGCTGGAGACATAATATGGGGTACAGTGATGTTGCATCTTTCTGATTGTTTATTTGGAGCTCAATGATGATTTCTCATAGACAAGCATATATCTGAATATATTCATGATTATAAAAACTCTGATGAGCTCTGTAATGCAGTCTCCAACAGATTCATACTAAAATTAGTTTCTCGTTAGTTAAGTGCACTCGTTGGCATTCAAGTAAAAACTGTTGCTCTGACATATAAAGGTATGTTCAAAGATGTATTGCTTCGTTCGACGTTGTGGTCAAGTTCCGTCATGTGCTGTTTTTTTTTCAACTTCTGAATGGGACAGATTGTCTTGAGACTGTAAGGTGCAAAGTTGACAGTCATGTACAAATGGCTGCACAGTAATATTGAATATTTTTTTTATTGCCTATTTGTAATTAGAGACGATGTGTATAGCATTTCAGATATCGTGTGATGTTGGCACTACTGCTCTGTTGAGTCCATTCTGATGTGAGTGCTCAATACATACGGCTCTGCTGCAGTAGCATTCCTCTCCAGAAAACACCTTAAACAAAGGAACTGCAGCCTGGAATTGTAGAATTGGGAAAAATTGGTGGGTTTCACTTCCTTGATTGCATTGATACCCTTTATTTATTTAACTAATTGCAGTCAGTATCCATGATCTTAATTGACAGACAATGGTGGTTGTGTAACTTGAGCTCTATGATGATTTTTCATAGACAAGCATATATCTGAATATTCATGATTATAATTTATCTGACGAGCTCATCCATCTGTTGTTGTTGAGATAATCTTCAAAATTTGTAAATCAGTGAAGCTAGTTCAATAAATAACGAGATGCTGAAATATTGCTCAAAACTTTTGCTTCTAGCCTATCTGTACTTTTTCAATAGGAAGTTAGCATGTGTTTTTATTTCTAACAGTGAGTTTGAGGTTAACAGTAACAGTATTTTTAATAGTTATGTGTATGTATTAATTGCTCTATTTCTGGAAATTAAAAAGTTGAGGTTGACGGTCTGCAGTGATGAAAAGTGGAGTTTTATTTCACAATGAAAATTCTCCTTTTTTTGTCCTCTAAGAAGTTCTGAGCAGATTGCTGACAGCAAACTAGTATTTACATGTATTACAAACTACATTAGTGTCAATATCATATTAAAGTTGTAGAGTAATACAAAATTAACCAGTTAATGTCAGTACATAATATTCCACCACATTCACAGCGTGGTTTGAATAGTATGCTTTGAAAGTTTCTTTAATATTGTTTTGTGCTCGCATTATTGAAACACTTGATTATCGAGGTTGTATGTAGCTGTTGCAACTCATTATAGGTTCATGCTCATTGTCTTGACTGCTGATGGTAGAGTAGAGGTGTAGAGGTCTGGGCAAAATAAAATGGACATGGGCTTAATGATGATTGAACTAGAAGACAAGCATATATATGAATATCTTTGATTTTACACTGATCTGAAAGCTCACAATGACAGTTTTCTTTTGAAATAGGACTCTACTATGATTGCACCAAAAAACTTTTGCACCATACTTGACATTGTTGTATAATGCATTCCATGTGGGTGGTAATTTGTTTTAAAAACCCGTTTATGATCCCATTTACTATTATGACCAATTACTCAGCTGTATTGCTGTAGAATGTTTTTTGAATTGAAAATCTGCAGTGATGAACAATGGAAGTTGAACACAATGATATATATTCCACCTCTAAGAAGTACTGAGCAGATTTGTTGTACATACTATTATTAACTTTCTATAGCAATAAGCATCTTGCATAATCACAGACACAAGATGCTTATACCTAATGCAAGGTGGCCCGTTAACTCATGAGCAGTTGGTTCGAGCGTCATACTAATAGGTCGTGAGTTCAATTCCCATACGGGGCACGTGTTTTTGATGTTGAGAACAAACCTGTCACAATGGCCACTTATATAGCTATAGATACTATAGGGATTTGAAGGCTGAGTAAACTTTGTAGACTAAGCAGACGATGAAGAGGTGTTGGATGATTTGGACGTAGAGGGGAAATTGAAGGAGGAATGAGAATAAAGATGAAGAGGAAGTTGAGGAAAAGGTGCACGAAGGCATTTCAAAATTGTTTTAGATGTCTGCTAGTCCTCTAACAGAGTTTCACTGGACTTGTAGAGAGGAAAATGCAGTCACCATGTTGAAAGTCGTGAAGCAAGGGAACATGGGAGATGAAATAAAGACGACCCCATCAACGTGAGGAAAATTTATGTAACGCTGTATCGTAACCTTGACATTTCTATAGCGCCCTCAAAAGCGAAGTCGCGGGAACCAGCTCATCAATGGGCACTTAATCAAAACAAAAATCGATGGACAGAAGTCACAATCCAGAGAGTCAAACAGACAGTCAGACGGCTAAGGTGGATAGTGTTTGGAGTTGAAACGGCGAGAGAGAGAGGGGGATGAGAAGGAATCAGGATAGAATTTGTGAAAGAGCAGTGTTTTCAGTTGTAGTGAAAGACCTGTGGGATAAAGCAAGAGGTAATGTTTTAGTGTGTTCGTAGGATGGATTGGATATTTGTCTTCATACTTGGGGGGTTTGTTCCAAAGAGGCTATGGAGCGATTTGCAAATTCTTGTGATGAGGTGACGGAAGGGCGGAAGAGGAACGGGTTAAACGATGTGATTATATTGTGAACAACTGACTGAGATATATGTCGAGGGAAACAAATGAAAGGGTAAATAAGTAAGTGGGCAGCTTTTGTTTGCATCTGACGAGCTGAAATGCATTGATGAAGGAACATGGGCAGCGCGATAATATCGCGGTCAGTTCGGAATTCACAGTATATGGTAAACTGCATCATATTCTTGACTAACTTTGATTCTTAAACTATACAAATCTATTCCTGAATGCCTGAGAAGTCGATCGGTAAGTCGATTAGCGTGTCATTTGGTCCACCGAGTCACTGAGTCAGTCACTAAGTCCTTAAGACTCCGTTTACGTCCTCTGAGTAATAAGGTTCCGGAGATTTCGTTTTTAGAACGCCTGGAAGACGTGGAGATGATGAATTTGATACAACGGTTTGGTATTGTGTTTGGCCTTGCAGAAATTACAGACTTTCCATCGTCTTGATGACACAGATAGTCACAACGTGTATCCTTCAGATAACTACTGTGCTGGCAGTCCCCTACGCCGTGAGGCGACTAGGAATTGCTACAGTGGGAGTTGTGCCGGGTACAGCAGCTGCCTCTATTCAAGTCACAGGGCAACACTACAAGGGACTATTCGAATGGGTTTCAACAACTCTTATCACAGCTGGAACTACTGGAAACTACTCAAGAATCCACATTTTTTTATTGTCATTAGTGCTTTTGTTGGATCGAATGTGGGCTATTATCTATGCCTTACAGTGATGTTATTTCTCTAATTTTAGAGTTTTGACATAACATGGTGCTATATAAATCAGCGGTTTTCAACCTTTATTTTCATTGTACCACCAGGTAACAAATTTTAATGTCGGTGTACCACCAGCAAAAGTCAAATCAAAAACAACATAAATTATAATACCCACTATTGATTATTACTGACTTGAATCTTAGACTTAGAATTAGTTATTGTTAGTCAGTTAGTCACTGTTGGTGGACATTACTCATTAGTAATAATGAGTCAATAATTGTTACAGTTAATGTTACACTTAGAATCTTACAGACTTAGATAAACAGAGTCACAGATATACAACTGTAACTATTAAAAATAACATTTTATGAATGTGATATTATCAACAAAGTGGAAAAATCAAATTACTATTAGAAAGCGTTAATGTGAGATCTGGGCTTGTTTTGTCGAGCACATATTAGCAATATCTGGTGTTATATTTGTCAATTTCAAACGCAAATCTGGTTCGAGTTCAAGCTTTGATCTGTACTTGCTTTTGATTGCAAGCATAGCTGAAAAACCAGTTTCACACAGATACGACGTGCTGAATGGAATCAAAAAATGTAAAGCTTTATTAGAAATCAATGCATATTCAGCTCTGCTTCAGCCAGAAATCACACAACATGTCCTTCTTGAATTCGTTCTTCAATCCGCCATCACACAAAAGTTCAACAAACTGGTCTCTTTCCTGGATTGAAAAATCAGCCGGCAACACTACATCCGAAAATGGATTTCGAATCCATTCTTTGTCGTCGAACTGTTCAGGGAAATAAAAATGGAAATCCAATATCAACTGAGAGCAATGTTTTTTTATATCTTCAATCAAATCAATGTGAAGTCTAAGTTCATTTTCTACTACAAAAGATTCCAGAGAAAAAAATGAAGCTACACGAGATTGCTCAAGGTCTGACGAAATGTGCTGAAGCTTCTTCACCATTTCTATCACATTTATTAGTACAATTTTTCTGCTTCAAATATTACACGTATTTATGTTAATTAATGAGATATAGGTCTATGTTTAATAATGACACATAGTCCTATGTTAATTAATGACACATAGGTCTGTTATTCACAAACTGCATAGTGTTAAGCAGCAAATAATTCAGGTCAAAGCAAGACAAGGATTCAAATTAAGAAATGGCAGTTCTGCATTTTTTCAATTCCTCCACCTTCACTGCCAGCCAATCACCCACCATCTCTCTCAAAACTTAAGTCTCACCTCTTCAACAACTCTTAACCCCGATCGACCTTCCAATTCTTGACCTATACAATGCCCAGCTCAATAGCTACTCTGCCTCCTCTGGAAATAGGACTCGCATCTCCTTTAGTCTACCCTTCAGATAATCCCCATGACATTGAATAAACTGGTGCCTTTTGCTTGGCTTCCAAGTGGCACTTTAGAAGTGTTTGAGATTGAAGAAGTTTGGATTGCTATTCATATACTGTAAAACGGTAGAACTAAAGAAACAACACAAACTGGAATAAAAGTATAATAAAACGAACACTGATGATACGAACAGATGAACCAAGTCCTACCATCAGAAATCCAATGTAACTTCTAACGCCATAAAATAAAAGAACAAATCAAGTAACCCCATAACAATTTTATTCAACTTCTTAATCACCCCTTCTGCACATCTCCCAAGACGGAAGAGGAACGGGTTAAGCGATGTGATTATATTGTGAACAACTGACTGAGATATATGTCGAGGGAAACAAATGAAAGGGTAAATAAGTAAGTGGGCAGCTTTTGTTTGCATTGACAAGCTGAAAAAATGCATTGATGAAGGAACATGGGCAGCGCGATAATATCGCGGTCAGTTCGGAATTCACAGTATATGGTAAACTGCATCATATTCTTGACTAACTTTGATTCTTAAACTATACAAGTCTATTCCTGATTGCCTGAGAAGTCGATCGGTAAGTCGATTAGCGTGTCACTTGGTCCACTGAGTCAGTCACTAACCCCCTAAGTCAATCGTAAACTCCCTAGTTTACGACTTCGGGTACGTCCTCTGAGTAATAAGGTTCCGGAGATTTCGTTTTTTAGAACGCCTGGAAGACGTGGAGATGATGATTTTGATACAACGGTTTGGTATTGTGTTTGGCCTTGCAGAGATTCCAGAAATGAAAGACTGTCATGTTGATCACACAGCTAGTTACAGCTTTGATCGTCCTGATAGCTGCTGTGCTGGCTGTGCCTTCCACCGTGCGTGGACTTGGATTTTCGACCATTGGAGTTGTGCCGGGTACAGCAGCTGCCTCTATACAAGCCATAGGGCAATATTACGATGGAATGTTTGAATGCGTTTCGACGAATTGTTACTTTCATGAGTGCTTGGGTTGGATCCAGTGTTGGTTATTATTTATGCCTCATTGTGATGTCATTTGTTTAATGTTAGACTATATATTCTTGTAACACAAATCTAAAAAAAGTCCACGACTAGTCTTTACATTAAAAGTTTTTGTAATCATTTGTCTTTAGGCATTTTGAAATGAATTGTGGCAACATGGTGTTGAACAAGTTGCATTCCTTGTGTCTGCTCCTAAGGAATGGAATTGACTGCCACATTCTATGTAGCTCAAATTCACTAAGTGCAGCTATTGGTGACTGGCTGGCTGTCTGTGCTTTGATTCTCATTTCAGTGTGATCTTGCATTACAAGTATAAGGATTGTGTTGAACAAACTGGTTTTATTTTGTTCTTTGCAGATGGTGATCCCGTGATATAGCAGACGAATTTCCTGCCAGAACCATCCTTATTTGACCAGAACAGTCTTTATTTTATTGATAGTCTTTATTTGTTATTTAACACACAGACTGGTTTATCTGTTTTATTTTAATTGTCAATGGTGTGACAGGTTCAAATCAGACAACTTGCCAATTCAATTTACCAAATTCATCAATATGCCTTTAAATTGCATCTAGAAGATGAAACTGTGAACCCAAGTTTATAGAAAGAAAAACATTGAATATCAATAGCAAATGTGCAGTTTGCCCAGCATCAGCTGTTCTCAATCTGTAAAACTGAAGTACTATGTCCCAAATTCTGTGTCATCTTGCTGATATTCCGCACCCTCCATGATTGGCTGGTTGAAAAGTTCACTGTGTCCTGCATACCTGTAATCCCTCTGATACGGATAGTCGTAGTAAGACTGTGACACGTGATCCGGATTTTCGCCATTTGTATTCGCATATGCATAACTTGCTTCACATGGATATTCATCTCCATAAGGCATGTACTGGCCATTGTAGGCTGTGAAGTCGTTGAAATCCTCATCTTCGTAATAGTACCCATTGTTGGCATAGATGCTCTCGTTGATACTGGGTGGCTCTGGCTTTGCAACTCGTGAGATGCTGTCGTCGCAATAGACCACAAGTCCAGCCACTATAGAGCAAAGGAAACTGACCACTCCCATGTAGTAGGAACCGTAGAAGTCGATGTAGTAACTTGTGCGCTCTTTGTCGACTAGGAAGTCTGCTTCCTCGAGGTATGTAGCGAAGATGTACAGTCCAACAAAATGCTCCAGTGCTGAAATTGACATGCAAAATCGTTATATTTGCTGATTATTAATCACCCAATCAAGAAACATTTCTCAACCAAGGATATTTGCAAAAAGGCCACAGCATCTACAAGTCCTAGTCTTTGTAAACAATCTTACATACAGCTCATATATTGGACAATCAATTAATGGTACAGTAACTGAAAATTTCATGGAAGTGCTACATAAACATCTCTTAAACTTATAATAGTTTGACAGGAAACTGCAATTTCATGTGAAAAATTAGTTGCCCAGCTAAGGTATTAAGTATTCTATTCTATTTACGGATTTACAAAGCGACAAACCAATCAACCATTACATATTCTTCTATTTTGTGGTCTTTTGGCCCTGCAACCAGAGGCGGTGATACCGGGAGGGTCGAGGGGCACAAGTCCACCCACCTTTTACATAGAGTGGACATGTTATACATGTCTCCCCCACCTTTCCTACCCCCTCTCATTGGGTGTCCCCAACCTGTCAAACGAGATCTTCACCTCTGCCTGCTACAATGAATTATGATTATGCAGCTTCATCATGGGCAGACAGATTTGGAAACCTGAAGTGGAAAGCATATGTATGTCAGAAACCAGAATTTTAATGTTCATGCATGAAAGTTTGAATCAAACCTAAAAATCAAAATGAAAAGAAATTATACAAACCGCACAACACTGAGTACGAGAAAATGTAAAAGAAAGCCAGACGATAAGAGTTTGAAGTGACTGCAAGATATCCAGACATTCAAATGGCAACTGAAGAAAACGATAAATAAGATTAACAGCAACATTCATATTAAATGACAAATCAATCAAAAAAGTAAATACATTTATATTGAAACAAAGATCCATTTCAGTCAATGAAATTTCAGCAAGATTAACAGCCAAGTGGCATAAATTACAGATATCACGTGTACTGGGACTCAGAACCTGGACCTTGAAAGGTAATTAAATTCCAAGTAATGTACATGTCTTTTTATTGGAAAACTATGACAATAGCAATAAAATGCTACGTAACAGTTCCAGCATTGTCAGTGGTTGGCCCCTCGTTCTCGAACCTGCTCCCATTGGCGTTGCGGCTGTCGCCAAGGGTCCACTCAGACACCTTTTATACTCGCCTTAGAACTGTTCTCTTTAGCGGGGTCGGGAGCGCTCCTCTGAGTAGTAGCCTGTAATGGGTGCTATATAAATTTCTGTAATGAATGAATACCAGTGCACAGCAGAAACATACTTAATATAGCCAGAAATTTTTGTCATTTGTACAACCTGTCTCTAGCTGTAGGCTACACTCTCAACGTCTACACTCTCTCAACGTCTACTCTCTCAATGTGCGACGCATGGGTTTCGAGCCACTATGATAAAGAAGAATATCAGGGACACTAGCCCTGAGGCAGCCATTGGTATTAAGTGGTATTGGTATTATTGCTTCATTATTATAGTCTCCATTGTCTTATCTTACCACCATCAGTGTACTCACTGTAGCAAAAATCACTGAAAAAATTTCTGCTCTGGCAGGTATTTGAACTATTGATTGACAGTCCATCAAAAAAGCACCACACTCTAACTACAGGTATATTAATACACTGAGTGCTTCAATAATGCTTTAAAGGCATCCATTAATTTCAGTTGAGTAGCAAAATCGAACTTCAGTTTGAGTCTAGTTGAAATCCAACAAGACCACGAAACCGCCTATGGAGATGATGAGTTCAGAAATATGCAAAGTTTAGCCCAAGCCATAGCATGAAGCCAGATATTGGGTTTGTGGTCATAACAGCATGTGTCTTTCTACGGCTAAGTTCACTCTAGTACTTACAAGAAATTCCAAAGATGCAGGCAGCAGCTCGATGTACCGTTACAGTCATTTTGAGCTCTCGACCCTCAATGCTGTTTGTTAGGATGCCAAGACCAATGAGACTGAGGGCAACTCCAATGCACATGTTGCCTTGGGTCATGTGATACCAAGCTGAAACAGGCCAGGCCATGAGATATTTAGATTTCGGTTGAATACAAAATATAAAAGACCGCATATTAAATAGGGCCAAAAATAATTATAAATGCTTGCTCTAGCCATTTTGCACCAAATGCAATGAAACAAATTATGATCACACTAAATTTCTCAATGTTTCTCAAAAGATAACGGTTAAACCTGCTAATGCACGGGTGCTTAGTCAAATCAAATTTGTTGATACATTGATCTGAGAGTCTCTTTTCTTACAGCACATTTGTGTTAAAGTTAAAAAACTGCCTTGTATTTTAAAAAATATTTCAGGATTATTTAAGCTGGCCAGTGGAAATCCAATTCGAGTTCCATTTTTGTATTAGATTATTTAAAGTAAATTTGTGCAAGAGGCACAAAAGTTAACAGAGATTTATTAATTACGATTTTGAGAATTAGTTAAAGGAGTTCCTTTCAAAGTCAACCCATTCCAAAACTGACCGGTTTACAGATTTGAGTGCACTTTAGAATAAGAATGAGGAAGAAACTGTCAGGACGAATTCAACTCTTAAGACATTATGTAAGCAATATCATGTTATATTGAGGAACCATTGAAAACTTTTCAGTAATATGGTCAATCTTGCATAATTAAACACACTGCTCTATATCATAAAAATGAATGGTTCAAGGATGATCGATGAATCATTATATTCATGTGTATATATATATATATATATATATATATATGTACAGATATATACTATTATACATAATAGATGGCGCTACCTGGGACACTTTTGCCTTGCACCAGATTGTCGTGGATCGACGTACACGTATCTCCGCTACAGTAGTGCCACAGTCCGAAGGTGGCCATCCCGAAGACGTCCGTCTTCAGGTAGGCCCAGAAAGGGGTTGTCAGACAGACCAACCCAGAGAAGACTCCCAGAATCATAATCTTCGCGGAGAGCGGAAGGTGACTCCATCCCCAGTTAGCTGCCCGCGGAATTCCAATTGCCTTTTTTGCCGATAATTTCGCCCGCCTCGATTTCAAAGTGCTGAGGCTATCCGCATATTTTGCAGACTTAACGGAACGTGACGACATTTTCGACTAATCTAAAATTTAAAAACTATCGTGCCAATTATGAGCCATCCACATTAAATTTTTATGAGCATAGATATCCCAATCATAGCATACTGGAGCAAACGCTTTCGTTAAGAGGATACACAACTATAACCATTTTTCTGTTTCATTAAACGAATCTATTAAATTATAAACTTAAACGTACTGACCGAAATAATAAATGTATTTTATTCTCTCACATGCAATAGGATTCAGCACCTTCGAACCAGCGTTGTTCGCAAATGATGTTGATCTCTTCGATGTTAGGCTGGTTCTCTGCTTTTCTAGTTGCTGCGTTATTGCTTTGGCGAATAACAAATTGCGATTCGTTATTAATTCGACCTGCGATTAAGCTTTGACGTCTTTGTTCAAATAAGCACATAAGTAACATGCTCGTCACACAGTCAATATTACTGTAATTAGCTACAAGTACAGTAATATGTCAAGCAAATTTCTGTCAAAGGCAACAGCCTTTGTTGTCAAAAGCTGCAGTTAAACTCTGGCTCCAATCCACAGTAAGCTATTCTGACATTATGCTCTATTCAACACGAGCTGTGATCGACTACTACACCGAGTAACCGACATGGTGGACTTTTAACGAAAAGCCGTTCAAACTTATTCCATAGACGATACAGAACTTCTATATAATTATACGGAGAATTGGAAATATTTTAGAATGGAAATATTTTCTATTTTTTGCCCGCATTTTCTCTGGTCTGAGATCACGAAAGACAACACGTGGAGTGTTAATTGTGGAATGTGACTTAATATGTCGAATATCCTAATCACGATTCTTCTTCAGCGTCAAATATAAAGCCAAGTCGATGGAACCAGCTAAAAGTAATCTCAACATTTCCACAGCACCCTCAAAAAAGATGTTGCGGGGACCAGCTTATTGACAGGCGCTAATAATCACAGACGGTCAAAAGATAGTTGGTGTTAGCAATCAGAATATGTGACGTCAATGACAATTTTCCGGCAATCAGCTTCAACAATGAAACCACTCCACAGATGCAAAATAAAGTGTAGCAGAAGTCAAAGACTTCGACACTAGGCGGCCACAAGATGTCGCTAGACACCAAACACAAAGAGCAGCAGCAACTCAACTGTTTGCACTCTGACAGTGCCAGTCCCAAGCCTGGATAAAGGAGGAGGGCGACGCTAATGATCTATTTGAATACACATGGTGGTTCTACATAGGGGCAAAAGTGACCAGTGCCCCCCCCCCCAACAGTTTGTTGTTCCATCAAATTTCAGACCACTTTCAGTGTTGACGAAACTATACATAAAACCGTTCCCTCTCTTACGAGGTTCCTCTGTTCCGCTCTTAGGAGGTTTTCTGGCTCTTCCAGATCCCCTCTGTTGGACGACCATGCCAGATCTCGGCTGCCATCATTATGAATAGCCATCATTATGAATACGGCCACCCAATGAAACAAATTTCATCGATCCAGAGTTTAATGCCACCTCACGGCTACAAAGGCCGTCGATGGGGACAGAATAATTCTGAACAGTTCTCAACAAATGACAAAACCAAAGATATCTATTTGAGTCTTCTAATCACTACGTCATAACCAGAAACATCCCAAATACAACTTGACATGCACATAATTATATTGATACATGCAGTTCCAGAACAGGCCACCGAATTTCTAGTTTTACTCAAACAGCCCATGCGTCAAAACTTCGTCTTGCCTCCAAAGATGTCTAAAATAACAAGTCGTCCAAGACTTTTCTTTGGTCGTGGCTGGGCTGGGAGCACTCCGGAGTAGGTTATTGAATGGCGCTATATAAATGCTCAGAACAAATTAATAATAGAAACCTTAATGAATGGCCACTCGAGATATCCAGAATAACATGCTATGTCTAACCACAGCTAAATTAAGCTACAAATTAAGCCACGCCCATTTAGAGATCTACATATAACAAACCACGCCTACAACTACCAGCATAAAGTTTTGTATGGCAGCCATGATGCCCAATCAGGTTCTTGTACTAGCACGATAGCCAATCAGATTCTTGCATTAGCATGATAGCCAATCAGGTTCTTGTACAAGCATGATAGCCAATCAGGTTCTTGTACAAGCACGATAGCCAATAAGATTTCTGTACAAGCATGATGGCCAATCAGATTCTTGCATTAGCATGATAGCCAATCAGGTTCTTGTACAAGCACGATAGCCAATAAGATTTCTGTACAAGCATGATAGCCAATCAGGTTCTTGTAAAAGCCTAATAGCCAATCAGGTCACAATATTAGATACTATTTGCCAACAGCAGGCCACACCCTCATCAAGCATACACAAACCTTTACATCCGTTTACAGAACTGTAAGCACTACATGAGCCACGACCCATGGGGTAAACACTGACAATCGACTCCACCCCAACGTATCTGATAACTGACAACTATATTGCTCATAGAAGCTACTATCAAACCTTTCAATTCATAGAAAAATCAACACAGCTTAAATTTTACACCGCCATGTTGGGGCTGTCATAACCAAATACTTCAATCCTGTTTTCAACATATCAAGTTGCTATGTCAAGTGTGAACACAAACAATTTAACTATTCAAGGATTACAACAGAAGTCAGTTGTGTTCAGGTATCCATTTGATCACATATTATGGTAAAGCCACATGCTATAGCAGTCTCTGCCTAGTTCAATTCAAACATTAATACCTATGTAATAAAGACAGAGGCCTAAAACGTCGATATGCATAAATTCAAGCCAATCAGTTCTCTCCCAGAGTTCGTACGACCAATCAAATCAAAGTTGGAGCATTATTGGCACAAATGTCCTCCAATCATGGCTCACGTCAGATAGCCTGTAACACCATCTGTCAGCCCAGAACCTCTATATAAAAATCAATCAATCAATCAAAAAATCTTAAAGACGTGATACAGCACTCATTCAAGATATCTACTCAGAGGCGCTCGATATAAAAGCATTTCAAGAATCTCAACAATTTCTTAGGAAGTCATCTGCCGACTTCCAAATTTTCTAAGTAATTTTGAGACTTCTTAAATTAAATGATTCCAAGCAACCCCTGCTAATAAAAGGAACCTAAATAGAGCAAATCACTTTCACTTCTTACCAGAGTAAGAATTTCCAGCGATAAATTATTCTGCTGTAATAACATCGAGGCCGTACGCCAATATTCCCATATGGAGTTCCTAAACTCCTATTATGTGGGACTATATCAAACCCATATGGGAAGAATGTCTTCTGGACTTCATACAAGTTGTCAATGGCCCTGCACTTGTATGAGAAACCAATCAGTTCTCTCCCAGAGTCCGTCCGACCAATCAAATCGAAGTTGGAACATTATTCCAAGATCAGACAGGATTATCAAATCAACAGCGGGGACAATTCCTATGCATTCTTAAAAAGCTCATCACAAACCCCAGAATGCATGCACCAGACTGTTCTTAATTAAATTCATAGTAATGAATATTTAAATTCAATCTCAAATACTTAAATTCATAGTAATGAATATTTAAATTCACATAAATGAATATTTGACTTCAAAGTAACAAATATTTGAATTCATAGTAATCAATATCTAAATTCATCATAATAAATATAATTTAAAAAATTCTTAGCAATGCATATTTAAATTCATAGTAATGAATATTTGAATCCATATTAATAAATATTCAAATTAATGAAGATGAAGATTTCAATGAAGATGAATATTTCAATTCCAGTAATGAATATTTCAATTCATAGTAATGAATATTTCAATTCATCGTAACGAACATATAAGCAGGGGTTTTTAAGTTCACCAAAAGCATGCATCCCCAGATAAATTACAATCGTCAGGCACATCCGCCAAGAAAAGTTGACGTTCAACTCCCAAAAAACTACCTGGCTGCTTTGCTGCTCATACCTCACTCAGGTCCACAGTAGTAATTGTCACATTATCTCAAAGCAACTAATGGACGATTGGTAACTTGCACAACATTGGAGTTACAGGACACCATTTGAGGTCAAAGATGTTCCCAGATGTCAAAGTGCTATATAAATCATGTTCAGCATTGTATTTTTCAAATTGAACAAGTTAAAGTAAAAACATGGGTTTTTCGGGACCCTCTTTTATCTGGTAGATGGTGCGATCGTTCCATTTCCTTAAGAGATTTTTAATTAGATATCGTTGATGATGTAAACTTGCTGGAGAGAATCTTGTCAAGGAGGACCCATTCAAGTGGCTAAATGATCTTTAATTTTTTGCATTTTTTTCTCAATTTTTAGGTTATGTCCTTGAAAATTTGATACATTGCATTGTCATGTAAGCTTGAAATGCATGCAAAATTTGAAAAAGAGTTAAAAGATGTCCAAAACATTTTTGTAATTTAAAAAAAAATTTCATCCTCTTCTAACCCTTCACAAACTCAAACTGTCCCCTTCATGCCGTACGCCAAACAGCAACCAGTTTCCAGCGTCAATCCAAGGCAGGTTCAATGCAATTTTTCAAATTGAAGTATGAAAATTCGAACCCAAAGCATCCTTGACTTCCACTAGGTTCACTATTCGTGCCACAGTCAAAAACACAATTCACTGGTACCAAGTCACAGCTAACACACCACAGCCAGGTATATTCCCAAACCATCCAAAAATTTAAGGACCCAGAACACACCTGTAAGACAATACATGAAGGCTGCCAAAAAATGCTAAAAAAACTAGCTCTACATAAATGTCCGATTACATCAAACCAGTGGGGTTCGGCACGGCTAAAATACCGAAAGGGCATTACAAAATGTTGAACAAGAAATCTGTCCGTGCATAAGGCGGCTGTCTAGCGCACCCTCTCTAAACATGCATAATGCAATTGTGCCCTTCCCTGAGGCTGTAGAGTTCTCCCAAATCAGTCCAGAATAAATGTCCTATCACTGCACATTATCATGGGTCATCGCCTAAATATTACGGAACCCTAGGTAGAAAATCTTAAACGAAAATCTGGCGGAACACCCGCGGCAGCGGCGCCCGCAAAAATCTGTCTAATTCAATTGGCAAAATATACAATCTTGCATTCATAAAAATAGGGTCAATGTCCTATAAAGATGGGACATAAATAACCACACAATCCATCTGACTAATTCAAATATCTTGGGCCGGACTGCGGCGTCCATGACATCGGTCACACGACGAAACGGGTCACATGACGACACTGGTCACACGATGACATGGGTCACACGACGAAATGGGTCACATGACACGGCATGACTTCTGGCCGTTGCGTTTCAGGCGCGACTTGGCGTGATACTTTTCCAGGTAGGAGAGCTGCTTGGCATTGATCGCTCCCCTTCGCTTCCTAGAAACATAAATATAACAAAACTTGAAGGTCTATCCTAGAGAAAAACAATGCTGCACTAAGGCACATTCAAGCAGTCCTTTGTTTTGAAGGCATGTTTATTTGTTAGTCAAAACGATGCCATTGTTCAATCAAGACAAGACAATCACTACTTGGCCCATCACCTGATGGTTAAACTAACAGGGAGACACCTCCACCAGTAATCCCTCGCACACATGTATAACCAAAACAAACAATTGTTATCCATGACCAAATGGCGACTACCAACAACAGAGGAGTTCCAAGAGGTCAAATCGCCTCTGGCCTGTCATCCCAACTTAAAGATGGTCTAAACCGGGTCAATCGTAAGGCCGAATCAAACCAATTTCATTTTGACCAGATCTCAGATTTCATTTGGTACACCGTTGGTCGAGGCCCGGCGCGTTATTATGGTCTTATCAGTCATAGTCATTAGCTAGGAATATCCAAAAAACTGGTTAACTGATTATACCAAAGCTCCAATAGTTAATGAAGACATCCCATTGGCAAATTGCTCTAGCAATGCCTCCCCATCACCCAAAACATCCTTCAAACTGTGGAACTCTCCTCATGCACGTAGTAAATGGATGCGCTGCCAGGGGTGTCAGTCAATCTCCCCGAGCGATGGACGCAAACCCCAATCCCCGGTGTCAGGAAGACAAGATATTCCCCCCTAAGACTCAAAAAGACCCCTACCTGAAATTGGAGGCATTTGCCTCTGGAACCTCCTATCTGGACCACCCTGTGCGCTGCAGCACATCCCATCTTTTCGAGAACTGTCGCGGATCGCCACAGTTAATTAAACCACGATTAATTCACCTTAACGTCGCCAAAACTTTGATAATCAGTATGTCGTTTGGTCTGACCAACGCACAGTTTTGAGAGTAAAGAGGTCGAATCGGTTTATGAGAAATGAAAATAAAAGCGGAACTGACTCTCGTATCAACTCGACGGCATCTTCGTATTTCATTCCGAGCTCGATGAGGGCCAATGCAACAAGTACAGGAGCCCTATCAACAGACAACCAGTGCACCAGAATGAATATGACAACAGCTAAACAATGAGATCATATGTTATCAATAAAATAACAGGAATAAAGACATAACATTTGCAACAATGATGTTTCTGACAAGTGAGTTACCTTTTTAAGTTCATTCAAACCATATATGCACCAATATTCCCGCAGCGCATTTGCAGATGGTTAAAAAAGTACGCACTTACTTATTTACCCGAAACAGAAAGCAAAGATCTAATGGGAAGCCATTCCAGACGGAGGGCCCCATAATCGAACAGGCTCCACCAGGGCCACCAACAGAAATTCCGTGCCCCTAGGCCATTCCAGACGACGGGCCCCACATAAATCCGGGCACCCAGGCAGGGCTCACGGGTCTATAAATTATCTTTAGGCTTCACGAAAAACTATACCGCAGACCCATAGAAAATCGCCGGGCACCCGGGCATTTGTGTCCTGCCCCTCTCGGTGGGCCTGGGCTCAACGATGTCTAACAGAAGCGCCAGCGAGACAAAACATCCCATGCCGAACAGACTACTACAAAAGAAGAGGGCCGACCTGCCAAGTCCGGAGACGCAGTGAACGGCAATGCACGCCGAGGGATCGTCGGTGAAGCGCGTCTTCAGTAACTTAAACCACTCGTCCACGATTTCAACTGACGGAGCCATTCCGTCCTCAAACTCCAAGTCCTACAACAAACACAAAACCGTAAGGTGAATAATGTCTATACTCTTATAACGTAAGGCAATGTCTCCCAAACCGTATTCTGCGGAATCCTATCGTTCCGTGAGGCGAAAGTAAGGCTTCCGTGGTAAACCTTCAATAAAATAAATGATAAAAAATGTTCATACGAGGCTTTTTGCTTAACATCTGTGACCCTGTGTATAACTTTATCTGAAAGAGAATTCAAATATCATTGTCATCAATATTTATGTTGTTATTAATCTAATCTAGGCTCAAACCTAAAATCGTTTGAATTCCCAAGCATTTGCACCTACAACATAAAAAGCTTAGTATTGGATGGGGTTCCGCCAAAAAATGCGAGATCAAAAGGGTTCCACGGCCAAAAAATTTTACATGCAAGAGAAATCATAATCATTTGTGTTGTTGTTAATCTAATCTAAGCCTATCATTGTCTGCATTCGCAAGCGTTTGTACCAACAACAGAATATTTAGTTTTGGATATGGTTCTGCCCAAAGAATTAAGATCAAAAGGGTTCCATGGCCAAAAATATTGGGAAACACTGAAATAAGGCAGTGGGATGCAGTGGTTTGGTGGCTCGCTCTGTGCCTTGTGACCGGATGGTCGCAGGTTCGAATCTACCTCGAGCCACTGCGTAGAGACCCTGGGAAGCTGCTCACCCACAATGACCCATGAGGATGGCAGTGGGAACGCCATCTGAACAGCGCCATAAACAATACATTCGGCCAAGACAAATGAATGTCTGAGGTGACTTGTCGTTAACCTCTGATAAACAACAACAACGATGATAACAACAACAGCAATAAAGAGACTAAACCGATCAGAGGAATCGAAGACAATCAGACGAGAGACGTACTTACAACGACTTGGATTCCTTCATCACAGAGTTTCTGTTTGTCGTAAGTTCGCTCACAGACACAGACGACGTCCTTCACGTTATGTCGCTTCAGTTCCTGAAGAAACAGAATCACAACAGCTTTCAGGAACCGGAGACAAAAGAAGACGATAACATCTTATGTGCTCAACCCTTTGTCTTTTTTGCATTGTATTTTAAAATTCACGAAGCGCCTCTAACAACATGCTATTCAGAGATGCCAATAACATAACAATTCTGCATAAATTAGTTATTGCAACATCTTAATTAATTTTCATCTTCTTACAATGATCATATTTTGCCTTTACCAATCACCTCAACCTTTAATTATGACCTTCCAACCGCAAGCAACACACACCCATCACACACAGCGTATGGCAATATGTTTCGGATTAAATATTGTATATCGGTTTGACCTTCACAGATTCTGGCCTGGCGGCTATAGCAGTCTTGAACAGATACAGCGCCATTGAATGAGATGGTCTCCCTGACATGACTGTGCGGCGCCGAGAAATTTTGAAGATCTATATTTACATTACAGTAACATTAAATGTTGTAGCATCAGTATTGCCAAGAGTACACCAGAATGAATTCGACTTTAGGGCGAGTTGATGCCATGTGCACCACACAAGAGTGTAACAGAAGTTACCAATTACATTTACCTTACAAGCATTCAACATAATTGACGTTAAGCGAGCATAAGAAGTCGTTAATAAGTCATTAAGAAGTCATTAAGAAGTCATGACCCAGACCTCAATAAACTTGTCCATGGTCGCGTCGGTCGGTCGATAGGTGATGAGGAAGCGCATGTTCTTGTGGACGATCTCGGCCGGTTCCGGCTTCCGGAACTTTCCGTCCGATCCGGACGCGGCGTTGGCTTTCGCCTTTGACAGGGACATCGCGCAGAAACCACCACCTCCTCCTCGGTTCTCGGCTGGTGCCGCGCTTCGTCGGTCATGCGAGAATCGACTACGGACACGCCTCGCAGACACGATGTGGTAACACCTCGAGCGGAGGCAAGGCGCCGATCGGCACCGCTTCGGTACAGAACGAACGACGACGAGTCATGCACGACGGGTGTCGTACTGGAAGAACGTGACGCCGGCGTTCGACACAGAACTGGCACTTTGATGGGAGGGCACTTTGCGGTGCCAAGATATGGTGCAGGTGCAAGACGTTGAGATGCCCAAAGCACAACCAGACGACTGCGTTATGTATGTACGATCAATGGCCTTGAACGCGAATTTCTGGTAGCTGCCAATAAGTCACATGCTAGACCTTCTAATGATGTTTACTTCAAGGGAGCGAATACGAACGGGTCGACAGAGAGGCTCCGAGATCTACATTTTTATTTATGACAAATTTTTTATGTGTGGTGAAGGCGTGTCGTGGAGTTCACCACCTCAGAGCTGCCGAACGTGTCACAGCCTGAAACAGAAACAAAACAGAAATATGACGACAATCATTCGATACAAGTAAATGCTAAGCAAACTAGTTGTAAAATTGAGATTATTTGATTTTGTTGCATCATTATAATAGTACCAATTTTCTTTTGATTTCAAACTGACAATGATGCAGTATGATTACAGGAAGAATTCAACTGTCGACAGCCACGCAAGGCGCCCATTACATCATACATCTAATTTAACCAAAGCACAGCCTTGCAAAAGAAGGGCTAGTCAACCCTATGGGGGAAACGGGCATCGAACTCAGTTTCAAAGCTCTGCGCCCCAGTGCATCATTCTATAGCCTCCAAACGTGGAATGGGGGTTGAGTGGTTATGAGTTAAAACCATCCACAAGACGTTCCAGGTGCACTTGAAGTGAAATTGCCACGCCATGGTGTCAAATAAATAATCAGTATGTGGAAAAGCGGATGGGAACTACCGGTACTTTGCATCTGTCCTTCTTGATAAGAGCGATGTATTGAACCCACTCCTTCCACCACCGAGGTCGCAGCTCTACTCCATGGGGCCAAGATTACATGATGGAATCATTGCTAGGGCAGGCAACTTCACCAGGAAAACGTTTCTAGCAAGAATGTTTGAAACGCCTAGTAAATAAAGTAAGTAAGTATATTCTTTAACGATAATGCTTGCAAACGCACAGCACATACAAAATGATACACGTAAAAATAAGGAAACCTAACTTACTTACCACTATTATGTGTGTATCTGGCTATTTATATAGCACCTTATAAGAACCTCAGAATTGTTACTGTGTGTAGGGATCACGAACATGTTCATAAGTTAAAAAATGTGCTTCATACCCCATATTCTAACCTGCCGAGACATGATAGCCATGAGAAAGGTTAGGGTCAGTTAAGCTACAGATCCATGTAAACATGTTGCAACACAGAGTCCATAGAGCAAGCACACCAGAGCATTAACAAATCAATTACGACCTCAAAACACTGTCATCAACAAATGTGTAAAGATGAAGTTGTTCTGACGCAGCAACCAAATACGTCATTGGTTAAAATAATTGACCCCAGTTTCCAAAGTCAAAAGATCAAATCTCTGTGTAATTTCACGCCAGTGACTTTAACCTCCTAGCTATAAATTAACTTTCTAGTCCCCACAGCAGGAGAGCAACAATAGGCAAATACATAACCAACACATTGGTGACTAAATAAGGCCATCTGTAAGCATAAGTAAACCTCGAAACAGTCACCGCTAGCTACTTACACACACAAAATTCATGAATGATAAACAATGGCTCTCAACCTAAACGGGCTAATACCATGTCTAATATGGACTTGTATTGACCAGTTCAATGATTTATGGTGGCCAATGTATGCAAATAGCTAGATTATCATCTGAACTGAGTTTACCAGTTATTACTGGTTCACAGCTTTACTCTGCTGCCCATTATTAATTAAATAATATTGAACCACCAATCGGACACTTGTTAGTATTATTTAAATTAAGACAACGTTATTCTGTGGACTTTTATAGTTAAGTTAGTTAAGTTCATAGAAAGCCTTACCTAATCTGCACTCACTTCCACCGCTGTCACTTATCCATGTTAAGGGTGAGGGTGCCCCTACTAGAGGGTTCTTGTTCCCTTATGGTTTTCCTGCCCTACTGATCATACCAATCTCTCTTTCGTTACCCTGTAGTTTATTTTGCATTTGAGTGTTACCTGACTGTGTGTCAAGAGGTCACACAGACAACTAAGTGTGTCATTAGACATCACTTTTCCATTCACGTAGTCAACCGTCGCAAAGCGACGATGACGATGTGACATGACTGTGTGTGCTCAATAAAAGCTATTGGTAAGAACTAAAGTTTCAAAAAAACAGTGACCATGTAAACATCGTCAAACTCAGCTTTACAGTGCCCCAAAAACAATGTCGTGGAAACCAGCTTATTCACAGGCACCTAATCAAAACAAAATTGATAACCAGAAGTCAGAATTCAGAGAGTCGTGCAAGCAAAAAACTAAGGAGTAAGGTGGATGGTACCTTTAGAGTTAAAACAGCGAGCGAGGGATGGGAAAAAGGAAGAATAAGGATAGGGCTTGTAAAAAGGCACAGCCCACATGATGTATTAATGATATTCATTCATTTATCTCGAGAATTTATATGGCACTTCTTAAAGCGAAACTACTCAGAGGTGCAAACATACCAATGACAGTTCACATAGTATCTGTTGGATGTTTTCAAGAAGCAATTCAAGGTTAAGGAGTGAGTGAGTCAATAATTAAAACTAATCCACTCTGTAACACACCAGAGCTCACATCACACATACACTCCCTCAGTTAGTGCTCAAAGGTGAAGAAGATGAGTCATTTATCAGAAGCGGGGATGACGCAGAGTGGGCGACAGGACTTATCTGCTGAGGTCAAGAAAAGGAAGAAGCATGTGAACGCCTGATTTTCTCGACTTGGTCAGAGTCTCAGAGAAGAAACAGAAATGCCTGCCTTTAACAGACAGCATGAAGAGTCTAAAGAGGCCACACAGACAACTAAGTGAAGAAGTAATACAACATAATTTAACAACGTTTGCAAGCCAACCAGGAACAACATACTAACGGATACAGATAGCCACAAGAACTGGTAGACTTTGCAGTTTAATGACAATTTGTGATAACAAAGATCATCAGCGTCGCCCTCCTCCTTTATCCATGCTTGGGGCTGGCACTGCCTGAGCGCCTACAGTGGCGGAGTTCAAAGAACTGGGTCACGACGTACATATTAGTTGGCAAGCATGCTGTTTCAGATCATAATCAAGATAGATACTCTATTGCATTTTAACCCACATCATCGGTCACTCCTTTATTTAACCAGAAAACTAATCACGCTGATCGCAATTATTAACTTAATACGTCCTCTTAATATACTACAGCTAGACGAATTTACGCTGGTTAATTTAATACCTTTTCGAACGCTTTCGACACCTTAGTCAATCGAACTATTTCATGACGCTGGGTATTTCCGATGTAACTGCTACGAACAGAGAATAACTCGGGTAAAACCCACGGGCGCATCATGTCAAGGAAACTGTTTAAAAGTAGAACAAGGTCACTAACGTCAGCTCTGATACCAAGCCTTCGCATCAGTCTTCCCGCGTTTGGTAACGTCTATCTGTCTGTATGCCCGGTTCCCTCTGTCTGACTAAGTCACTGTCATTCCTCGTCAACCATATGTTCCACTCATGCTGAAGTGTCAGAGACACAAGCCGACTTACTCACACGTGACGGCGTGGGAAAAAGTCAGTGGACCGCTTCCTTCACAGTTCACCTTTTTCAAACAGCCGCCAATTTATCAGCAATTCGGATTAACGTCTAAAATGCTACACAATACATGAAGCAAGGTCCAACAGGGCATGCCCACACTCAAAACGGGACGACCGTTATTATCTAATGGCCAACATCTCGGAATTCAAGGAATGTGGCGACGACGCCTAACGACTCCAGTCACTAGTATGGCTTCAAACACACATATATTGGCTGAATGGCAAACCAACCTGTGCGCACGAAGACAGGAAGGACGCGGGTTTGACACCCGCTAGCCCCATGAAAGTTGACTCAGCCTCCCACTCCCTAGGAGGCGACTGTAAAATGAACGGTAGAGAGATGGGCCTTGCAGACAACTGTACAGTAATATTCGACTCAAGTTATACTAGTTGAGTCAACCTTATTTGGCCACCGTCATAATCCATTCATAATCCATATCGGCCACACTAAAGACGAGTGCACTTAAGATATTAGGTCGTAGTATCATAGCTAGCACTTCAACCACGAGGGAGGCCGCTGGCGTGGGCATAGACAAGTGAAAATGTAACAGTAAGTAAGTTGTTTAGCAACACTGTGTGATAACAAAGATCATCAGCGTCGCACTCCTCCTTCATCCCGGCTTGGGACTGGCACTGTCAGAGTGCGAACAGTGGAGGAGTTATAACAGTCAAGTGTTGGAATTTAATGCTTAATTATACCTCAACG
This sequence comes from Bimastos eiseni, assembly GCA_959347315.1. NCBI lineage: Eukaryota > Metazoa > Annelida > Clitellata > Crassiclitellata > Lumbricidae > Bimastos > Bimastos eiseni. Next base: position 4,459,863 of record OY365822.1, read on the forward strand.
ATTAACACTGTCCCATTATGCAGTCTCAACTTCTCAGAACAATTTCCTCTCTCACTTTCAACACCATTGTCGTCTCAGGCGTGCACAAATAATGTGGAGCCCTCTATTCAGCAGTCCACCCACTCACTACCATCAACTGACCCAAATATCCACCCACTCGTGCACTGACCCAGAAATCCACCCAAACATCAACCATACACCGACCCAGAAACCCACCCACCCACTCACAAATCCGTCCTTCCACAACAGAAATGCAAACAGAAACGAGTTTGATTCAATCATTCTTGAATGTAATTAATTTTTGTGCATTTACCACCCAAGATTGTCAGATGCAATGCAATCGAGCATTTATATAGCACCCTTAAAATATCTACTCTGTGCTGGCCTAAATGATGTTGATGTCATAGTCCGTCCTCGTGCTTTCAGCACATCGGGCAACAGTTTCTGTCACAAGGTGCTGTTTTACCTGGGAGAGTAGCACACTCGCCGCAGAACCATCCTCCATTTACCAGGCTTGGGACTGGCACTGCTGGGCAGTGGTGAAGTTAATGTCACAGTGGAACGAGTAGAATACATCTGTCGTCAAAACCATGCCCAGCAAGCTGAAAAGAGTCGCCAGTGGTGGGCCCATGCACATGACAACGGGAGAAGGATGGCCAAACGAAAGAGTCTGGTTTGTTTATGCCACAGCGACTAGTTACTACCCATATCTAGAAAACGATGCACGAGTTAAGCAGATAAGAGTTACCAAGGATGCATCAGGAAGTCACAGGAAATGCATCAGGAAGTAACAGGGAATGCATCAGGAAGTAACAGGGAATGCATCAGGAAGTAACAGGGAATGCATCAGGAAGTAACAGGGGATAATGGACGGACTATATGAAGGGACTGATGGATGAATGAATGAATGGACAATATGGAGGATGCATGCATGTGTCAATAACGTTTAATGGATAGATGAAGGGATGAATAGATGGATGGATGAATATATTGAAGGCTTTACAAGTGGATAATGACGTAGCGGCCTGTCCTGTAAGCTACTGTCTCCTGTAAGCTTGTAAGCTACGGTTCGCAGGTTCGAACCCACCTCAAGTCACTGTGTAGCAATCTTGGACAAGTTGCTAACTCATAATTGTCTGCGAGGAAGGCAAGGGGAAACCACCTCACTCATCTCATTCCTGGGTGGCGTAAAGCCAATGGATCTGCTTTCTGGCAGAGAGATCATCATCATAGAGTATCAATGATACTGGATGAAGAGATGAATGATGGAGGAATAAATGAACAATTGGATGGATGAAATGAATAGATGGATGACCACGTATGGATGGGTGGATGGATGGAAAGGATGGATAGATGGAATGGATGGATTGTTGGATGGATTGATGGATGGATGACTGGATAGGTCGACGAATTTATGGATGAATAGATGAACCGCAGATGGATGGGTGAATGGATGAATGGGTAAAGTAACTATACGATGAACACATCATGAGTGCACCAAGAGCCCTAACAAGAGAAGTGACTGCAACATTGATAGTCAAAACCATGTTCCCTGGATCCTGTTCAATTGATAATGGATAACAAAATGACAATGGTCATGAGGCTGATCATAAAGAAGGGGCAATAGAAGGATAGAAGGAAATAAACTGCACTGGGTGGAATAAGATACAGATACTGCAAGGCAGGCCCTTAGCCAGAAATCAACAGTACGGCATCCAAAAGCATTCGATCTTCAAATATACGAAGCTCGACGCTGTCAGCGTATAAGGTTGCAAACGACAGAAGCCGCAACCATAGAAATCTTGAAGGAAAATGCCCCTACCCTACTCTGAATGAGCCATGAGTTTTGATCATATTTATAACCACCTTACTTTACATATGATGACACAATCACAAAAAAAGCTATCAGCTTCAGATGATGTAAGTAATGGCTGCGCATTTAGCACAAACTGTTTGTCAATTATGTTGAACTGATCTACACCCGTCTTTTGCACGGTGGTAAGAGACAATAGGGAGAGCGGGATAGATAGATCGTGATATGGTTGAAGGAACCGCATGAGAAATTCAGCCATGGAGTTATAGACTATCGAATTCGTTCTCTTTCTAAATTAACCTGGGGTGATTCTCTCTAATGGCATTGCATTTAATCAATGAATGTATATATTGTATAGTCACTTACACAAAACTAAACTTTTCTGGCAAACATGCAGTATTGGGGTCAATGGGGTGGGTATATATACCGGGCGTCGTGCGGTATCTATTGGCATGATGCGGTGGCTGCACGTTAGGTATTGTTTTCTAATGACGACACTAAGCGTCACTCTGACCCAAACCGACGCCATTAAAGTTACCGTAACCAACAACCACGACGCATAATCAGACCCTAAATGAGCCCCCGGTATACATAGCCACCCCGATACTAGAAGTTTGCCACTTTCTTATAAAGTCAGGCCTTTTGTCGTCATAAGATTCGTCAAACTCAGGGTCCATCAATAGTTCGCTAAACAACAACAAACCTGCCAGAACAGCTAGGTTATGGCAGCAACAAGTTGACACCATAAATCATCTTTTACACCAGTTAGCACGATTTCACCCAAAATAATGCCCTACTCCCCTCTATTTCAGTCAAATGCCACACTGACAGGAGCGAAAGAGCAGCCATTATAAATCCATATCTGTTTCACGCGATCTTGGCACGTAGCTGGTAAAACCAAATCAAAAACGATGGAATTTTAGACAAGAAAACAGTCCCAAAACCAAACACTCAGACGATACAAACCGACATTTGCCTACACAATAGCCGCCAGCATTAATAACAGTTAAGAGATTGACAAAGATGAATCGGCGTACCGTTGTTGTACCGTGAAACATAACCGACACCGGCGCTTAAACGAGAAGCGACATTTAACTTCTTCGCACTTTTTTACCTACGCGGATCCGCATGGCAATGAATCAGCACGTCATACGTTCGTGCGTATCACGTGACAAAGACCTTCTGTTGAAGGAGGTTGGCGTTGCCCCACGAATAGGGCTGACGCGAGTACCCGAATACTCGCGAGTACTCGACTCCAAAAGTTACTCGAGTAATTTTTTATGCTCGAGTACTCGCATGCTTCCACTTCCGATCAGAAAATTGCAATTTTGGTTCCAGTTTTCGAAATTACAGTGAGCAATGAGCATCACTGAGCATTGGTGAGCCATTGTTGGCCTGTAGTAACTGACACAAACTGTCTGTCATCGTAGCCATAGTGATTACAGACATGATGATGATGATGACATATTCTCATATTCTTTTTCTTAGACAGTCTGTTGGCTGCCGACAGCTTTCTGTAGCCTATACTTTTTGTGTAAAAAGACTAAAAATTTCCTGTTTCTTTGGCTCCGTTGTAGCTTGTTAGTTGTTACATTGTAGATTTAACTTTATTGGTGCGCCAGAGGTTTAGTTGGAACCTATGCTATGATCTACTTAGTCTACATAGCCTATGGCCTATAGTAGAAGCCATGCAGCTTGTATTAAGCACTTCTGGTATTAACGAGTACTCGAATACTCGCTAAGCTACCCGACCGAGTACTCGACTTCAAAAGTACTCGTTAGCGGCAGCCTTACCTACATTCAATGTCGTGAAATACTTGACGTATCGTAGGTCAGTAGCTTTCAAACTTTTGGACCATGTGGACTATTTTATAAGGCATAGCTCAAATGTAAAATTTGTAACTTAAAATTTAAAAATAGCAGAGAGACCACGTTCACGATACGAGCTTATTGATGACGGCGTGGACTATGGATGATACAATTACTAGCCTAGGTCCTACAGGTATGAGAGCACAAGTGTATGGGTTGTAGCGGACTTTCTGTCAAAGTGAGCTTGTTATGTACGTTTTAAGCCCATACGATGGCGTTGCAGTATAGTGGTCAACGTGCTGGATTGTCGGTCTGGACCGTGTGGGATTATTGATTTTGATTCTCGACCAACAAGGACTTTAAAAAGTGTTTCTTTTATGTGCCCTCTGGCGAACGTGGTGTCAACTATGTAAATCGAGTTGACAGCAAAGTCTTTTAGCACTCTCTGAACGAGGAGACTTAGGCCCAGTCTATTAATACGCAGTGTTTTTTATCGAAAAATGTGCCTGAACGCATCTGTAGCCATTGGTGAAAGAAATGACGCTAAGATCAGTTACCAAATAAAATAACTTTCATAGGACACAGAGAGGAGAGCGACGAAAATGATAAAAGGAAACGCAAATCTAATATACGAAGAGAGATTGAATAGATGTGGATTGACAACAATGGAGTGAAGAAGAACAAGAGGAGACTTGATTGAAACTTACAAAATAATGACAGAGAAGGACACACCAGTTTTTCACATTTACCATTGACAATAAAACCAGAGGACACAGATACCAGATATATAAAAACCGGCTGATATATGGATGCAAAGATTTTATAGTTCAAGGGTGGTAAATGCATGGAATGAGTTAGATGAAGAGACCGTTGCAGTACATTCAGTAAAGGCATTCAAGGAGAAACTGAAGAAATTTAGGTATTAGAAAGAAATAACTAGTAAACAAAGGAAGGAAATGGAGTGCTTCTTACATAGGTATACGATCTTCTGAACCACTATAAAACATGTTATTTCATACAGTGAGCACAATCTATGCACTTACTTATAAGATAATTTTAGAATGCAAAAAATTAAAGAAGAAAGTTTTATATCAATTTCCAGATTAGTTGCACGGCTAGGACCTACTATTTATATTTATAATAATAATTTTAAAACGGTGACGGAGCGCCGTTCAGTCAGAAAATAAATATAGCAAGTGCTCGTGAATAAGCTGGTGCCCTGCGCTTGACTTTCGAGTGGCGCTTTATAAGTGGCTTGGAGATTGCAACTATCTTTCCCTTGTTTGTTAAGAAATTCTGTTTGTGCGAAATGTGATCGGCCAATTATTGTGGAGGATCGTACGTGGGATAATTGTCCCGCCTAATCCGCTCGGTGGGCGCTCTCACTCTTGTGTCAAAGGCGTCCTATACATAACAGAGGAAAATCGCCGGATTCCTCTCCATTATTTCATAAACTCACATGCAGACACGTTCATCCCAACCTCCACTCGCAAGTACGCCACGGAGCGACGAATGCCAGCCAACCTTATGCTTCAGGTAGACGACGGTCGGTACCGGACGGACTGACGACTGTAACAGCCACTTCTATCCGTCGAGGACTAGGCGATGACGGGAGCGCGATCGGTCACTGGATGCGTTGGTCGCCGCAGGACACGCGACCGTCAACCGCCCGTCGACAACATCGCATTGAACGTAGGTATACATACCGCTGTCTGTTTGCGTCGATTCTACCGCAAGAAGTGAAATCCATTCGTCGTGTGATCTGGACATTCACTTTATGTGCAGTTGCTAGACCAGAGATGTTAAACCTTTTTGTAATGACGGGTCAATAATTTCCAGTAGGCCTATGTGACGGGCCAGAGTGTATAGGGTGCATGAGGAAAATGTGGTAGTTATCTCAGAGTGGCCATGCAAACAGTTGAAATACATGTAGCTACAGGTTTTGAAAACGCGATTCTGATATGTATTATCACAGAAAACTCATAAAGCCTTAAAAATGACAAATTGGACCTCTTATTCTCAATTGTGTTGTGTCTAAGACTCCACGAGCCAGAGATAAATTGAAATGGCTCGCGGGTCGGCTCTTTGACGCCTCGGTGCTAGGCACTTGTGCGAGTTGTGCGTGTAGCCATTCATTGGCTATCACTATAGGCCTGCTTTGTGCGCTGACGACTAGTGCGATATGATCGTCTTTGGATGGAGATTCAGTCTTCCTGAAAGTATCAGCTGGTGCTCTCCTGAGTCCTGCCTCTGTATCTCCGTTATTATCTTGGTTAGTACTAGCATCCTAAAGGCCTAGTCGCAGTTCTCTATAATTCGTTCGTTCTTTTCCATCTTTCGTTCGTCCAGCCATTCAATAACTCATTCATTCTTTAATTTTGTCATTCATTCATTCATTCATTCATACATTCATACGTTCATTCATTAATACATTCATTCATTAATACATTAATGCATTCATTTCTTCATTCATTCATTCACTCGTTCATTCATTCATTGGCTAGATAAGTATGTATGTAAGTAAGTAAATAAGTAAGTAATCAAGTAAGTAGGTAAGTACGTCAGTCATTCAGTCCGTCAGTCGTCCATCCAATATTTCATTTCTTCAGCAATTCAGTTTGTAAGTAAGTCATTCATTCGTTCGCTGGGTCATTAATTAATTCATTCATTCATTCATTCTTCGATCATTCATTCAACCATTAAATCAATCATTCAATCAGTCACTGTCAGTCAGTCAATCAGTGTAAAGTCTGTCCAGACTTCGTCGATGGATAAAATCTCCATCTCGACAACATCGACAACGACGGGTTAAGTTACCAATGAAGCTGTCGACGCAATTTCATAAGTACCGACGAAACAGCGAAAGATCGACGCCTGCTTCATGAAGTTAATATAGCGCCTTTTCCAAGAACCCGTACAAAGCGCTGGCATCGTATGACTAATTTTGAAACGTGGACCACTACAGGTATACGCTATTAATGCATGCACGTTGTTCAGTAAGGCAGTAAACCCAACTCGTATAGAGTCAGAGGAGGGGTTGAGTTACCAATGAAAAACAAAGCAATGAAAGCAAAGAGCAAAGCCAAAGAAGATGTCACCATGAAGGAAGGAACGAAGAAATGAATGAAAAAAATGAATGGAGAAATGAATTAAAAAAACATGGATGGACGGAAGAAAGGAAGGAATGAAGGAAGAAGGAAGCAGAGGAAACTTAGTTGGCTATAGGCGCCATGTAAATATTACAGTATTCGTCGTTTTTCTATTTATCTATTTATCTATCTATGCCATCTATCTACCTATCTATCTATCGATCGATCTGTCTATATATCCATCTACCTATCTATCTATCCATCTATCTATTCATCTCTATATATTTTTGTCAATTTGTAAATTTGGTTTTCATTGAAAATTTCTTGAATGTGAAATGTTGTTAATTTACTTTTTTGACCGAATAAATTTTTTTATCGATTGATTGATTAGTCTGCCTATCTACCAACCTATCTGTTAACCTATCTACCTACCTATTTGTTAACCTATCTACCTACCTATCTGTTAACCTACCTATCTACCTACCTATCTGTTAACCTATCTACCTACCTATTTGTTAACCTATCTACCTACCTATTTGTTAACCTATCTACCTACCTATCTGTTAACCTACCTATCTACCTACCTATCTGTTAACCTATCTATCTATCTATCTGTTAACCTGCCTATCTACCTACCTATACCTGCCTATCTAACCCTCTAGGCCTATCTGTTGTAGGCCTATGTGACTTTGGTTTGCATGAGAATAAGCATTCCCATGCCATCCCAGTGGACCGAGTATAGTCGCCCATCGGACCCAGTCGTGCGATTTAAACACCGATTCGGCCGAGCTGAATATACCACGAGAGGCGAGATATGATAGAGTCCGACGTCTCCGATGTCCCTGACAGGTATTGTCATCCCCGCTGTCAGACGCTGTTAGGGAGATGTGATAATGCTGAACGGACGGAGGCGTTCCCTGTTATGCCATCTGGGCGTGTCGATTGCTCGCTCCTCTCTTCCGATTGGTCAATGCGGAACCTATGCAAATGAAGCTGAGACGTCTTGTTTATTTTTTATACCACAATGAAACGTCGTGCATCATTGCAAAGTGTATCCTGTATTAAGTAAGCCTACACCATAGATATAATAATTATTGTTATGCGGAAACCTATGCAAATGAAATTATGACGTCCTGTTTATTTATTACGTCACAATAAAACATCATGCATCATTGCAAAGTGTATCGTGAATCAAGTAAGCCTATGCCATGGATATAATAGTAGTTATTGTCGACATGCTTTTGGCGCGCTACGTTTTATCCGTCATTCTATAGCGCATTTTTTATTATAAGTTAAATATATATCTTAAAAGTTGTTTATTTATAAAACATTGGTTTCAGATTATCGTCGGCTGACCTTATAGGTGGAACCACAGGCATTGTTGAACAACTGCATGGGATTTTAAAGGCAATCTGAAGAAGACAGTTAGAAGCCTTGTTTCGATCATTCTGCATTTGGTTGGCATTATGAATATATATTAGTCTTTTCATGAATATTCATTTGACTTGCTGCGTGACCTCATTAGTTAACTACTTGTGCGTATCTCGTCTGAATAGTTATAACATCGAATTTGGGACGAACATTCATCAGAAATGTACGCATTCGTCACGCTTTCAATATTCACCACCCTTCATAGGCCTACATATTTATAGGATTGTTGAGTAATGGTTTAAGTTCTCGAATACACAGGTTACTTCGGTCTCTGACCTAAGTGACTTTGCAAGGATTGTTAGTGGGCCCTAATATTTTTCACTGATTCTAGCAACCATAGAATTTTGTCTTGGTCAACCTCTCCTACTCGACGCAGCGCTCGTAAATAAACATGCCCCAATGGCTTGGCTTTTTCGAGTGGCGCTTTAGAAGTTTTGAGATGATCAGCGTCGCCCTCCTTCTTTACCCAGGCTTGTGTCTGGCACGCACACGATTTGAGACGGTCAGACCCGGGTATTCGTTTGCAAGTAACAGGAATTCGGAGATTGTTATTGCTTTGGAATACGCGTGGCTGACCTCGTGACCTCATGACCTGGTGACCTCACGACCTAGTGCGAACGGTTCGCTTCATACGCAGACCTTTGTAGTTCTATTTTAATATAGATCTGTAACATATTTCAATACACCTATTGACTCGATTATTTGCGATATTGGCATACGTTTAGAAAAAATATAATGTCGCAGGCAATGTGTGTGCGCCTGGTTTTTAGGTAATTCGTAAAAAATCCGATTTAATGTTAAGGCTAGATATAGTGTTAGTGCGAGGGCAAGGACTCCTTGGTCCCTGGGTGAGGGTTAGGGTTTGTGGTACAGGGTAAAGTCAGTGTAGCCTGTGTAGGGTCAGCGTAGAGTAAGGGCTTCATAAATTGCATTTAAAAAATCCCTGGTTTCAGACCTTGGCTGTAATATTATATGCAAATTATGCTTATATTATGCAGATATATTATATATATGTATATATATATATATTATAAAACACACAAATATCTATACACGTACCATATAATCATATGTGAAACGACTATATAAATAAATATATATGTATGTATATGTATGCATATGAATGTTAAAGGCGCTATAGAAATGTCGGATATTCTGTTGCTGCGATGAAATTATTTCGTCGTGTCGCCGTCTTCGATTCCCTTTCCGGTCACGAGTGTTTGCAGCGCCGCCTGGTGAAGAACATCTTTTCATAATTAGCCGACTAGCGTAATTAGAACGTCACGTCCGTCGCCGACTCAGCACGACCACCACTCTCCCTTCCTCACACGGCATCCCACTCCCCTCTCCCTCCCTCCCTCCCTCCCTCCCTCCCTCCCTCCCTCCCTTAGGACGTAATGTGTAGAAAAAAATGAATTTTTCCTAATTTCCTTCTTGTGTGATCTATCGACCCACCCACATTCCTGAAACTATACGTAAATTAGTAAATTACTGTTTTTATGCTTGTAAAAATAAGTTGAGTGACATTAATATAAAAAAAACTCGACTTTAAATGCATTAAGCCAATTTTTATCGTTTTGCAGGGTGATGCAATAATTATTTCCACTTCCATCTAAATGCGCTTGCGTCCGAGGCGGCGATCCCCCCTTGCCTTTTACAGAAAGGGGTCACGTTATACGTTTCCACACACTACCCCCACGTTTCTTACCCCTCTCATTGGGTGTCCCCCCCCCCCCCAACCTCTCAAACGAGATCGCCGTCTCTGGCTTGCGTATTCCTATGTTATGTGCAAATGTTCGTTCTGTATGGACATCTGCAAGGAATGTAATTCCGCAATCTTCCTTGTCCTGCTGTTCTCGAAATTGCGCTCTCCGCCCTCGGCGCTGTTGAACTTGACGCGTCCATCCACCCCCTCCTCCTCCGTTTCTCTTCTATAAACACGTGCATAAAGAATCTGAGTATTCATTTAGGAGTGGCTGACAAGCGGCTGCAGAGGAAGTGACGAATCACTTGGGTCGGCGGGTGACGTATTCAGATAAGAGGAGGACGCATTTCAAGAGCATACGCTGATTACTGCTGGCGCCCTCTATAATAAGCCGAGGCAACGCGATGTCGTCGATCTCAGCCCAAGTTCAAACGAACTGAATGTATGTATGTACACTACACAGCTGCTTGGAAGATCGTCCTTAATGTACAGAAATTTCCCGATATAATTGTAGAAAGGTGACCGAATTCCATTTGTTACTTCTGCTGCTATTACTACTAGCAAAATTAATAATAGGAACAATAATAATAATAATAATAATAATAATAATAATAATAATATAAATAATAATAATAATTACAATAACAATAATAATTATTATATGGGATTGCTATTGAACCGCAGCAAATGCGAAATCGCGTGTCACAACACCCAGATGTCGAACAATGACCCTGCGTTCCAAGAGTTCACGAGCATAGCCCTCGTCATGACCTTGTTGGGTGCACCTCTAATTTCAGGTCCAGCTGTGAACATGGTCGTTAATTCAAAGGCCAATGACCTCGAGAGGGCAATCGGAAGATTGTCCTTGCTTTATACACATGACGCTCTGGTTCTGCTGAGAAACAGTCTAAGTGTACCGAAGCTCTTGTACAGTCTGCGCACAGCCGTCTGCGCTGATTGCCCGGGCTTGGCTCTGTTTGATCAACTGCTGAGAGAAGGACTGTCAACCATTTTAAATGTGAACCTTGACAATGACCGTTGGCTCCAGGCTTCTTTGCCGGTGAGAGATGGTGGTCTGGGAGTTCGTTGTGCATCTACGCTGGCACTTTCTGCCTTTCTGGCTTCTGCTGCTAGTACAAGCGAACTCCAGGCATGCATCCTACCAACAGAGTCTGCTGAGGAACCATATGAACTTGCGAGTTCAGCACTCAACGCTTGGAAGACCCTGACAGATGCAGAACCACCAACAGGAGCAGCGAGTCATCGCCAGAAAGAATGGGACCTCCGATTCACAGACAAGGCATGGAAAGGTCTGCTGGATTCCAATAACAATCCATGCGACCGTGCTCGCCTGCTGGCCTCACGAGCACCTCATTCTGGAGACTGGATGCTAGCGCCCCCTGTGACTGCCCTAGGCCTGCGCCTCTCAAACGAGGATGTACGACTGGCAGCCGGGTTGAGGCTAGGAACGACGCTCTGCGAGCCACATTTGTGTCACCAATGTCAAGAGAGCGTCGACGCAAAAGGGCTCCATGGACTAATTTGTAGAAGAGGCAGCGGAAAACATCAACGACATAGCATGTTGAACGATGTCATCTGGAGAGCTCTTGGCAGGGCGAAGATTCCAGCGCAAAAGGAACCCCTCGGCTTGGTAAGAGAAGATGGAAAGCGACCGGACGGCGTCACGCTCATTCCTTGGACACGTGGTCGATGTCTGGCATGGGATGTGACAGTGCCCGACACCTACGCCAAGTCACATCTTGTCGACACATCTATCAGAGCTGGCGAAGCAGCCGAACGCGCAGCTAAGACGAAGAGGGCCAAGTATTCCACCATAACCAACACCCACGACTTCGTAGCCCTCTCCTTGGAATCCGGCGGCGCTTGGAGCAGTGAAGGACTGCAGTTCATCGCAGAGTTGGGTAGACGAACGAGTGCTGCAACCCACGACCCAATGGAGACGTCATTTCTGTTCCAACGTATCTCGGTTGTTCTTCAGCGTGGGAACGCCGCCTGCCTCTTCGGGACATTGCCAACACTCACTTAGCTCATCATGGGCGATAACAGCATAATGTGAAACATATATAATAATAATAATAATAATAATAATAAAAACAATTATGATAATAATAACAATAATGATAATAATATTAATACGTTCCGTGGTTTGTTTGTGCAGCCTGATCTTGCCGAGGGATAAATCGTTCCATAAAACTATCTGTTTCTGTCTGTCTGGAGAATAATTATAACAGCCGAAGGATGAGTATTTACTTCGGACACAGAAAAATAATACGACCTCAAAACTGTTATTTTCAGATGTGCCCGGGTCGGGAGCGCCTCTGAGTAGCAGCCTTGAATGGGCGCTATGTAAATCTTCGTAATTAATGATTGATTGAATGAATAAATAAATAAATGAATGAATGAATGAATGAACCGTGGCGTCAATCAACCAACCAACCACAGACGACATTGAACTGAACCTAAGAAAAATTTCATCAGATCTTAACTCACACAGTTCGTTCTCCTCCTAAAATCCCCGCTCGAAAAAATTCCCCCAGTCTCCGAAGAAAATCGACCCTCGCCCGCGCAGCCACGGCAACTGTTACCCTGACAACAGAGACCCGGCGCCCTTAACCACGTCAACCGTAACTATGACGACGACGACCCAACCACGTGATCTAGACCTATACGGATGCCATTCCGTACCCGTAGTCGGGCTGTCCCGTGGGGAAGCTCTTGATGACGGCCGCGTGAGAGTGGACGTCGGCCGAGCAGGCACGGACGCAGGAGAGACGGCGCATGTTGCGCTGCCAGTTGCAGAGGTTAGGGAAGCGGTTCATCGGAACGCAGAACCTGGGAGCGAGGACGGCGAGAGCGGGGAAGCGCTCGAACCAAGGGTAGATGGTGAAGTCGACGAGACTGGGCAGGTCACCTGCAGAGAAAACAGACGATCGGATACGCATTACAATTAAGTAAGTATTTGCTTAATTTCTTTAATATAAACGCAATCGCACTGCATGTAAGCCCTACAACCAAACATTTAGCACACACATTGACACGCTGTACACATGTATGTATGTATGTATGTATGTATGTATGTATGTATGTCTGTGTGTGTATGTATGTATGTATGTATGTATGCATGCATGTATGTATGTATGTACGTATGTATGCATGAAGCGTAATGTTTATATAGCCCCTTAGTGAATAAATGATGGTAGTGATGGGATGGTGGGGCGAGTGGGTAGCATTACCTCCGAAGAAGTTGGCTCCTAATGGAAACTCCTTCTCGAACTTGTCGAGAGCCGTCAGCAGAGCGTCCCACTTCTGCTGGTCATCGATCTTATCAATGATGGCATGATAGGCAGACGTCACCTATACACCAACACACACACACACACACTCACGGGTCACAGGCACGATTAGGAAGAAGACGCATAGAGGACGAAGGAGATGGAGGGGATGATGGAAGAGGAGGATGGAAGAGGAGGATGGAAGAGGAGGATGGAAGAGGAGGATGGAAGAGGAGGATGGGATGGGATGGAGAGGAGGAGGTGAGGAAGAGGAGGATGGAGAAGAGGTGGAGGAGGAGAAGGAGGAAGAGGAGAAGGATGGAGATGAAGAGGAGGAGGGAGAGGAGATGGAGGAGGATGGAGAGGAGGATGGAGAGGAGGAAGAAGAGGAGAAGGATGATGAGGTGGAGGATTAGGATGGAGAGGACGTGGAAAAGGATGGAGAGGAGGTGGATGAGGATGGATATGAGGACGGAGGAGGATGCAGAGGAGGTGGAAGAGGAAGAAGAGGAGGAGGAGGAGAAAAGGAGATGGAGGAAGATGTCATCTGCATCAGCACACGCACGCACAAAAACACACATGGGTCACAGGAACGATTAGGAAGACGACGCATAGAGAACGAAGGAGATGGAAGAGATGATGGAAGAGGAGGAAAGGAGGAGGAAGAGGAGGAGGAGGTGGAGAGAAAGAGGTGGAGGAGGAAAAGGAGGATATGGAGGAATAGGAGGAGAAAGAAAAGGACGTGATGGAAGAGAAGGATTGGGCGGAGGACGCGTAGATGGATGAGATGGAGAAGATGGAGGAGGAGGAGAGGGAGGAGGAGAAGGAAGACTAGAAGGTAGAAAGGGGAAGAAGGACAAGTAAGAGGATAAGGAAGGGGATCAACAGAAAGACAACGAACAGAAGGAGAAGGGTAACATGGAGGCGGAAGAGAATAAAGACCTGTAAGAAGAGGAGGAGGAAGAAGAAGAAGAGAAGGAATAAGCGAAGGAGGAGAAAAATGGGAGAGCAGCACGAGTAGGATCATATAGGAGTAAGTGGAGAAGGTGAAGAGGAGGAGGAATGAAAGAAAGAGTAATATGTGAGGACACGACAAAGATTAAGAGAACGAGAAGATGAGGAATAACATGAGGAAGAGGAAGAGGCAGAGACAGACAGACAGGCCGACAGAGACAGGCCGACAGAGACAGACAGACATAGCGAGAGAGGATATAAAACGAAGAGGAGGAGTAAGAGGCGGTTGAGTCATCGTCGTTCGTTCACAGGTAAATCTGCGGCGGCGGCAGAAGCCGACGGATCAGCGATCGGACAGTAACAGCTTCCTGTAAGACTAGGAGCTTCCGGTTTCACTGATGTAGCTCAGTAGATGTATAAGCACAGGGAATCAGCGTGTCATCTGGCCGAGTATCGGTGAGGCTCTGTATGTCCATATCAGCCAGGCTCATCATTGGCTGTCTATAATATGTCAGTCCATGTGCATGTCTTTAGTATCACCCTGGTTGTATGTCTATGTTAGCCTATGTGTCTGTCTGTGTAAGCCTCTGTGTCTGTCTATGTTAGCCTATGTGTCTGTCTGTGTAAGCCTCTGTGTCTGTCTGTGTTAGCCTATGTGTCTGTCTATGTTAGCCTCTGTGTCTGTCTGTGTAAGCCCATGTGTCTGTCTATGTTAGCCTCTGTGTCTGTCTGTGTAAGCCTCTGTGTCTGTCTGTGTTAGCCTATGTGTCTGTCTGTGTTAGCTTCTGTGTCTGTCTATGTTAGCCTATGTGTCTGTCTGTGTCAGCCCATGTGTCTGTCCATATCAGGCTTAGTGTCTGTATATGTCAACGTATATGGCAGTCTGTGTTATCCTGGTTGTATGTCTGTGTTAGCCTATGTGTGTGTCTCTGTCAGCTTACGTACCTCTGTCAGCCTATGTGTCTGTCTGTGTCAGCCTATGGCAAAGACCGCACAGGTATACAAAGACGATAATTATACAGACCATATGACTTTACGTGAATAACCTTGGCTTTCGAGTGGTGCCTTAGAAGTGTGGAGTTTACGATTACGATTACTATATATGCAGTGAATTGAATTGTCGGGGGGGGGGGGGGAGGCGGGGGTAACCAGCTAATTCTCAAAAATAACCTTGGGTTAAGAAAACCCCTTATATTAGCTTTAGATGGTTTGATGCATCGTAACACAGCTAAGTTAGTTTGTGCACCGAAAACCCTGCACTGCAATTGCCCTCTACAATTTTGTCTTGTATACATAGCGGACATGCGAAAAGTTATCTAACCCCCAGTTAAATTTGACAATTCAAATCCTTACTGTCTGCATGCATTGAATATCCATTCATCCACCCACCCACCCACCCACCCACCCACCCATCCATCCATCCATCCATCTACTCATCTATGTATAAATTTAACATAGACACAGGCCTATATACACTGTACTTTGTCCCAGGCAGCGATGAGCATGCCTTGGCAGGCCTTCTCGTAGGGATCGGAGGGAGTGAGTTTCCTCCTAGGAAAGGCGTCGTCGAGGTACTGGGCGCAGACGAGCGACTCGCAGATGATCTGTCTGTCCATCTCAAGGATCGGAACCAATCCGCTCGGATTGCGATCCCTGATCCACTGCGGACACTTGTCCCTCAACCAGACGAAGATGATGTCGTAGCTGAAAATGATTGACAGGCGAGGTGATTGACAGGTGAAATGATGGACGGACATACGATATGAATGATTGACATATGAAATGATTGACAGGTTAAATGATCGACAGGATAAGTAAGTAAGTAGGCCTAAGTAAGTATATTCTTCGTTGAACCAATTGCATATCCGCACTTTGGCGTGCAATGCATTTAAAAGTACAGAATTCTAATTATAGAGGAATTTCGCTCTGTATCCTCTGCGCGTGGAATAACACGGTCATTGGCGAAGGGATAGAAGGTCGTCTTTGAAACAGCTATAGGGCTACATTTAAAATTACAGCAGTCTATAAGGGGCTTGGCTTCCAAGCATCATTCGCTGAGATGTCATAAGCATTAGAAGTTAATAATGATATTAATTAATGACAATTACGATTAATCAGCATTTAATGAAAATGGATAACGAAAACGGAATCTGCATTAATATTTTGAGACGACCTCTGGCTGAAGCAGACGAATATACTCCCTTAACTGATGGCTAATGTTGGTTCTTTAACTGGTTAAATTTCTGAAATGATTTCTGCCATGTTGACTCACGGAATTTTCTTATACTCGAGAATAAGCCAAATCCTGTGGCTGTAGGGACAGTACCGCATGGCATAGAGTCTCATGTGACATGGCTTCAATGGTGGAAAGGGATCGCCTGCAAATGTATGACAATGTCGCTGAATATTTACCACATAGTATCATTACCCTAAATAGGGCCTACACAGGAATTTTTTTATAACAGCCTTTGTAAGTTTGAAATAAAACCGAAAATTATTATTATCATTATCCTAATAATTTTTATTATTGAATGGTGCTATATAATTTTTTTAATTGATTGACTGAATACTACTGCGTCCTCTGGGAATCGTTGAGAAGACTTTTCCCTATACATTTTTCTTCAGTTTTACCTTGGATGTAGTTTTGTTGGATTATTTGGATGCCATTCAAAATCGTCAAGTTGCAGATACCTGCTGCCACGAATGATCTTCCAGTCCGACTACAAATTACTCCTCTCGAACCATCTGGACACTGGTGTTAAGACATGTAAGCCTTCTGGAAATCAATGAATCGGTTATGCTGTGGTGAAGTTGGAACATTGGTTGATCTGGGCATTTGCAGAGTTCAATCATTCGGCAACGTGAGGAGCAAATACGACAGGTAACTCTTTACCTCAGAACTTTAGGTTGGCCCTCAGTTGCTGTCCAAAGAAGGAAGATAAAATGAACATCAGATGGCCAGCTCCTGGAACGATCAATAGTAACCCATCCACATACTGCGCTCACCGTCACCGATGCTCAACTGCGCTGCGGCCTTCTGCGAATTTTTTAAGCCAAAAAGACGCTCTGGTCTTCGGGGCTTCATTAGAAGTTGACTACAGATTTTTAATCGTAGGGCAACTGAACGAAGTTTAACCCCAACTTAATTAAAAAAAACAAAATGGAGGCCTATTTCCCTACACGCTGTACGATCTAGTAGAACTTTTTAAATAAAGAACAGTCTACTAAGTTACCTATTTTGTAGCATGTCATTTCGTTTGACATTTCGAACTTTCGTGAAACGATTTTACAGTTCCTACTCATGGATCGGTGAATAAAAATTATTAAATATGTACAAATATTTATTACTATTTCATCTAATAAGCGTCATCTGATGTTATGGCGTCCGAATGCAGCACGCTAAAAATTAAAACTATAAATAATAATATGCGGCGCGTACAAAACACAGTTCCATTAAATCAGCACCAGATTTATTTAGCGCTCTATTCGGTACACGATTAAACTCGGGAGAAACGCAGGCATTTTTGTTTTTAACCTAGTGTCATATTATTAATATATGTGTTGAAGTTTCGAAATAATGCTACTGTGGGGACGTACAAGTTAACGAATTTAAAGACCTCCGTTGGCTGAAACATCCTCCGTTCTAACTAATTCCATAAAATTACACAGAAGAATAACAAATGACCAACACGGTAAACGGACATGACACATCAATTGTTCATGATTGTAATATCGTGAAATTGATTACTGAAATGGCGGATATCCAAATTTCTGAAACTGAACTGAAGTATCTCCAAGTAATCTACAACTGCTCTTCACTTTAATCGCTACCGACAAAAAACAAAATACGTGACACATGCTGCAAATCATCAATCAATGTAGTAATTTCAGTTTTAGATTACAAAGATCGTTAGCGTCGCCCTCTTCTTTCATCCAGGTTTGGGACGGTCAGAGTGAGAACAATGACAACCAAATATAATTACATTTAAATGACGGGTCTTCTCCGTTGGGTGCAAAGGCGACGATCCCCAGGGGGTGTCGATGGGGACAAGTCCTCCACCTTTAACGGAGAATGGGACATGTAATACGCTTGTCCCCGAAACATTTCCTACCCCTCTCATTGGGTGTCCCCCATCTGTCAAACGAGATCACCGCCTCTGGTTGGGTGGCAGATCACGTGGCTGATCTTAAATCAGAGGAGCCGGATAAGAAACCAGGCTAAATGTAAGATGTCATACCACTACAGTTTCTGAAGCAACAACAAAAGTTTAAAAAATCAATTAATCAAAAGATCAAATTAAAAGAACAATAATTTTGGCAAGTACAAATGACAAAACGAGTATCAAAATGAAGCTGTAATAAGATACACTGCGGGATGTGTATCTTTAACTTACACATTGAAGAAAACAGAGGTTTGAATACAATTTTCTAGATTAACAGATCCAAGCTGTATACAGTTAAACACTCTTTAAAGTTCTAACAAAAAACAATCACGAAAAATAACATAAAATAATATTACAGCAACATGACTATTATGTGAATGGTAGGAATAGAGATAAATTACATCATATCAAACCAGATCTCAGAAACTTTAAAAGCACCATAGCATTATGAAACTGTGTGCTGCCGACTTTCAATGCAACGATCATTTTGGCTCACACGTTCTAGCTACATACAAAAAGGCAACCATTCATTCAACCATTGAACACTGTTATAAAACTTATATAAAATCAGGTAAAAAGGGCGTCATGAAAGCAATATGTAAAACGAACATAAATGCACACTTCAGTTTAAAAAACAGAGTCCAGAAGAAATCGTACAAATACAAAAAACAATGCAAACTAATATAAAAAATGTCAAAAATACTATACAATGACATTACAAAACAATATAGAATAATAGAGTATATGCTGCTCTGTACGAAAATTGAAACCAGTTTCTTAAATATTTAACTGAAAGTTCAAGCAAGATCTTTTACGTTATGTATGAGATATGGAACAATTTTATGGAATTTACATTTTATGGAATTTGGTGAAAATATGGGCAGAGTCAAACTACATCAACTCTTGTGACTAAATTACTTAAACTAATTATTTAAACTTCTTGACGGATTCAACCTGAGTTTGTTCACACGCACATACCATCTGTGTATATGTCCCAGAAAATATATTTTACTGTACAAAGAAAGCTGTCAGAGAGAACTTAGTGAAACACACTGCAGTAGGCTTAAATCTGACAAATTATCTAAATAGTAAACAAAACAAGACATTTGATCTCAATGTATTGGACATCAAACAAACCTTAACAACAGATATTAATTAATGACTTAGGATAAAAGTAGTTACAGACATCTTACACAGACATTACAATGAAGCTGAGGAATGGGGAGAATGGCCTCCTACATCTTGTTCCCTATTTCACTAACATCAGATTTCACTGAATCCTTCATGCTCAATGCTACATTAGAGCAATGCATCTGGTTTTCTTAAATTCAAAACAACGATATATAAGGTGAGTACTTTTGGTATAGCCCTGGGCCCCAAATAGGTCAAGCCCTGGGTTACATCGCCCCTCAGTAACTACCTCAATGTTTGACTAATCATGATCAGACATAACCAATGTTCCCTTCAATTTTTTGGAGATAATGTGTGCAAGAAATTTTGTGTGTGCAACATTTAATAAATGGTTCAAACTTTTGTGCACAGGTCTGAGTTGAATGTGATGATAGTTAAATTAAATTCATATCTAAATGTCTTTGGCAATAAGCTGTGATAACCTAAGAAAAGTCCCTTGTCAAAAGACAATAAGGGTACGTTTCAGCCTAGGAACCAAGGTTTCTGGAGTAACGTAGGCCGCAGCCGGCTAGAAGACCTCATTCATGTAGCTTCGTATAAACATTTCTGTGCACACGCTAAATTCTTGTGTGCGCTGACTCCACGGCCCATGTGCACATGCACAGCTTAGAGGGAACATTGGACATAACTGTACTAAGTCCATGATACATGACAAGAACACGGCAAAAGTGTTGCACACTCGTCCGTACCCTGATTCCTTTACGAGTCTCCATTTTCTGCAATTCTTTCGCCACTCTGCTCCGGTTGCGAGCAGCACTCACCGAGCAGCACAAAGCACGATATGTATCGTTGGATGCGGTTGCCTCCATCTCTCGAACCATTGTTTGGATGGAATCGCAGATAATACGTCACCTGGATCGCTATGGCAACCAGGTGCAAAGCCAGGATTGAGGCCATGATTGGATAGAGGTAGGAAGCATTTGATCTGACAACATCAGGAGCAATTGTCAGAGCAGTCGACGGATCGACCAGGAAGATGGTAAGCGTCATTGTCAGGTTCTCCACGAAAATCAGAATGTAAAACAATAGGTATCTAGAACAATAGAAACCAGAGTAAAACAATAGGTATCTAAAACAATAGAAAGCAGAAATAATAACCATAGCACAAGCCCAGTGCACATGAATATTCTGTGTTACTTCTGAACAATCGGTCGCGACACATGAACAATAACTTCCGCATCTCAGCACTCTCATCCTAATCCTGACCCAAATCAACCCTAAACATTGTCATGAGGCTTCCAGTCAGCCAGCCAGCCAGCCAGCCAGCCAGCCAGCCAGCCAGCCAGCCAGCCAGCCAGCCAGCCAGCCAGCCAGTAAGCCAGTCAGTCAGCCAGCCAGCCAGCCAACCAATCAATCAGTCAGTCAATCAGAAACAGCCTGATGCTCAGCTAATAAGCACCAACTTCAAACAGCTTCAAACTCACCGGAGTCTAGTGTGTCCATCGGTGAGATTGAAGTAGTCGTACGTGTTGAGCAGAGCCACGACCGCTCCAAACAAAACCTCGGACACATGAGACCTGCAGAACGCAGTCTCCTGACACAGGACCCACAGGAACACCATAAAGACGTGAAACCAGATCACGGCAAAGAGCCAGTACTTGAAGAGCGACGCAAAGAGCGCGAACGCCAACACGCGAGCGCTCACCGAGCAGAGGCGCCAGAAGAGCATGACGACGACCGCTGCGCTGCTCATGTTGGACTTGTCGAAGAGCGAGTAGCGGAGAGCCGCGTGGTAGGAAGTCAGAGCCCAAGCGATGGAGGTCAACGAAGATATGCAGCTAACCACCTGACCAATGGCTTTGGTTGAAAACAACAATAAGTATAGGAACAAATGAAAAAAACAATGAAAATATCTCGTAGATGTAACTATTACTTAAAAAGAGTTATATAGCGCCACTATATTAACACACAGGGTATCAGCCAAAAGCGCATCGAAACCAGGTCAAATCCAAGGTCAGTCCGAAGAGACAGAAAGGCAGTCTAAGGAGGAAAAGCAAGGGTAAACAAAAACGTTTTCAGTCGAAATCGAAAACTGGTGTTCAGGGATGCATGTTAATAAACAGTTTGATATGGTTAACATGTCGTTTACCTATGGTGCCCCGTGATATATAATAGAAGAAACTAAAGGATGACATTATCAATGATTAAAATATCTGAAGCCAAATGATTACAGGGTTAATCAGTTGAAAACGTAAGAGCAACAACAATTGTAACAGATAAGCTAATTCTGATAATTATCACTGCAATTAACAATAATTAAAATAAGCACACCATTGATTAAATAATTACGTAAAGTAAATGACACCCTTACTGCAATTACTGAATTGCTCCTATGTCACTAAATGAACAATGGAGAGGCGCTAATTTTTTGCTAATCGATCGACCTTTGACCTGGCAAAACGACCAGTGACCAGCGCATTACAGGATATGCAGGCTTACTTCCCACCTTTGCACTCTACATTAACAAGTAACAGCTATTATAGAGATCTCATGTCTAATTATACTAATTGATAACTAAGACAAATGTGTCAGCAAACAAATTATGTGAGATTGTTAGATGGAGTTTCATCAGCAGGCTCAAATCTCCAATCGTCAGATATCAGAGCATGTGCATCTGCAATTAAGCCAAACCACAATTTGATTTCAACCTCCCTCAGACTTACCTGTGGCAAACCCCTCAGATTTTACGTGGCGCTCGTGAATAATCTGGTGCCCCGTGCATGCCTTTCAAGTGGCGCTGTAGAATTTTTGAGATTACAATAATGAATCTAATCAGATGACTTCTATAGTGCCAATATAATTGGTCAAAGGTTGCTTAATCACTTAATCACCTTAAGTAGACATATGTGCTTACAAGAAATTCTAACGCTTGCAGTTGTGGATCCATCTACCTGGAATGACCTTCCTCCATCATTAATGACTAAACTAATGACTGGCTTCTATCCATTGGCTTCTCACGCTTTGAAGGCATTTCTTTTCCCCCCAGTGTTTCCACGCCTTTGAAGAGTTATTCTGTGAGAGGCGCTATATAAATCTAAAGATACGATTGAAATTGTTGAAATTTGATATCGCACTTCTTCCAACATCTTTTGTTCAGAAGTGCACACGCTCTGACAGCCGTGTATTGCAGCTGTACTGCAGAGCAGTTGTGCGCAAAGGACTTGCTCAAGGTCCCTACACGGTCACTGATGCCTCTGACGAGGGTCGAACCCGCTCACTCAGCGCACACTGAGCATTATGGGCCAGCCGCTCTAACCAATCAGCCACCGTGCCACACAATACGATAATGTCTGCTGATAGTAGTGACTACAAGTTGCTAGGATGTGGCCGACACAAAATGCAACCGACCGAAGTAGATGGGTTCTTTGAATCCGCTAGACATGATGATGTAGAGCTGAAGAGTGAGCTGTGGAGCCGCTTCCAGGTAACACTCGAACAGCCGCAGAAGGGTGGCATCGGTGTCCTCAAACGCCTTTTCAATGTGCCAGTAGTTACGCTCCTTTATAGACTTTGACTTTTCCGCTCGACGACTTTTAAGACCATAACGTATGGTATCTGCATACCTGGAAAGCAATAACAAGTCATTCTTGTGTGATTACCGAAAACACTCAAAGTTCATTAAGCATGAGAATCAGTTAATTAATTAATTAACAGATGTATTAACGGTGGGACATATTTAGACAATTGACCCTCTAGAGTTGACCTTTTGATAACAAAACTGAAGACTTCTGCAACTTATGTTATATTATGCATCATGATTGTATCTGCTGCAAATAAGTCAAAATTCAAAAATGTCTATCACACATTTGTTGTCGATGTCCATGGCTTCGTTGTGCTCTGTGGCACATGGAGATATGTAGTTGCCAAACACATTTGCACTTCAATTTGAACCCGTTATACCTTCTCGTGCATGTGTGACCGTCCTTCTGGAACAGTTTGCCCCTTCACTTATGTACTGTTGCCTTTAACTCTGTGCAGAATACATTTGCTAACTGTCCTTAGATCTGTTAGAATCGTAGCTATGTGAGTTACTTAAAATGCAACATATCGAGTGTTCTCACACAAACATACAACATAATTCAGTGAACACTGTTTCCCATGTATTTTCTGTCGATAAGAATCTAGTTGCAGATAAGTGACTTCTGGTATAGATTTTCGTTTTAGATTAATCGAAATTTAGCCTGAAGCAACATTGGAGAGACATTTAAATCAGAAGGCAAGAAACGAAGACTCTTGGAAACATACCTGACAACTGGACCCAATTGTAGAACATGCAAGACAATTCGACAGATCCATTCTCTACGTGAAGCTTTAAATTCCTTATGCTCAGACAGCTGCTCAGACAGCTGGTCTTGCCTGTACCATGTCAGACTAACCACAGTAATGGTAAGCGACGAGGTAAGAGCAAACCCGATGGTTAGCCCAAACCACCACCAATGTTCTCCCTCAGCATAGTACATATAAGCAATAAACACGTCACTGCCAATGTCGATGACGTAACTTCCGATTGCCACCAGACTCCAGAACATTTCACAGTAAGTGTACGAATATGCCTTCTCCGTTTTCGTCTCGGATCTCTGCGCTGGGTGTTCAATATCGTCAGGTTTCGCAATAAACCGTCGTGATAAGTCTTCATTTTCGATCTGTGCATTCTCAAACTGAGGGCACACAGTTTTGTCTTTGTCGTCTACTAATTTTCTCTGGAAATGATGAGGAAACACCCCCGAATTTATATCATCTTCAGAATCCTTGACACATTCAGGAAATACAAGAGCGTCGAAGTGTTGAGCGATATTAGCGGATCTTTTATCAGTGGCCAGTCGAAATACGCTCGAATCGACTTCATCTTCGCCAGTTATGTCTTTTGCGACCGTTTTGGTTCGCCGCGTTTTTGGAATTTTATCGAATGGCATAGTGTCGAGATTTCAGAATACTAACTACAAATGAAGGAACTTCCGTGTCCAACAATTTATAATTACATTAAATTTTAAGTCCGTTTATAATGACCTTTTGGGGTTAGAGTTGTTTATTTGGGTCGGACCGAGCAAACTAGTTTCGATTAGCAAACTATGCGCATATTTAGAAGCCCCTAGCGAATGAATACATAGCTTCTTACTAGCTTCTTAAATTTCGCAAGCGTAATCATTACCAAACTTCTAAAGCGCCACTCGATAGCTTATCGCAGAGTGCACTCTTCTTATGCACGAGAGATGCATCGAATCAGATGGGTCGTCCAAAGGACAGTCCAGACGAGGACTGAGTTCGCTTGCCAGAGGTCAGAGGGCTGAAGAGTTCACGATGTCCGTTTGTATCAGATTAGCTAAGTTTTGTGGCATAAGACGGTTTTGAATTACCTAGTTGTCACTAATTGTTGTCGCTGCAATACTACGTTTGCCCAGTGCGGCTCTAGAGAAAAGCCAGAATTGGTCGGCGCCCCATCAATTGAGTTTTTGGTCCTATGGGAGGCGGCGCACTCTCTGTAATTTAGTCCACTTTCAGTTTTGACAAAACCAGACAATTCAATTGGCACCTTTGCAACTCTCTAATATGGGTACCCTGCAATTCAAAGTCTTCTGCTGAAATCTCTATGCTCATGGATCTTTGACGTATGCCTAACCAATGAATAATTGTAGTGTGTCGTATATGAGTTTAATAGAATTCATTAGCCCATAGAAATATTAAGCTGTGATGGAGAACAAATTTCTAACTTAGAATAACGTTTGTGTTTTAGCAAGATTAGTTTCACAAGAAAACAATTTACAGCAGCGCCTCAAAGTGACAGCGCTGGATAATTCAGCGCTTGTGTTACGTACACCAGGGATACTGTATTTCTCGCTTGCCAACCAATCAGCTGCTCTCATATTCGATGGCTTACGATTTCAAACGGGTGATAATGGTGGCAATGATAAAAGTCGTCGCCAGTTTTGTTTGAATAATATCTAGAATTTCTTCACAGGATGGATGAAAATCGTGCGTAAGTAACGATGGGAAGTATTCTGTGTTCGACTGGGAAGTTTAATTCAGAGTTTGATCGTTTTTGACTTTTTTGTGTCAACTCGTGGTTACCTGGACAATACTCAAAGCCTTCGTATCAGTTAACTGTACTGTAATTATGAAGCTAATATAAGAAAATATTTGTTCTGAAATGGAATTATATCTACCAAAGCAGAAAACTATTCGTGCTGTTAAACAATCAAAAATTGAAAACTTACGATTAAAAATAATGAATTTATATTATATGCCATGACCAGTTTTACTAAATTTACAATAATTATGTGTTATGTAAAATTAATGGCGTCACATTACTGATTTTTTTATAGATACTCAGACATACACCAGAGTCTCGAGGGAGCCATGCGCCGTCTGGTATCCATCTGGGACCAGATCGGAATAGAGCTGGACCAGCGCAGGGCACGAGAGGCAATTGTCCATCAGCACCTGAACGGACTCCTTGAGGACATGATTGGTGAGGAGGATTTACTCAGGAAGAAGCTGCTCGACAACATTCAGAAGTTCTCTCTGGAGCTGTTCAGTCTCACCGAGGAACTAGGTCTTCCCCCATTCGAGGTAGATCTCGGGTTCCAGTACATGATTCATTATCGATTATTGCGTCATCCTTACAGACTGATGCATTAAGAACCGGATGACCTCTGCTTAGCCATTTGTCTTATATAAGAATTGATGTTTCTAAATAAGAATCAGAAAATGAAATAAAAAATCTGTTTGTTGCAGCCTGATGATGAATGCTCTGTCCTTCAACTGGAAAAGAAACTTAGAGTCAAGATCAGTGAGCTGCACACCGAGAAGAAAGTTCGCATAGACCAGCTGCGGCTGTTAAAGGCAGAGGACGAAAGGCTGTGCCAGGAATTATCCACCGCTCCCTACTCCATCTCCTCTGGCAGTGTGCCAAGCCTCAGTCAGCTGGAAGAGCTCCAACAGCACGTTAAAGGCCTGGAAACTGAACAGGTAATGAAGCAATTTCAACAGGAGTTGAAGTGTTCTATTATTTAAAATAAAATTGCTGTTTATTTTTATTGCTTATTGTATTTCTATAGTGGACACTGTTGCCGATAAAAGCAGGAGGAATTTGTTTGTTATGTGGAGTCTTTGCAGACGATGTGAACCCACAACTGTTGGAGTGCATATCCAGCAGGATACTGAATGCACCAATGCCACAGTCTGAGCTTCCATGCCATCTGCCACCTGTTGACGGGAATACAATTGTTGGCTTTACATGCAACTGAGGGATGCCCCCTCACCACTCCCATGCAAAGCCATGTTTTTTGTGGAGACGTGGGATGTACTCCCCTGTAATTGCAGCTGTGTCACGAGTCACTCTCCAATACATGATATAAGTGCTTTAAAACTGTTCTTTTTGACTATGCTGAAGTCAGGAGCGCCTCTGAATAATTGTCTTGATGAGGTGCTATATAAATGCTTGAATGAATAAACATGTGTGCCTGTGCTCACCATTGTGATTCCTTTTCTAGCTCACTGTGCATTCTTTTGCCATCTGATGTAATAGTGTGGTTGTAACTGACATTCGACATCATATAGGCCAGCACAGAAAAAGTGCTTTTGTGAGATATTGATAAAATGTGTACTCTATTGAGATTTAACATCATATAGGCCAGCACAGAATGGCACTTGTGAGATCCTGAAAATATGCAAATACCTCATCATCATTAATATTACCATTTTCTTCAATAAAGAGCTTCAAACACTTGTCAGAATACACCAAGAATGACGTTTTTTTCTCTTAAAGTGACACTCTGTTTCATTGTTGCATTGTTGTAGGAGAAGCGGTGGACGGAGTTCAGCGACATCCGGGAGGAGATTCTGCGGATGCTGGACGACTTGGTGCTGGCGCCAGCATCGGAGTTTGAGCGAGACGTTGTCGAAGATGCGGAAACGATATCGCTAACGGTGAACAATATCAACCGCGTGAAAGAATATCGCGAAAGGGTTAGCATCGCTCGTTGATGTCACGAATATTATTATATCGTTTGTTTACAGTACATCGCACAGGTATCTAAACAGTATGGACTGTTTTTTTTATTGTTGTTAGTTACATTGTTTATATTTTTTATATAATTGTTAAATATTACTATTATTGTTGTAAATAATTTCGTTTACTGACAGGAGCATAAATGCTTGAACACTGCAGTGCTATTAGTCGAGTAAGAGAACCAGTGAAAAGGGACCAATGCAAAATTATTATTATTAGTAGTATGGTGTTTATGTTTATATCAGGATACTTATTATGGTACTGGTACTTTAGAAAAGTACCCAATGCTATGACCCATTGTTTTATATATTTATTATTATGATTATTATTATTTTAATTTTATTTATGTTTTCATCAGGATTAATTACAGTCCCTTTTAGGCACTGGTACTTCAGAAAGTGCGCAATTCTATGACCTGTTATGGTAACGTAAAGTGATTGTTGCTGTATATATTATTGTAGTGGTGCTGCATAATTATGTCGTTTGATTTGTTTATGGTTTCATGGTTTTTGTTGTTTTGCAGCTTGTGCAGCAACAGGCAGTTAATCGAGAGGTCATGACCAGCCTTTGGGTCAAGGTCAAGGCACTGTGGAGCAGACTGAACCTTCAAGAGGACGAGATGGAGGCCTTCAAAAAGCAGATCACAAACCATTCAAAAGGAGCCATTTCACTTGTGAGTGCTTAGTTTGCGTTGAATGTGATTTTTAAGTTCACATGGTTTCTATTATTTAAAACTTCTTTTAGAGAACTTTTAGTTTATAAGGAGGTCGATGACACGTTTGTTATTGTGTCTTTCATTATTTACGTTTCATGGAGAATAAACTGTATAGACTGCAATTTGGTGATAATGATCATTATACTTATAAAAATGCTATAATCAGACTCATAATTTGGTCTGAGTGATGTTGCAGTAAACACTCATATTTGGATCTCTTTTGTAGTTTGGATAATTGGATCTTCGTGTTATTTAGATCTTTGGATCTCTTTGTAATTTTGGATCTTTTTATAACTTGTATCTTTTTTGTAACTTGTATCTTTATGTGACTTGTAATTTTTTTGTAACTTGTATCTTTTTTGTAACTTGTATCTTTTTTGTAACTTTGATCTTTATGTGACTCGAGATATATGAGTTTGGAAAATGTTGCGGTCTTCTCGTTTTGCAGCTGAGGGAGGAACAGTTGAGGTGTGAGCGGCTGAGGCTCGAGAACATCCAGGACATCGTTGAACGGACGAGGCAGGAGCTGACCGCCTGGTGGGACAAATGCTATGTCCTCCAAGAACACAGGATGATGTTCAGGCCATTCGCAGAAGGTATGTACTGTCACCTGGGTTCTATCTCAGGACGGACAATAACTGTTGTTTTTCCAGATAAACGCAAATGCTGTGGCCTTCTATTTCATCGAATAAAATATTGTTCTTGCTGGACTCTCTAGCAACATTTAGGATCTTTATCAGGAAGTACTCACATGTACAATTGTACTATGTATAGGCATATTCACTTGTATCTATATATATATATATATATATACACATATGTATACACACATATATATGCACATAGACACACATATATATATATATATGTAATACATGCTCACATAGACACAAGGCTATAAGTTCCTCAGGTCTTGTGTAGATTTCTTGAGTAAATTCTGTATGCATGCACAATCCATTTTCATTTGATAAATCTGTTTTGACGGAACGACAATTGCATGGATTTAAGCAAATTGGGTGTTCCTGACTGTTGTTCCAGTACCTGCTTCTGAGGAACTGCTGTCATTGCATGAGATGGAACTGGACGTTGTTAAGTCTTATTACGAATCGAACAAAGACGTTCTGGAGAAGGTGGCTCGGAGACAGCGACTCTGGCTGGAGTTTCTGGAACTGGAGGTATTTGGGAAATCGGTTTGGCACAAAGTTATACAGTCGTTTAAGGCAATAATTAATAAGCAAGAGATACAAATTAAACTAAGACATACTTAATAAAAGTTATTAAGTGAAATAAAAACCTGAGATGAAAATAATAATAAAAATAATAATAAAAATCATGAACTACATGAATGTCTTGTATAGGTGAAATCAGGATATCTGTAGGATAACTAGGCAAGGTTGATTTGTAATACCGAGATTTTTATGAGACTTTACTTTTAGAAAGTGTATTAAATAGAAGTTTTTAAGATGCACGCTCCAGCATTTCTCTCTCTGATGGTACATTGCTGATTGGGAATAATATCTGAAGGAGATAAAATCAAGAATTAGCTTTTATAATCGATCGTAATGGTTTGCAGTTTTATTTGCATCTAGCGCAGGGCAACCAATCCCGACAGATTCCTAAATCGCGGCGGGAACTTACTGAAGGAGGAGAAAGCGAGGAAGAAACTGTCTCAGGATCTGCCAAAGGTTTGTACTGCTCCATTTTGCACACACTAGTGATACAGTCAGTGGACTGGCCATCTTCCTCGACTTGTCTAGACTAGGAAAATGAAGTGGCTATAACTTAGTATTGCTGTTGACTACCGTTCTTGATCAGCTTAATGGATGGTATTTATTATTGATGTTAGGCAAACAAATTTAGTCTGAGATTGTTTTTGAACATGGTATGTGTGGATGAATGGGCTTTGTATGTACTGTGTTTAATTAAATGTGATAGTTTTTGCAAAGAATAATGTTTTCTTCGTTGCCAAAGGTGGAGCAGGAGCTGATAACGCAGATCGAGGACTGGGAGCAATCGACCGGGAGACGATTCCTCATCAGCGGAATGTCATTCCGTGATTATGTTCGGAAGGACCACGACGACTTTGCCTTGGAGAAGGAAAATGAGAAAGTATCGAGGGTAATATTATGCAATGCAGTTAGTTTATAGTGATGGATGTATTTAAAAAAATTGAAATTCTAAATGGACAAATGATTTTTATTTGGATTATTTACTTGTTACACTAATTTTAGAGATGATTAAGCAATGTAATTTGAATTCTGACTTTCCTTTCTGCTGGATTTCGACTGAATTTCTTCAGTGGATCACAGATTTAAAGTGTTTTTATCTTTTAACATTACAGCAATCATCAGTTGTGGCTGTGTGTATTGCGATAATGGCTTGACAGGTTTGATTAGCATTATGATTATGTGATTCATTCATCCAGAAGTCGTGAGGAGTGGATTGTGATTGTTTACTTAGATTCTTGTATTATTATTGCTAATTATTATTAAAGGTGCTTGGTGGTCTAGTGGTTAGCTTGCTGAACTTTGACCACCTGATGGGTTGAGGATTCAAGTTCATGCCAGTGAAGGAAGAATTTTGTGTCGATTTCTGCTCCGCCATGCGCCCCTAACCAACTCGGCTTTGATGAGTACACCGACCGTACACTGTCGGCTTGGGAGAGGATTGACCCCATCCTCGTATGGCAAGGCTAAGAAAACAAAGCTACTAACGCTTCATACCCACAGCTGCCTTAGGGCTTGCATAAGTGATTGCTCCTCTAATTTCAAGCCTTAGATCAATTACTTTTAAGTTTGTCCTCTGAGAGAGAGGTGGCATACTCGTGAAGCCAAGCTAACATGGTGCCATCATGAGTTGATTGTTAGCACCATGTTTATGACTTGTTTTGTTGTTTCAGCATAGGCAGAAGGCAAGGCAGATGGAAGAGGAGGTGAAGTTTGGCTGCAAACCATCGACTCCAGCTGGGCTCAAGAGATTTGGCACACCAACGAAAAACACTCCAAGCAAACTCCAGAAAGTAGGTGGCTTGATATAGAAAGAGTCATCAGCTGTGAGTAAGAAGGACATAAGACATTTAGAAGTATATGGACATTTAATTAGATTACGAAAATTGATCACTGGAATAATAAATTGCAATTTATGTATAATTTGTAAAATCCCATATTTAGGGTTAGGTATAGGTTTTGATTTAGGGCTAGTGTAGGGTTAGGGTTTTGCAAATGGCCTAGGCATTTTGTGAAATCCCTGTTTTCACGCATTTCCTGTATCATATGCATATATCTTAGAATGAAGCTTTGTAAATGTCTCTGGGCTTTTCCATAGCCAGCCATTATGGAATTTCATTTAATTGTTTGTGATGATCTTGTTATGGTTTTGTACCAAACTAACTGACGTGGTTTGAAACCAGATATGTCCCTGTTGATGTATTGGCTGGAAAAAGGATTTCTGTGGATTGTTTCCAGGTGGGAACTCCGTCGAGGGCGTTTGCTTCTGTTCTTGGGTCACAGAAGAATCTGACGAATGTCTTTTCGCCTCTGCGTTCACAGTCCAAGGAAACGGTAGACCTACGTTTCATTTATTTTCTTTTTGTTGAAAAATCTGAAAACTATGGCACAGATTACGGATACACTCTGAAGTAATGTAATCTATATATTCTAATATGTAATTGTAAGTGTTTAGTGCAGATTTGGTATGGTGCCATTTCAGGAGAAACTGGCCAGTTGAAGTATGTCTATGTTTAAGGCATTCGTTCACTGTTGGATTTATTATTATTACTCTGTGGTGAAGAGATTTGCATGACTTCTGACAAGGTTGAAAATCAGTCATGCAGATAAGTCATAGCTAGCACCTTATGAGGTAAAAATTTAATAATTTTTGTCATACAAGTGTCTTATGCACAAGACATCGAAGAGCCTCAGAGTGGTTAATTTCTGACAGATCGTATGATGAATATTGAACAATTGCTTAGAATCGTACATTTGATTAAACCGACTTATTGATGTTTCTAGAATTGCCGGTTTAGTTTGAGGTTCAAGTTAATTTGTTTTCACTTTTTCCAGCTGGTTGGTAGTATTCCTAAAGGCCTGAATAATATTGGTTTGGATTCTAAATCGCATGCAGCTGAGGCAGCAAAAAGTCATGGACTTTCCGGAAAGATGTACGGATCGACCTCGAGTGGACTCTCCAGCTACGCGGACACAGTCTCCTGCGCAAAGTCGCTGTTCTCTGGGAAATCTCACGACAGCGATGCCACCATTGTTAGTGTTTAACGGTTTAAATCTAAAATCACAATTTTATTTAATGTAATAAGCACTCAAGAGGAAACTCTTGCTTAACCAAGGTAGCTACCATAATTGGAATTGACCTGCTGAAGTCTGTTTGTCCTAACATCTATAACAGCTGTGTAGAACCTTAATATACAACACACTTCAGGCCTGTAGTTTAGGCAAAAAGTGCAATAGCAACCACCCCACTTGGAAGGAAGATGCTTTCAATGTGTTTGCCTATATTTACATTGTGAAATAACCACAGACCAACTCAAACACACGCTGAAGGTTGCATTGTCCATTTTGGAAGGTTCGCTTTCACCAAAACGCACCCCCATCTGGAAGGCTACCTATGGGCCTGCACTTTAAATTGTAGGTAAATTGTCCTGCTTATCACCCTAATCTGTTTAGCATTGTTTTTAGAAACTGACTATAATTACTAGTGACATGTCCCAGCGTCTAGCAAGTTCTTGAGTTTCTCCATGAGTTGAATCATTAGATTTCGTGTTGAGTTAAAATCCTGACTACTTATTTAAATATTTTGTATGTAGCATTTGTTTCCATAATGATTGTCTTTCCAGAAGCATCCGAATCATCGCGACGCTGTCCCAGAAATGAAATCCGCAAAGACCAAAACAGATCCGTACTTTTAGATCAACGAGATATTCTGCTCTTTGGAGGACACTCATCAACCAAAGTGAACAATGCTGAACCGCGGTTGTTTCTAAATTCTACCCAGGCGGCTGAAGATTTTAAATAAAGCTTAATTTTTGGAGGGATTGAAATGAATTTATTGGGCCGAAATTGATGCTGAATTTATATACAATGAATTGAAACAAGGACACATTATGTTTGGCTATTTTGTTATTGCAAAGTTTATCGTGACAGCATTATCTACATTTTTTGTTTGACGTAAATTTGTATTTAGCTACATAAATAAGTTGAGGATGAAGACTGTTTGGCAAGTCAGTTCTCTTTTCAACTGTTTTAAACTTTATTTAGCTGTTATTTCTCCTAGGTGATAATCATTTGATTTGGACTGTTTCTGCCAGAGTTGGTTGACTGATGTACATTGAGGTTCTGCTTACCGCCCTGAGCTGTTTAGCATCGTTTTTAGAAACTATGAATTTTACGAATCAAGAACTGTTTTACCATGTTAAATGTCAACCTCGATATTTTGAACGAGGTGTACTTTTGTAATCTGAGATGTTATTTTATTGCGAACTTTTTTTGTGAGCGCAGTTTTGGAAAATCGGTTGATTTCATTTTACATATCATATAATAAATTGCAATTTATGAATGAATGAGCGACAGTTTATGATACGTATTAGTGTAAATGCTGAATATTTTCATTTGTTATCAGTGAATCTGCACAAATCCTGTGCTGTTCGGAAGTGTGCGGTGATGGGTTTGTGTTTTCATGCTTTACGAAATTTATGACTTGCTATTTTAAACATGAAACTTCATGGAAGGTTATGGAAAGTCTTGTAATGTTAGGCCTTTGTGCTGCCAGTGCCTTGCCTTTGGTTGTATAGAACATGTTAGATTTACCACATGCTTATGCATCTACGTTTATATATTTTTAATAAGATGTTTGTAAATGGGGTGTGTAGTTTTTATGTAAATTATAGCATCCATCGATGAAATAAATGCTACTTTCCATTATGAGAGTCAACAGGTTAGTAAGCAGAAAAGGATTTTGCTAAAGGACTGACCCATGAGTTTAGACACAAAACAAACAGCTGATTGGCTAGTGTTCTGATTGTAATAACCAAGATTTTAATGAGAGTGCAGGTTTTGAGTTTTATCTTCAACAGTTAGTCAGTTAGACCTTAAACAAGTCCTTTACTCACAATCGCTTTGCATTGTAGATTGTGACTTCCCAGTAAAAATGTCATTGTAATTATGATGAAGGAATTGCTGCAGGTCATATTTTGGTAATAAACACTTCTATTGCTAATCCAATTCTGTTGGATTATGTATAACTTGTCTACCATTGGATAATTTAAACATTTTTAATTTGGTATTTCAAAAGCATATTTTTGAAGTGCATACACATTTGTGAAAGCTGTAATTTGACTGAAATGCGCTAGTTGCTTAAATTATTTCTTCATTTGGATTTTTATGGACTGTTGACTCTAGAGGCTATACTCACAAGTAGAGTAGATTTTACAACCGTTATCTTAAGAAATAGTGTAATTAATCTGCCTGTATTTTATGTTCATATGCTTTGAAGTTTGATTGTGTAGCTCTTAATGGCAGCAGTTTTGTGAATTTTACAGTTTAATTATCTTCAACTCGCGATATATGGCTGTAAATTTCAGTATAAATCTGATTTGTGAATTGTGGCTGTGATTTTGTATTACTTGGTGGATCTGATTGTGAACCGTTTTTATGACTAAATTTTTGCTGTGTATAGTGTTGTGATTAGTATTCAGTTGGTCGGTGAATCCTGTAGTATAATTTGAAGTAAAGTCAACCAAAGGGAAATGTTTAATTGATAGTTGATTATTTGACTTGATATTGGGACTGTTTTGAGTATTCTAAACAGTGTCCCTTTAGTTTTACTTGCGATACATGTTTGATGGTCGTTGAGGCATGAGACCTTCTTTGCCATGGAGATACTACTATCTTGTGCTTTATTGCCAGTTTGTGACAGTTTGTCTATTACAATTCAAGAAACACTGGCCATTCACTATTTTATCAAGCTATTCAATTGCTCATAATTTTACCGACCTTACTTAGCTTTTTTATTTTACTTTTCTGTTAGGTAGCCGAGTGTGACATCTATATGAGGCTTTTAAAAGCATGACATACATGTGTTTTATTCCAAATACCGTGATAAAAATCATATTGGTCATCCGTCACCGAAGAATAAACATACAGAACACAAATAACTGTTGCGTTGACTAAAAACGTTAGAAGCAAAAAAATTCACCAGGAAAATCCTCTGAAACATGGTTAACAAATTCATTAAAATTTTAAAAAATATGTTTGAAAAAACGAATGGAATCCAACAATTAAGCTCTTTGGTGCTCGTCAAGTTGCTTCGTGCAGTGCAAGAAATGCATTTTACTTTCTCAGTCGCTGTCGCTAGACACCTGAATTGGGAACCTGACAATAAAAAAAACATACCCATGTTATTCTCAGAATTTATTAACAATAATTATAATTGATTTAATACCTACATATGCAAATTATGTAACTGACTGGCTTTGACTTTTGAATGAATAGCGTTAACTGAACTAATTTATGTTGCTACTTTTTAGAGGTGCATGATAGTCTTGGACTTAATGCATTAAATTAATTTATAAAGATTTTAACCAATGCTCACTCAGCCCATGAGTAACAGTACACGTTGTCTCATATGACATAGGCCTACATGGACTTTGAGTTTTCCCTCTTTTATTTTCTTGCTTGAGTGATGTACAAAACAGTTTTGCTCTCTGAAAAAACTGAAACGACTTCCCTGAAGGGGTTTAGTGTTTAAATCCCTGCAAGAGCAGAATTTGTTAAAATATTTTGTGCCCTAGCAAACTTGGTTATAATGAGTACATGCAATGACCATGTGCTGTCGGTGTAAGATCAGAGGGCAAGTAAGAGAACTGACCATTTGCCCAGAGATAATTATTGAAATCAAGAAAATTAAATTGTTAATTAATCATGTTCCTGGCTAGTTTAAGGGACGGTTCGGTTTCTAACTTACTTCAGACGGTAATAGTCATCATCTGAACTGCTTGGTGCATCTTGGTCGTTGTCTGTTGAAGCAGGAGTACTGGTGATCACATTGATCTGCACAGTGGATCTGCAATCAAACAGCAAAATAGTCCATCTGCAATTTTTAGGAATTTCAGTGCAGTATTATTTTTAATCGTTAACTTGACATTTTTACAGCGCCCGCATTGGTGAAGCCGCAGCAACCAGCTTATTCAGACACGTTTAAAGCAAAACTGATAGGCATAGGGTAAAGATACAGAGTCGGGACATCAGACAGCTAAGGTGGTTAGGTGTAAGATGTTCAGAGTTAAACTGGCAAGGGAGGTATATGGTGAAGAGGAGGAATCAGGATTTGTGAAAAACCGTTTTCAGTTGTGAAAGACCCTTTTGGGAGATAGCAAGAGGTGAGATTTTGATGAGCTCATAGGATGGATCAGATTTTGTCTTTATACTTCATCGAGCTCGTTCCAAAGAGGCGGGACAGCAAAAGCTTTGGAGCAATTTGAAGATTTTTGTGATGAGATAACAGAACTCAATCGATTAGATCTTAACAGCCTTTCAACATACAAGTTGATAAAAAAAATTTCACCAAAAACGCTTTTAAGTGTGATCATTTAAATCATTTTGAACACTTTAGAGACAGTAAATGTATAGTTTTCTAATTAACTTACGTTGCGCCAAAACTGTCCCTGTCGATATCAAATGCATAATTCCACTCTGGAATTATAGTCACGTGAATGTCACACACTTGGATGTCCCTACAAACGGCAGGCCTAAAGTCAATCTAACGAAATTTCCACACCACCACCAAAAATAAATCATCATACGTCAAAGTATATCTATTAATATATACCAAGAAGGGCCCTCTAGATGTGTTTAATTGACGAATATTCCATTTATACAGCTCTGTAGATTTCAAGCTATGTTATAATTGTATTATAATACAGTTATCATATAATGTAGGTTGTGATTTTTAATAGTATTATAATACCCATCCTCTCCGAAATACTGTAACTGCTCTTTATTCTATGCTGCACCCCTCATATGGAATGGACTTCCAAAAGATCTCCGCCAATTCACTCATCCTCATATCTCGCCCCTTAATACCTCAATCCTCACTTGCACTCTCCTCCTCTGCTCTTTTCCAATCGCGTCAGAAAACCGAACTCTAAGCTATCATATCCAAATTCTATTCCTGTGTAACCAAACGACCACCATCATCACTGACTACAACGCAGGCCGCCGGCAGAAACCTAATCTCTCAGGATCCTTCTTAGTCATAGCAATCACGGGCCTCTTAGACAGCAGTGGGCGTGTTCTATAGCAAAATTGCTAATTACTGTAATATTCAGAATTTCAGATGCTTTAAATTCAAACCGATTTTAGTTAAGGCTAGTGCCAGTTAAATTATCTCTAACAAGCCCCAAACCATAAACTTTGCATAACTGGTCCCGGCCCCAAATCGCTGTGCTCCTGTGCATCATGCGGACTACCAGAGCACCGGTGAATAAGCTGGTCCCTCTGGCGTGGATTTTGTGGGCGTTATAAATTTTCTAAGATTTACATTATATTAGGTCCTACATACACCGTAGCACCATGTCGCCGGCATGACCTCCGCGTATTTTAACATGACACCGGAACAGAACGAGAAGAATGACATCTCAGACTCGTAGCATCGCCCGTAAATATTAGCTGCTCTACAAGACGTAGCTTTTGAATTTTTGAAGATATAATATATAATATTAATTTAAATAAACTATCAATTTCCAGCTTCTCGTAGAATAGGCCAACATGAGACTGGTAATTTGTGCAGCATAAATGACGTTGTTTATCGAGTATCCCAATATCTAGGCTATGGTCAGATATGCGTTGATTGACAGCTGAGAATCTCTCAGTCTCTCACAGATTGAAAAGGAAAAGGTTACGGTGTAAGAGTGAGAAGCAGGCGCGAGGGTGTTACACAGCGACGCGCAACTTCGAACTGCTTTTGCAGATATAATATTATCTTTCCGCACTCTGTCAAATATTACACGATGGTACCACTATTAACACGATTATCCGTTGCGAACGAAAGTCGTAATGTGGAAAAATTCCCCGAGATTTAAACTTCTTAAACTAGGGTTTTGTACACCCAAATCGCGAAGTGTTTGCCAGCAGATGCGGACCGACGCTTGTAAATCAATTTTAAAACGCGTTTAGCAATTCCTACCTTTTCACCCTGAAGCAAGCCGCAATCTCCTTCACTTCGCTCGAATACCGAATTTTCAGATTCTTTCGCGATGAAGCAATTTTCTCTGTCTCTTTGAATGAAATTTCGAAGGACAACACACGATAAGGCTGTGATGCGGCAGCCGTTTTTCGGTGCCAAACCTGAAATCCTGTTGTGTAGCACTGGCCCATATCTCCGGAGTTCTTTTTTTTAAATTGACGACTATAAGTATTTAATACTTAGTTTTCTTGTCATCCAGCGCTGAGCACAATTTGTCCGGTTTTTGTTGTTTCGACCCTGCAGAGGGCGCTTCATTGTCTTGGCCGTTCGACCAATGCGTTCGACCAATGCGAAAATACATAAATAAAGCGAAACTCCGCCTTAGAAACTAAGACGGAGTTTCGCACTTTAAATTGTAGGTAAATTGTCCTGCTTAACACCCTAATCTGTTTAGCATCGTTTTTAGAAACTGACTATAATTACTAGTGACATGTCCCAGCGTCTAGCAAGTTCTTGAGTTTCTCCATGAGTTGAATCATTAGATTTCGTGTTGAGTTAAAATCCTGACTACTTATTTAAATATTTTGTATGTAGCATTTGTTTCCATAATGATTGTCTTTCCAGAAGCATCCGAATCATCGCGACGCTGTCCCAGAAATGAAATCCGCAAAGACCAAAACAGATCCGTACTTTTAGACCAACGAGATATTCTGCTCTTTAGAGGACATTTATCAACCAAAGTGAACAATGCTGAACCGCGGTTGTTTCTAAATTCTACCCAGGCGGCTGAAGATTTTAAATGAAGCTTAATTTTTGGAGGGATTGAAATGAATTTATTGGGCCGAAATTGATGCTGAATTTATATACAATGAATTGAAACAAGGACACATTATGTTCGGCTATTTTGTTATTGCAAAGTTTATCGTGATTGCATCATTTACATTATTTGTTTGCCGTAAATTTGTATTTAGCTACATAAATAAGTTGAGGATGAAGACTGTTTGGCAAGTCAGTTCTCTTTTCCACTTTTTTAAACTTTATTTAGCTGTTGTTTCTCGTAGGTGATAATCGTTTGATTTGGACTATTTCTGCCAGAGTTGGTTGACTGATGTACATTGAGGTTCTGCTTATCGCCCTAAGCTGTTTAGCATCGTTTTTAGAAACTATGAATTTTACGAATCAAGAAGTGTTTTATCATGTTAAATGTCAACCTCGATATTTTGAACGAGGTGTACTTTTGTAATCTGAGATGTTATTTTATTGCGAACTTTTTTTGTGAGCGCAGTTTTGGAAAATCGGTTGATTTCATTTTACATATCATATAATAAATTGCAATTTATGAATGAATGAGCGACAGTTTATGATACGTATTAGTGTAAATGCTGAATATTTTCATTTGTTATCAGTGAATCTGCACAAATCCTGTGCTGTTCGGAAGTGTGCGGTGATGGGTTTGTGTTTTCATGCTTTATGAAATTTATGACTTGCTATTTTAAACATGAAACTTCATGGAAGGTTATGGAAAGTCTTGTAATGTTAGGCCTTGTGCTGCCAGTGCCTTGCCTTTGGTTGTATAGAACATGTTAGATTTACCACATGCTTATGCATCTACGTTTGTATATTTTTAATAAGATGTTTGTAAATGGGGTGTGTAGTTTTATGTAAATTATAGCATCCATCGATGAAATAAATGCTACTTTCCATTATGAGAGTCAACAGGTTAGTAAGCAGAAAAGGATTTTGCTAAAGGACTGACCCATAAGTTTAGCCACAAGACAAACAGCTGATTGGCTAGAGTGTTCTGATTGTAATAACCAAAATTTTAGTGGGAGTGCAGATTTGAGTGTTATCTGCAACAGTTAGTCAGTAAGTGTGGTGACCTTAGCAAGTCCTTTACTCACAACTGCTTTGCATTGTAGATTGTGACTTCCCAGTAAAAATGTCATTGTAATTATGATAAAGGAATTGCTGCAGGTCATATTCTGGTAATAAACACTTCTATTGCTAATCCAATTCTGTTGGATTATGTATAACTTGTCTACCATTGGATAATTTAAACATTTTTAATTTGGTATTTCAAAAGCATATTTTTGAAGTGCATACACATTTGTGAAAGCTGTAATTTGACTGAAATGTGCTAGTTGCTTAAATTATTTCTTCATTTGGATTTTTATGGACTGTTAACTCTAGAGGCTATACTCACAAGTAGAGTAGATTTTACAACCGTTGTCTTAAGAAATAGTGTAATTAATCTGCCTGTATTTTATGTTCATATGCATTGATGTTTGACTTGTGTAGCTCTTAATGGCAGCAGTTTTGGGAATTTTACACTTTAATTATCTTCAACTAGCGATTTACGGCTGTAAATTTCAGCGTAAATCTGATTTGTGAATGTATTTGGCTGTGAATTTGTATTACTTGGTGGATCTGATTGTGAACCGTTTTTATGACTAAATTTTTGCTGTGTATAGTGTTGTGATTAGTATTCAGTTGATCGGTGGATCCTGTAGTATAGTTGGAAGTAAAGTCAACCAAAGGGATGTGTTACTTGTTTTTTGTGGATTTGTTCAGTTGACAGATGGATTGTTTGATATTGGAAGTGTTTTGAGTATTCTAAACAGTGCAGAAAGGATGCCTTTAGTTTTACCTGTGAAATATTTCTAATCGTCATAAAGGGCATGAGAATCTTCTTTGCTATAGATAATACCTTCAATTGTTGCCAGTTTGTTTATTAAAATTCAAGGAAAACTGGCTGTTCACTATTATCAAACAATCCAATTGCTTATAACATTACCACACCTGACTTTAGTTTTTATTTTAGGTCTCTTATACAGTCCTGTTCAGCTCTTAAAAGGTGTGATGTAAGTAGATGTGTTTTATTTCAAATATCAAAATCAAAGTCGTATCAGTCAGTTTAATTCAGTATAAGAACACTTAGACAAACACAGAGAACACAAATAACTGCTCCATTATCTAAAAGACATTTGGATGCACAAAATTTCACTGGGTAAATCATCTGAAATGTTATTCACAAAGTCATTTAGAGTAAAATTACACGAAATCTGTTTGAAAACTAATGGAAGGCACCTTCAGAAAATAAGGCACAAATCGTAATCATGATCAGTCAAAAGATGTCTTGACTTTAAATAATAAACGCTAATCAAAGCAATTTCATAAATACATTTAAAAAGTTAGAGTCAACAAACAAACAGTTTCCACTGAAAGTTTCAAATTAGCAAACGCATTTTCTCGTATTAACGTACAAAATTGGTACGTGACATTTCACTAAATGCTTAAAATGCCAATTCAAAACTGCTCTGACTCTTCAAAAATAATGCCAAAAAGACATCTAGATCCAATTATGTCGTATTGGGGCTTAACAAACACTCTAAAGTTCATCAACTGCAAAATTTTATACATGTAGGCCTAAGTTAACGAATTTATGTACTTCTGCTAACAAAGTTGCAGATATAATTCCACAAACATCAGAAAAATGTGTCTAATTAAAGAATGAGAAAAGAACTGGTGTTGTTTCTACTGCTGCACCTTTGCACTTGAGAAAATTGTAAAAAAATGTAAGCAATGAAATGAACAAATGATAAGTTTGCAGTAAATTTTACAAGATTAATTCTTCGCAATCTGCCTGAAAACAGTTGTGCTCGAATCTGAAACATGAAGTATTTAGGCTGAAAGTATTTAGGCTGAAACTCTGCAAGTTTGAAATTATCCGATCATATACAACAAACCAAGATCCGTTTATATAACATTACAGAATTATGTTATTAGTAAAATAGTTTATGCAAGCAATGTCTTTGCTCGACTCTCCAGCGTCTTCGGTACTTGAACCAGGTTGCATCAATAATCACGTTTCGACTTCTCACTCACTGTCGCTAGACACCTGGATTGGGTATCTGAAAATAACAAAGAACATATCAAAAATATTCTAATTTATTGATAATCATAATTAAATTCCTACATAATAATTATGTATATGACTGACTGACTCTATGAATGAATATTTATAGCTTAACTAATTATCTTTTGCAACTCTGATAGTCTTGTATATAGTGTGTTTAATTATTTTATCAAGATTTTAACAATTGCTAAGTGTAATTAACCTAGAGAGGTTTAAGGTTGAAACCTCTGCTAGTGCAGACCTTTGTTTCAGTATTCTGTGTTGCTACCTAACCCACTAATATATTGAAAACACTGTCGTCATAAGCTCCGACGGCGATGGAGAGGACTGACTAGCTTGAGACAATGAAACTGTTAAGAGAATTAAGTTGTTAACAAATCGTATTCTTGGCTGCCTCTTATGCTAGATAAATGGATTGCTCTTCTTCTAAATTCTAAACTTACTTCAGACTGTCATGATCATCAGGACTGACAGAATTCCTGGCCACATCTTGGGGGTCTTCTGTTGAAACAGACGTAATCAGATCGATCTGCACGGTAGATCTGCAAATAAACAACAACCCTTTCCAATATAGTCCACCTGTAAGACTGACGTTTCGAAAATGGGAGCAGAGGATGGAGCAAAATATATTGGATTCTACGGTGGCCGTTTGTTTAGAGCGCTCGGCCTGTAATGTGCAGAACACCGAACACGGGTTCATTAACAAAACATGTTGCTCCTTAACCTTTTTCTTGCCACAATAATTAACCTAAATTTATATTATTTTGTAAATGCCATGTTTCTTTATCTTTCACACCAAAACAAGTGACGTACGTTCCATCGATAATGACGTCGACAGCGTATTATAAAGTAAGGACCAATGTTGGAAACTTTCAATTTCACCAGGTACATATGCTAAATCATTCAATTTCTTTGCCTATGCTGCATCAATTTTAGCCAAATTTTGCAGATTCATTTGAAAATGATGCGAATAACTGCACATGTAATTT
Organism: Bimastos eiseni; assembly: GCA_959347315.1. NCBI lineage: Eukaryota > Metazoa > Annelida > Clitellata > Crassiclitellata > Lumbricidae > Bimastos > Bimastos eiseni. The sequence goes on from OY365822.1 coordinate 4,503,133, forward strand.
TATTGATATAAGTTTAATCTTCAAGCATTCCTGCTCTTTCCAAATCCAAGATGGCGTCAAAAATTACGGTCATTTTCTATTAACGTTGGCAGCAGTCGTTAGGAACCTTTTGCCCCAACAATTAATAGATGTCGAGGTTCTGGTGATGCCACTGACGAATAAAATAGAAGGAGCAACTCGGCGACCAGTATATATGCTTTTAGGCCAACGGGTTCAACCACGCGGCTCTGGTTGCAATTATCCAACACACATCTTACATACTACAAGTAAGATAAAGAGCCTACGGAGCGTTAATATCCTTGAATTTCTCAAGAGCGTTTGCGGAAAAGCTCATGATCCTGGACATACAAGACCATGTTTACAACAGGTTGCTAAAGTTTCTGGATGATCGTCAGTATATGTGACAAAGTTCATAGGAAAGACATCATGTAGCAGCAGCATAAATGAGTATTTTTCAAAATAGCGCTCAAATTTGAGAAATTTCGGTCTTTTGCTTTGGCCGCCCTACACAAAAGGTAAAATTCTATTTTGTGAACCGTGCTTTCTCAGTCGCAGGACCCGTGGAATGGATTGTTCTTCCAATTGTAGTCCGTCAAGTAGGCTTAGGCGATTAGTGATTTTTACTAACCGCGATTAAAAGGTGTCAATTAATCGATTTGTTCAATAAATCGATTAGTAGGCGACTAATCGATTAACTAGTCGATTAATTTGCCCAAGCCTACCATCAAGCCACATCCGTTGCGCTATTCAAGTCAAAACTGATTCGAAGACGTACCTTTTTTCTTGAACTATGACTGAGCCCGCTTTTGTGCAAGACTTGTCTTTGTTAAAGCCCGTTATAAAAGCCTAGTTGTAACTTGTATCGTATTGTATCATCGAAATAATTATTATGATTTCGTAGAATTTCGTAAATGCCTATTACTGACGTCAAAGTGAGCACTGACGTGTCTACCTATATATAATATCTATGGAGGGTTGGTTTCAGCCATGCGTACCGCTGCTGTTGATAACCATCGGCTTCATTATCAACAAAATACGGGAGGCACAGATTACAACACCCTTCTCAAAGCTCTCTATAAGTCGTTGAGAATAAAAGTCACAACATGGTAGAGCCGGCCTTAAATAATTCTTGCGACTTCGATAGCATTAAGCCTATACGCCCGTCCACGTAAAATGAAGGCCAAATATGAATGGATCGTAGCCGTCCACTCGTAGCCTACGACTGCGATCCATTGAAGATTGTAACTTCGTTTTAAAACAGATTTAAGTTAACCAATTGTTACCTGTCCACCGTGATGTAAACTGAAACTCCCTTCACTCGAGTTACATCAATTTCATATCGTTTCTCCACATGATAGCATAAAACATCCCGACCCTTCGATCCATTATCCCTACGTTTGTGTTGAGATAATTTTGAGCCCATCTCGTCTATTGGTTGTTCTAAATCAACACCAACGTAAGATAATGACAAAACAATGTTGTCTTTGCAGAACTTTGCAATCTTCCCAAATAGTGCACTACGGATAGCACCATACAGAAGGCTGTCGTACACACTCGAAATTCCCAGTCCGCCGCTTCTCTGATGTATTTATAGACGGCAGTCTAGGACAGCACTTGACGAGCAAGACGATTGAACACTGAATACCAATACTGAACTAGATAGGTTCCGATTCATTCTCTACGATGATTGAACACTGAATACCAATACTGAACTAGATAGGTTCCGATTCATGCTCTACGATATTGAACACTGAATACCAATACTGAACTAGATAGGTTCCGATTCATGCTCTAGTGGTTCATGCGATTTATACAAAGATGACGACATTCGTTCATTCTTACGTAGGCCTAATAGCGTGCCCGGTCGATGTCTTGCCGCATTGTGGCTTACAAGGAATTAGCCTAAAACATCTGGAAATTGATTACACTGTAATTCAATCAGTCTTTAGCGGAGGTTTTAAATTCTTGTAGGGTCATACAAAACTCTTGATATGTAGTTTTTATTGTCCTTGCTCGTTATAAATGGGTAGCTAGCAACTTTTACTTATGCGTCTAAAAATATTACAGTCTTACTCTACGAACGCGTTACAGTGTAGCGATTAATCACAGGCCTAGTATATGGAGAAAATGTGAGTTTTTAGTTTAGCATTGTGTATATAGTTCTTAAAATAATTATTGAGGATTGTCGGATTTATTCTGGTAAGATCGCGTTTCATTCAGGACCAAGATTTTTGACCAGACGAGCTGCGGTGTGGATTACAGAGGTAAGCGGTGAAACAATGGATTTTGGTAGACCGTTGAGTCTGGCAGCCAATCTTCGACGATAAATAATAATGGTAGTCTATCATATTTTGATGGCGGTCTCAGTAAAGAAGAAGAACAGTGCTCTAGTGGTTCTAACACAGATCGACTCCTGGCCATAGTGACCATGTAGTTTTTATTTTATAACCCTTCATGTTATTTTAACTCCAAATGAGCCGTTGTAAATTTACAATGTCTTGAAATGTAAAAGTGAATGTTCAGTTTTCTTTTGATCAAGTTTGCATTTTCTGTGTTCTAACCGCTAAGAAAAGGAAGCCTCATGTCCTTGTCTGGCGTCACACGTTATTAAGTTACTCTACCCAGTGCTGTTAAGCACTGGGTAGAGTAACTTAACACAGCACAACCTGTCGGAGAAGTGGGTGGGGGAGGATTGTGTTCCATTTCCTACCAGAAAAACTCAAACAAACATCCACGCGCAGTTTGTTCTTGTGGCGTAACAAAAGTGTTTTTGGAGAGGATGCATTTGTATATCTACACACATACACACACCCACACATATAGGCACACCTGCACATACTTATCCATGCAAATACATACATACATACACGCATACACACACATATACACATATATACCCATACATACATACATATATACACACATACATATATATATATATACATACATATATATATACACATATACATATACATATACACACATACATACATACATACATACACATACATACACCCATGCATATATGCATATATATACACATATATACACATACATACATACACACATGCACATATACATACATACATACATATACATACATATACGTACCCACATATATGCCCCATACATGCATCTATGTCTATACACCCTCATATGCAACTATACATATATCCATACACATACATACCTATATAGATACATCCATGCACCCACATGTATAGGGCAGTATTAGGTTTTTTTTAGAGCATGTCGTGTTAGTTAGTGTTTATGGATTGTGTTTTGGATTTTATATTATCAGTTAGGGTCCGTATTATTTTTAAAGGTAGGTGTATAGAGGTGATTCTTAGCATGATACTATCGGTTAGGGTCAGTATTAGGGTTAGAGTAGGTACATGTAAAGGCGTTCTTTTTTAAGGATTATACTATCGGTTAGGGTTAGTATTAGGGCTAGGGTAGGTATATAGAAGTTTTTATGCTATACTATCAATTAGGATCAGTTTGTTTTACGTAATTCTGATGTTAGAAGAAGTTAGTCGATGACGTAGGCTTTTATGTTTAGTAAAGGCTGAGATGGTGCGGAAGTCCGCGAATGAGTTGTTTTTAGAGATGATGTCTTTCCATTGACGTGTCAGGCGGGTTGAGAGTGAGGTGAATGGGATGATGACCGGTAGAAGTTGATTGTCCCTATTGTGTAAGTGGGTATTGTTATTGTGCCAAATGTCGTGTTTGGTCTTCCTTAGCATTCTTCTGTTGTAGCCCCTTTGTTTTAGTGAGTTGAATAGTGTTAAGCAGGTTGTATCAAAGTCTGTTTTAAGAGAAGATATGCGCTTGTATCTTAGTATTTGTGATGTGAGTACTCCTTGGAACTTGTGTTTTGGATGAAAAGATGCTGTGTGCAGTAATTGATGAGTATCTGTGTCTTTAAAGTACACCTTAGTTTGTAGTGTTGTAGTTTCCTGATGTGTGTGTTTAAAAACCGTGGTGTCGAGGAAATTAACTTCAGAGTGGCTATAATTGAGAGTGATTTTTATGTCAGGTATGAGAGTGTTAAGAAATGTTTCAAATTCTTGTAGTTCAGTTACCGTTCCAGGCCAGAGGAAGAAGGTGTCGTCGAGGAAGCGGAAGAAGAGGAGGGGATGAATTGGGAAGTCATGCATTGCTTTTTCATCGAACTCTTCAAGGTGTAGATTGGCGCAGTTGGGAGCAAAGCTCTTGCCCATGGCGGTTCCAAAGATCTGTAGGAAGACTAGATTGCAGAAGGTGAAGTCGTTGTTTCGCATGGTCAGTTCTAGGAGTTCTAGGATTTCTTTGTCCGGTCTATGAGGGGTTGGGTATTTGTTGAAGGCGTCCCTAACTACTCTTAGTGTGCGGTCGATGTCCATATTAGTGTAGAGGGCTGTTATGTCCCCTGTGACCAGAAGGTAGTTTTCCTTAATCGGTTTATTCCTAATTTTGTTTATGAAGTCATACGTGTCTTTGATATACGAAGGGTGTTTATGTGCTAAAGGAGCTAGGAAGTGGTCGATGTATTCACTAACCTTACGTGATTCAGTCCCACAGTCACTTACGATAGGTCTGCCCTCAGGCATGTCCTGCTGGGGCCACTTGTCTCTAGGTTTATGAATTTTTGGGAGGAGATAGAATACGAATGCGAATTAAGCATATGACTCCTAAGAATGATTACTCATCACATAGCCTATGTTCAACATCTTGTTCTTTCCGATCATGGTCTCATCGTATTTGTTATTCCGTTTATACACAAGCCTGCTCCCTACAACCGCACTACGTCGACCTGACAAATTGCACCCATTGCCTCGTTGGATCGATGTACGAGTCTCGATCTAGATGCCTTTTCATCTGCCCTCCGAGACCATCGATCCACTCTTCAAGAACGTAGAGGATAATACTGCATTGTGCGTGTCAGGACTCTTTGACCATGATGGCCGGGTTACAGAAACGTTATTGGCTCTTAACATCATGTTTCGACGCCGAGTGCACTGCCCTCAGGTTCTCCTGTACTGCAGATGTTTCTATGGAAGCCCGCCTCATTGGGCGCTTTCTAAGTAGGTCTACACCTGTCTCGACTATATGTGCACGATTCTTGCGCTGACATTCCTTCTCGCAACATAGGCCTAAAGGGACGTTGTCTTGAGATCGCGGCCTTGGTCTCGAGACCGGAAAATTACTGTCTTGGTCTTCGAATGTATCGGTCTTGGTCTCGAATGCGTATAGGTCTTGGTCTATGTCTTAAATTAACGATCTTGGTCATTTCCCGTATCAGAGCAATTTTGTCAGATATTATTTTGTCGGCTATTTTCTATTATTAGAGACACTGGGTGTGTATAGGCCCAATGTGATTGTTATCGATTTATGGCATTGCTGACCAAACTACTGAATCTTTATATTCATGTAACTATGGCAAATGGCAAGCAACTAATTACAAGTTTTTTACATCTGCATTGTTTATTTTTGCCGATGCCATTAATGCCGATCTTTCTCACAATAGTAATTGCCCAATAATGGTATGGCTGATTAATCGGTATACCAATTGTTGAAGTGACTAAACTTGAATATAAAATTGTATGCAAACATGTAGTCTGTTCAGCCTACTCAAACGCTCGAACCTGCAATCCTCGGATAACAAATCCCGTACACTACTGATCAGACTGCAAAGAGGACCAACAACTCATTTCATCATTTAGTTTCGGACTTTGAGGAAAGCGTCTTTAGCCGCTGATGAAAAATGGATCTCAGATACAAATGGAAAGTATTTTCTACATCAGTCGATGTCTCCATTAGCATTCCGTCGGGAATTGAGAGAGTTCGGCTTCTGAGATCGTCCAAAATCACCTTTCGGATCAAATTGCTGGAAGCTGCCATGTGAGAACGCTCTGTCTTGCTCTTAATGGCATCTGCAGCAGAGAATGAAATATAAGTTTTAACAAAGAACATTGAAATTTCACGAGTGCTCAGTTAGCTATGCAACAACCAAAACTCCACAAAATTTAAACGATTAAACCACCAATAATAATAATAATATTCACAGACCCTAACTGAAAAACCACAGCATGATTATAAGAAATAGTAGGAACACATGAGTCAGTTTCACAACTGAGTGGTAGCCTGTTAGGCACTGATACGTTCTATTTTTTTTCATTTTGTCATCGCCCTAGGGAGTGGAAAGCTGAGTAAATATATCAAATCTACGCCCTACTGCTGTTTGTGCCTCTGTATTATGATTCAACCATCACCTCATCTCATCTTATGACGAGATGGAATGGTTAAAATTTTCTCATCAGTCATCTATCTTCATCCTCAAGAGAACACAACATAAATGCCTTGTTAGGTTCCTAAAAATTGTATTTTGTGCATGCCCAGAAACATAAATACACGCATATGCATTATGCGTGCATAAATGTAAACTGCATGGCCTCGATTCCATTCATTTATTGAAGAATTGATACGGTGGTATTCTACACCACTGCCACCCATTTGAATGGTGTCCAATTCATCATTTAATGTCATTATCCGTGTGTATGGACTTTGCTCGGCTGAATTTTAAATCTGAGAAATAAGTCAGCATCGAGAGATGAGCCACATAATCTCTAACACAGAGGCGCGCGAGATGCAGCCTATGTATGCTCCAACCAATGTAGCCGAATCCTCTGAAGTTGGTGTCAACTCTGAACTCTGCATTTCAATCTGCTGGTGTGGCTTCTCATGAGTACAAGAGAATGCACGGCTGAGTTTCAAGATCTCGGAGCATCACGGATAAACTTTAGTGAGACCTCAGTTTCTTAATCTTAGCAAACTTCAACAATGCAATCTTAGCAAACTTCAACAATGCAAAATCACGCGTCCTGTGACTAACGGACAACCTAACTAACCAAAGGACAGAGTCTTGGTTGCTCTTTTGTCACTCAATGTCCACAAGCTAGAGGTGCTATATAAATGCTTAAATACAATACAGACAAGAAATTACATTTGCCCAGCGTGACTGATACCTTTCGCTGTGGCAATGTATTCTCCCAGAATCTTTCTCAGAGCGACGTCTGCCTGGTGTAGAAGACTTGCGAGGCAGATGGAGCGAGACTCGGCTGCATCTGCCTTGTTTTCTGGAAGAGGCATCACCGGATGCAACATCGCTTCGTCGATCAACTGAAGAACATTCTCACTGAAGTCAAAGAAGATCTAATGTTTAAGTCAGTTCTATAAAGCCCAGAATAGGTTTAGTGAATGAAAATCTTACAAAGAATGTTTTGATTGGTCCTCACAAACACTGCATACATTGTCCTGTATTTATCAATTCATATGGCAACATGGCTCAGGTCCTATGCAGATACAACTTGTGCAGACTAAAATGTCTAATGAGCTCGCATTAACTTCTGCAATGCTGAGGCCAATCACCCAGGCTGTGATTGACCTCAGCATGATGATGACAAAATACTTTTAAAAATATGAACAGTAATAACGATGATAAAATAATTAAAATTGATGTAAAGCTGCATCCTCCGATTTTTTTTAATTGACAAGGCTGAGAATGTGCTGTTTCTTAATGTTTGGGATTTCCCTTGGTTTAAAAATAATACTAAAACAGTACAATATTTAAATATTAAAACCGCTATAATAACTTACCATTAATTACGATATTAATATATCATTACACCCAAGGTAACAGCATTCCCTTTGCATTTGAAAAGGCTGAGAATGTACTGGAAAATGTGCCTATTACTCAATATTGTCAGCCAGTCTCATTAAAACAGGGAACATTGTTCGCTATTGAATGCAAACTGAAAACTGCTGGAGTTGAAATACAAACTAGCCTTTTTAAATAAAGTACTACATACTCACAAGCAGCTCCCGTCCCTGTTTTCAATGATTGCTGTGTACTTCTGCCAAGAAATTTCCTCGCATGGACGTTCCAATCGATCGAGCATGTCACGGATGACCGATTCATCCACTTGGCGTTTACGCTCCTGGTTTCTCTGAAGCGCAGTCGTCAGTTTAACCGGAAAAAACACCTGTGCAAATCCAGTTGAGTCTGTAATTTTTCAAAATTAAAATCATCTCTGTCAACAAAGTAAACTATTTATTATCTATCCTAGAAATACAAGCCATTACAGAAATTGTACAAAGCTCTAATTTATAGATCATTGAGCACAATTAGATACCAAAAACCCTAAATGAAACATCACCTGTCAATCATTATGAGCATAGTTTACCACCAGGCAATGAAGCCATCTCCATTTCATCTGTATAGGCTACAGACTACAGTTTTTTTACCACTCACCATCCCTTCAACGTAAAACTCTTGAAACCTGCCTTAACCCTTTAACGACCAGTTATTGATTATGCCGTACACTTTAGTAGATGCTGGTCGTTAAAGGGTTCAAGGGTTTTCAAAAAGGGGCTATATAAATGTCCCAATACATTAAAATTCGACTTGACCTGGCACTGGCGAGACGCTTGGCTACAGCAGACAGGATTTGGTATCACGCTGCCCATGCAATTGTAATTACCAAAATTTTTATAGCGCCATTAGTAGCAAGCTACTCACCTGTGCTTTACATGACAATTCGCTGCAGATTAAATAGCGAACGAAAAAGAATTATAAATGAGATTTCTAGAAATGCAACTGACCACTGCCACAGATGGCACGCATATGGTTCCGGATATGGCTATGGTTAAGGTCATGGAATAAGCTGGTCTCTCTGATGTGACTTTTGTGAGCATTGGAGAAATTTCTCAAATTTACATTACATTTGCTGTGTAAATTGTGATAAGGAAGAAGGCAGAGGAACAGACAGACTGAGAAATATGCGTTGTGTATAGCGATATCAGAAGTCATTATAAGATGTGTACAGTTTAGCCGTGAAGTACTCACGCTTCCGAGCGAGCTGGTAGTACTCATATCTCATACTTGAGTAGTACATGTTGTCATCGATCACCAAAACCCAAAGAACCTCGGAATTCGATCCTCCCTTGATCTGCCGCCTTACCACGTCATCAAAGATCGTTCTCAACAGGTCGGGTACAGCCTCCAACGATTCTAGATATGAAACGTTCTCTGCACTACAATCAGACTTGGATCGTTCTAGTTCAACAACGGGATTGTATTCAGAAGCAACTGGGTACTCAGCGAACCTGGCAATGGGGTCACAGGATGAACAATTGTTGATCTGACTTAGTGATGTTGCAATCTGACTCTCCTTGTCATTTGTTAATTGACGTTGAGACAACCTGTCAGTCGCTTCGGGTACCGAGAGATCGTCCATGACTAGATATTCCCGTTGTCTCTCCTCGCACCTGAAATCCTGTCTCACATCGCCACTTGCGTCTTCCTCATCCACCGTGGCTTCAGTCTTTGCATCAGTTGCAGACCGGCTATCGCTGGTAATGTACCCTGGTAATGTACTACTCAAACTAGACAGCTCTGCCACAAGGTCATCCACACATCTGACAATAGCACGTCTGTATGTCTTCCAACGGGGATTCTGAAAGAAGGAGAAAATCATTGTGAGCAGAGACAACATAGGACGAAAAAATTCCTTAAATTTAAATACATATTATTGGTATTACTAGTAACTGGTCGTGCAAACCAGTCAATGGATAATTCATTATGTTATCATATGATATAAACAATGAGATCATCTAGATGTTAATTATGAATGCTATTATACAGGATAAATGCATCAGTAAAATATCTTAGAAGCGCTTACAAAAACTCACACAATTAAAGATACATGTATGTATTAGATGGTTAATATGTTATCAAATATGTTTAAGTGGCAGGAAGTCAAAATTTCATAGCAACAAGTACATTGGTGATTGGTAAAACAGTAACGTGGTTGCACATATTCTGTACAAATACAATTAAGAAGTTTGCCACAACCACAACAAGTTAATTGGAAAGGAATCACGCAACTCCGTAACATGAGGCAAAATGATATAATTCAAGCCATCCAAAATGATCCCAAGGACTTTAGATTTATGCACATACCACATTGAGCCTTTTAAGTAGTTATAGCAAAATAAATGGCTTCTGATATTACAATTTACTGATAAAAATAGCCATTCATGTATTCCTATCAAGCACTTACATAGAACCCTTCAAAAAAACTACTCATATGTTCTGCCTTACAGTTTTCGTGAAATATCTCAAATCAATTGCCAGTGCCATAGTCCAAATGAATTCATCTTTAGCACCACAACATCTGTTATGCTTCTTGCTTTGGTTTGGTATTTTGAAGGGAATGAAAGCAGACCAAAGGAAGTATTGGAACCATAGGCAGCGAGTGAGAATGCCTAGGTATGTGGCTTCATAGAATATCAAGGTAATCCTTTAATCAGACCGCAATGCAGTCAAGTTGGAAAGCAGTCAGGGATGGCTGTTGGTAGAGGAAGATAAAGAAGGGGGAGGCAATAGCTCGGCTACAGCCTATCATCTCTTGACAAGGTTTTCCAATGTTTAATAAAATTAATAAAGTAGTAGCAATATACTTTTTAAATGAGCACCTTTGTTTCATTGGAATGGTTCTGGGCCTCGTGGATCAGTTCTGCTTCCAGCTCTTCTGGAATGAGGTCGTCATAGGCGATATGTATCACCCTGTATGTTTCTTGTCCCTTTATTTGTCCTGTTCCTTCTCCTGCTCCTTCTCTATCTGCTTTAAGATGATTCTTATTCAAGCTATTTGACTGCTGTCTATAGACATTCAAGTCGTTTTCCATTTCGTGCGTGTGAGAACAAAATTGTTTGGCCCAGGTAGACTTTCCTGCACCAGGAATTCCACACAGCACAAGGAGACATACAGCGGCCATGCCTTAGAATCGATTACATCCATTCAGCTTCCTCTGCTGTAAAATTAACAATACAGCATATCAGACACATATTTTAGACAAGGTCCTATGTGTCACTGCTCAAACACGTGCCGATCGGTTAGAGCGGTCAGCCCGTAACGTTCAGTGTGCGCTGAGTGAGCGGGTTCGACCCTCGCCTGGGGAGTCACTGTGTAGGGACCTTGAGCAAGTTCTTTGCACACAATTGCTTTGCAGTACAACTGCAATTGCGCTGAGGAAGCTGAGGCATTTTTTCGAGGCATGTGTGTGCACTTCTGAGCAAAAAATGTTGGAAGAAGGGCAGTATCAAATTTTGGTAATAAATAAATATACAATGTACATCATTCGTTAGTGCTGTGTTAGTAATCGTACTATGTTGTCAGTTTGAAAATAAACGAAAATTATTATTATTAATATTATCTGCAAATCTGGTGTTTATATCCGATTTTTATGAAAGGCACTCACGAAAGACAATGTTCACCACAATTTCATTAAGATTTGACTATGTGACAGGAATCAAGTTACCATCAGTATAACTGAGGAGGCAAGCCCAGAGTGCAGAAGTGAAAACAAACTGTTAATCAGTCAGCAATAATTATCTCTGCATTGTTGGATTTCATCAGGTCCAAGAATTCCTCACCTAACCTGGTAGTAATCCATACTTTCATTTGCTTTTGAAGCACTCTCGTCCTCAACGAAACACGTCTTTGATAGCAGCTCTACTGCCTCCTCTGTTTTGCCCTCAGGAAACCAGATTCAGATCTTCCCTTAACAGAGCTGGGCCTCTGCCTCGAGACTATACGCTTGTGAATAAGCTGGTACCTTTCTCTTAGCTTCAAAGCACCGCTTTAGAAATTCAGCGGTCAATAATTATGATTATGACAAGAAAGATAAGCAACTACTGTGTCACGGTCATCTGAGATGCCAAACCAGAGTTTTTCATAGATAACCTGCTATACATAAGAGCGCATAGAAGGCATCATAACACATACTTTCAATACCTTAGACACAAAATTAAAAATTTCGATCGTTTGCCAGATTTTGACATTATTGACTAGATTAACAAACATCTTTTAACGCCCTTGAGGTGTAACATTTAGGACGACGCAGTAAAATTAATCCCCTAATAGTTATTTTACATTTTATTTAACAAGACACGTATTTTCAGGCATAAATTATTTTTTATTAAATAAATTGTAACTGATTTTGAATGGTGGCCTTATTTTTTATGCCGTTAGACGTTTCCTTGATTTGTTTCTTATTGAAGCCGTATTTATAATTTAGCGTTGGTGAATAGGCTAAGCCTTTCTTTCTGACGTGGCTTTTGTCAGTTTTGTGTGCGCTGATAAATGTTAGAAGATTTACATTACATAACCATACATAAGGTCTCTGCCTCTGGTAATTACCACATCTATGGATAACCTAATTCTGCTGGATTGTAGCATGTCTTCCAGTTTGGTGTTGCAGAAGCCTATTTTAGAAAAGCTTTTGAATTTCGCAGGCTTTGTTTTGACTGAAATGGTAGTTTCCTTAATTACACTCTAAATGACTCTATTTGCCGTTCAATCTAGAGGCTCCATCACTCGCAAAAGTAGATTTCATAACTGTCGTCTCAAGTAGTCTCATGTAACTAATCTGCCTGTATTTGACACTTTGTAGGCATTGTGCAGCTCTAAGCAACAGAGTTGAGTGAATTGCACAGTATAATTATCTTTAACAAATTATTTACGACAGTAAATTTCAATATAAATCTGAATTGCGAGTTGATCTGTGGTTGTGGTTCTGTATAGTGCCTGGTAGATTTGATTGTACAACTTAATGTTTTGCAATGTATAGTGTTGTCACTTGTCAGTAATATCCAGCTAATCGGTGAATCCTGTGGCATTACTAGAAGGGAAAGGTTTGCCTGGTTGTTTAATCTGGATACTCAGCTGACAGACGGAAACTTCAATACTGGAACTGTCTTGAGTATTCTAAACTGGTACAGGATACTTTTATATAGTTTCTCTGTTAGTTATACCAACAGACCGCCTAGGCCCATTGACGATTTGGCGCACCCCCGTCCATTTTCTTGGTCACAATTAACCAATCGAATTGTATGGCATTAATTAGGTTGGCCAGACAAGTGTCGAGAGACATTTCTAATTGTCATAAAGACAAGAACCGCGATAACTGTTTGCCATAGATCTGTGTTGTTGCCAGTAACTCTATTACAAATTTACAATTCAAGGCACACTAGCAGTGTTCACTGGTATCACGCATTCCTTACTCTTTGTTTTATATCATTTTATTGCATTGTTACATAACCATGTTATGCATCCTTAATCAGGCTCTTTGCAAGATATGATATAACAGTGCTTTTCCAAATATTACGATCAAAGCTCTATAGACCGTTATTGTTAATCAGAGTAACTCCAATGCCCAAGAGCAATGCACAGAAAACTAAAGCCGTTATAGTCACCTTTGTAACGACACAGTTGTGTTATGGCGCCATATAAATTGGTGTAATCGTCATTAATATTATTAGTAACGACACATTCAGAGACACAGACAGAAAACAAATAATAGTTCAATTTAATTTAAGTACAATTTCCCCGGGATAATGTATCTAAAACACGCATACACATCGGAATCATGATAAGTGTGTACAGGGGAAAAAAATATGCAATGCTGCAACAATTCCAAAATTAGCAAGTAACAGGCATTCCACAAGAGTTTTAAAATTATTGAGTACATTTACCCAAACAGTTTTAAAATAAGTAAATGCCATTTCACCAAGTGCCTAAAATGTTGACTAAAAACGTTTCTTTAAATGTTTCCGTGTACTGCCTTTGTGACAGATAGCAACAATTGTAACAGTTTTCAATTTATAGCACTCTATCCAACACAAAATTTTGCCAGAATTATTTACTTAAATGTGTAATTTTAAGTAGAGATACGCATATGCCGACACCCTTACATATATAATTCTAAATATGTCAGACAGAATGTGCCTAATTATTAAGAAAAATATATGCACTTGCTGAAATCTTAGAAATTGTAAGCTTTTTCAATGGCTGATAGGAAACAATGAGTTGACACTAAATTGAATGAGTGTTATTTTCCACAAGTTGCCCGAATAAGTGACGGGTACCCGAGTCTTAGTTCTACAAAAAAGTAACATTTTTAAACACATGTTTAAACCAAACCAATGGTATAGAAACTTAAGCATAAATGTAACATTATTTAATACCATTAAATTTAGCAAAATTGTTTATATAAAACACTGTCTACATTGGCTCTCCAAGGCCTTTGAGATGAAATCCAACTTGCAGTAGGCATTGTAAGACTCAAATTTTAATTTTCAATCGCTGTCACTTGAGACCTGTATTGGGAACCTGAAAATAACAAACAACAGACCAAACTATTCTTAAAACTGATTGATAATAAAAATTTATAAAAATAATTATGTAGGCCTAACTGACTCGCCCAAGCGTTATTGAATGAATGCTGCAAAAACCAAAGCAATTTATTTGTCAAAACTTTCCTCGGTGCTAGTTTTGTGGTTAGAATGAAAAATTATGTATGTAAATATTTTAAATAACCATTAATGAGCATAAAAAAAAACTAAGGCGTTGATGGTTCAAATCCGAGCAAGATCGAGTAGGAATATGTTTCAATGTTCTGTGCCCTAGCTAACTCAGTTATAATAGCTAACTCAGTTATAATTAATACATACAATGATTGTGACTGTTGGCAGAAGATTAGACCATGAGGGAGAGAACTGCCTTGATATATTGAGGTCATAAACGGCACATTGGCCGATTGGTTAGGGCGGTCGGCCCGCAAAGCTCAGTGTGCCTTGAGCGAGCGGGTTCAACCCTCGTCCGGCGAGTGACTGTGTAGGGACCTTGAGTAAGTCCTTCGTGCACAATTGCTCTGAAATACAACGGCAATTGCGCTGTCGAGGCGTGTGCACTTCTGAGCAAAAAAGTTGGAAGAAGGCTATATCAAATTTCAGAATAAATAAAATAAAAATAATGAAGCTACTAAGAAATAAGATCAATGGATGCCTCCTAGGTTAGCTTAAGAAATTGCTTGTCTTATAACCTTACTTCAGACTGTCTTCAGAACTCCTTGATGCATCTGGGTGGATGTCCGTTGACGCAGAAGCAATCACATTGAGCTGAACAGTAGACCTGTTAATAAACAGTACAAACCCTTTCAATGTAATCCATCTGCAGTGTTTTGGAATTTTTCAGTGCAGTGTTGAGCAGGTACTTGCATGGCCCACATTTTAAATTCTCCATTATTGGCTTAGTGGAAAGTTTTGCTCAAACTGAAACCCCATGCAATGAACAAATAATATTCCTTATGAACAAATAATAATGTTATGTAATAAATTCTATGTCTGTCCTGCAGTATTCCATTTCCAGTCCGCCAGCTCTGTAAGTGGGGAGCTAATCATAATCTACTCAACGTTGTTTGTTTAATTAAGTTGTTGCTTGTTGTTGTTTTCATCTCATAAAACTGTTATTTGCTAAACACACATAACATGCGTCATCTATCTATCCATTGTGTAAAAGGGAATCCATAGAGAGCGGGACATGTCCCTATTTGGATCATCCATTGCTGAGCATCATATCAAGATGTTAAGACTCTAATGATAAGACTGATCATCATGTATGTTACATCGTTTTGACTTCGATTGATTGATGTCTCATTAATAAAATGGTTTCTGATTTGATTTGACTTCATGCGGAATTATATCGAGTATTATAATTGTAAAAACGACAATTTCTAAAGCACGGTCAGTAGCAGGTTACTTCTAAGACGCAAAAACGGAATGATTCGCTTCCGACTCGACCGTCACAGTGAATGGCACCACAGTGGTTATTGGTTGACCTCTTTATCGAAGTTTGTGATTCGTCGACCTAATTAATGACATACAAGTCTATTGGCGACCAAGAAAATGGACGCGGGTGGCGTTTTTACGATTCCCACTGTTGTACAGGGATATCGTTAACATTCATATGCTTCAACCGCAAATGTACATGAATATTCATATACTTCAGCATATGGGCTTAAAGTAACTGGCCACGTAACGCCAGCTATATCTGGCTCAATAAATAGCAAGTTGGATGTGTTGAATAAACTACTGCTTAGGTAGAAGCTGGATGTGATATAAACAATTCGATCTGTTTAGATGCATGGGAGCTGGATGTGATGAAACTTCATGAAAGCATCATAGGCCTATATGCATACATAAATTGAAGCTGTGAGGAAAACACTCCTGCTAAAGTCGAAGCTGGATGAGGTTAAAAGAATTTTTTGTGAGCTTAAAAAATCGTGTTTAAAAGGAAGCTGAATGTTTCGCGGCCCACAATGGTACGTGCTGAATCTTACGCCAACCTAATGAATATGCATAATAATCCGGAAGAAGCGAGTTCATGGGGCGATTTCATGCATATTAAACATTTTAACGCATCAGGTTCATGAATATTAATTATATCCTTGTATTAGTGTGGGAATCGTAAAGATGTACGCGGGTGCGCCAAATCGACCTGGCAGACCGCCAGGCCACTTGCATTGGTATCACTAAGTGCAGAGGCCAACAAGGCCCACGAAAGTCAACTGTATGCGTCGACTGATATGACATCTAGGATCCTCTATCACAGCCGCCACCTAAAACGGAAGACCCGTCGTCTAAATGTATGTTTACTATGGTAACCGACCATTACCATTTTGGTAATTTGTACATTTACAGTGTCTTCCAAACAGTGAACAGCGAGCATAGGTTATAACCTATAACTTTTTCGACAAAATTGAACAGGCCTATAGTCACGTAGGTTTAGATTTGAAAGATTGGGGATCTGCCACCTATAAGTGTTATAGCGACTTCATTTTCTCAGCCTCGGCATATGAGGGCGGGTGGCCATTTCTCTCCATCGCCGTCGAATAACTGAGTGAATTGTAGGCTATAGGGCGCAGATAATGAATACATTTTGACACAAACGTGCGTAGACTAGGCCAATGCCTTAGCGGGGATGATGATTGTAACTTAATTTTAATCAGATTCAAGCAAACTAAATCGTACCTGTCCTGTGTGACGTAAATTGAAACCTCTCCTACTGTCCTCGAAAAGCGCACTCGCAGATTATTTCGTGTTTGAGTAATAAATTTTCTATCTTGTTCTTTTATGTAAATTTCAAACGACTTAAACACACGAGAAGGCAGAATGGCATACTCTGCCTCATTGCACCGCGGCTGAAAAATTGTTGTGCAAAACTGTCCCATCTCACCGAAGCCAAATCCCCGCCAGTGTGATGTCGACTGCCGTTCTCAATTTATAGCAGCAAACAGTCACCAATGAGGTTATAAATAGCAAGAGAGACAGATGGTGCTGCATGGAACAGCTCTACAGCCATTACGTCATTGGCCTGCATACAATCTAACAAGATGGCTGGATTGGTTTGCGACTTGTCTGCAGACCAATATCAAGTCACAATCGCAGAGCGACCTTGACCCTAACTTTAGAGGGCCAGCACGTGTATGCATGATCAGATGCTGGGTTACCACCATTAACCCATATGCGGCTGGCGTCAGTTTAAACTTACACACAGAAAATGGCGGTTTCTAAGCAGTACCATTGCATATTCCATTATTAACTTTTTTATTTAGCATTCTATGGCTTGTGTGATTGTCTGTGTAGAGTCATTTCAGTTGCTTTTTGTTTGAGTACACGACAGCAATAATTTTGTAACGGAACGGGGCCTATTCGACAGTGACCAGGATGACGACTTGCAGCCCCGTCCGATATGGGGGTAGTTCGAGTTGCAGTCCGCTGAGTAAGGCTTCAGTGGTTTGCTGAAGACTAACCATTTAAGGTTTAAATAGCTCCTTTCTGGATGACGCTTGGAATAAGACACGCTTGTTCTATAATCCTCTTTTAATGTACAACGGAAAACAATACTTATGTAGCGCCGATTCGGAAACAGTCCGTATCTCACTCCCTCAATACGCCCTACGTCGATAACTAACGAGTAATTGCAACGCTACGTCAATGGCTGACGACGACTACTATGCTACGTCAATGGCTGACGGCGACTACTATGCTACGTCAATGGCTGACGGCGACTATCGCAAATCTACGACGACTATATCCACGACGACTATCGCAAGCCACGACGACTATTCGTGCTTCCTAGGAGCCGAGACTGCAAGGCCGAAGCCGAATCTATAAGGCTCCCCGATGACAATCTCCAGACGACGACGACGACGATTCCCAGGCGACGACCACGATCATACGACGACTACGATCATACGACGACTCCTTTTATACTAATTTGCTGTAGATAGTAGAGGATACACAGTAGATAGGAGACAGTAGACAGTAGAGACTACACAGTGGATAGGAGACAGTAGACAGTAGAGACTACACAGTAGATAGTAGATATCTACAGTTGATAGTAGATAGACTACAGTAGATAGTAGATAAGTAGATAGACTTATACAGCAGGTAGATACCACAGTAGAAAGAACACAGTAGACAGGCGTACACAACAGGCAGACACTACAGCAGGCCGACACCAGGAAGGCGTACCTCTGAACCGTTACAATTTTATCTTGGACAGCGGATTTTCTCAATATGCGTCATTCGGCAAAAAAAGGTAAGAAACTTTAACTCATATTTTACTTATATGTTAATCAAAAACTTAAACACAAGCCTCTTAGATGTAGTGATGATGATTATTTTAGAGAGGAATGTCTATATTGAACATTAGCAGATATTTTGTCTTGTCAGTTTAAACTGACGCTAGCCACAGGCGGGTTGTGGGTTTTCCCAGCCAAATCTGCATGCCACACATGGTGGGTTTTCCCAGCCATGTCTGTCGAACGAGCATGTAAACATATTGTGCTTACCGGCGGAGAAGTTACATAAATCATTGAAAACAGTTCACAATGTATTGGTTATTTACTCTAAATGTAGCAGTGTTTTCTGTAGGTACAAGTTGCACGAAGTCCTTCAGATGTTGGAGGATTCAGAAGACCAAAGTTTTCTCGGTGCTGACATAGCAGTACTTCCTCCCCTCAGCACCGGTAACGAAACAGATGCGGATTCTGGAGACGAGTTTGTTGCCAGTGGAGATCCTAATAACCTCAACCGGAACCAGCTTGTGGCAGAAGCATGTGTCCGAGTTTGGAGGCCAGATGGAAATGTCAGACTTGGTCTAGAGAAAGATTCGGACCATAATGAGAGTGGAGAAGAGAATCTGCCTGCTGAAGAAAATCCATCAGATGGACCACCAGCATCTAAATGTTCCAGAAGGAAATATAAATCCAAACCTTCTGCCACTACTACAAACACTTCTTCTAGCTCAGTTGAGAATGTCGAAGAGAATCCACCCATTGGACCATTGCCTAAGGGTAAATCTGTTGTGTATAAACCAACCTGGAGTAAGAAAGATTTAAAAGAGGCAGACGGAGAGGCAAAATTTCCATGGGAAATTCCTCATCCAAAGTCAGCAATGCAGCACTCACAAACATTGTTGTTTGAATTATTCTTCACCTCTGAGGTAATGGATCTTATTTGCAGGGAAAGCAACGAGTATGCTGATCAACGGGGCCAAGGAAACTTTGATTTTGATGTTCCAACACTCAAGCTCTTCATAGCAATACTCCTATCAGCGGATATTCTCAGCTACCTCGACGCCCAATGTATTGAGAAGCGAGTGGTGATGTTCACAATGCAATGGTATCTGAAGCAATGTCCCGCAACAGGTTCAGTTCCATCATTAGCAATATCCACTTTGCCAGCAACAACGCCTTGAATCCCAAAGACAAATTTGCAAAGGTCCGTCCTCTGTTGGATCACTTCAATGCTGCCTGCCTTGCCAACTTTCAACCAGAACAGACACTGAGTGTTGACGAAAGTATGGTACCCTACTATGGCCGCCATGGTGCCGAACAGTACATTCACGGCAAACCTTTCAAGTTTGGCTATAAGATGTGGGTTTTAGCTACTCGTCTTGGTTATGTTGTGAAGTCTGTCCATACCAAGGTACTGGCACAACTGACAAAGACCTAGGCCTCGGTGGTTCAGGGGTCAGCAGTCTTACAGAAGATTTACCAAAACTTCCTGGTGGGTCATATCACATTATCTTTGATAACCTGTTCACCAGCCCTAGATTGTTGCGCTTACTTGCGGACAAAGGCATGGCTGCAACTGGCACTCTTCGTCCCAACCGCACTGATGGAGCTCCCCTGCGAAGCAACGAAGAAATGAAGAAAGAGCCTCGTGGTTCATATGATGTGGTGTTAGATCGCAAGGCATCGGTTTGTTTGGTTCGCTGGACTGACAGCAAGGTTGTTACAGTTGCTTCAACATATGCAGGAGATCACCCACTCCAGAAGGCAAAGCAATTTTCCGCAGCACAGAGAAAAAGAATTGACATCTGCCAACCTAAAGTTATCCAGCTATACAACCAAGGCATGGGTGGTGTTGATCGCCTCGATCAAAACCTATCCTGCTACATGATACAACATCGTTCTAAAAAGTGGTATTGGCCAATCTTCAGATTTTGCGTCGATTTGGCTGTTCAGAATGCTTTCCAGTTTTATCGTCTACAAGACAAAATTGCTGGAGTTCCGGAGCACGACTTGCTTTCATTCCGTCGTGAAATCGTTCAAGTTTACATGCAAACCTTGTCACCTAAAAAAGGCTGTGGACCAGCCTTTCCTCCTTCGCGCATTCCTGTTGATCGTCGTGTCCACCACGAAGTCCGCACAGATGCTACTGGCCACTGGATCATCCAAGGCTCGCAACGACGATGCGTTGCACCTGGGTGCAAAGGAACATCTGTTTTTGCTTGTGAGAAGTGCAATGTTGGACTGCATCCGGGTTGCTTCAAGGCATTCCACCACCAGTAATTTTTTAAGTGGACTGCATGAGCTACTGAACTTTCCATTGAAAGAAGTATAATGTACCCTGCTGTGACTGGCGTCAGTTTAAACTGACAGTCTTATTTTTTACTATAAAAACTAAAATCTGCAAATAAAATGCTTTTGGGTCTAGACAAACATAAATATATAAAAGAAATCATTAATTTCTATCATGGGTTGATATGGGTTAAAGTGATTTTTGTCATTTCTACTTCTTTATGTTCCTTCGCCACCGGACGCCCGTCCATTGCGCATTTGGGTATTGATCCAGCCAGTGCCAGTCCCACGCCTGGAAAAAGAGGGGGCGACGCTAATGGTCTTTGTTATCACAGTAACCCCACAGCTAGTCGTTAAAAAGAAATCAACACTTCTTTGTTTATTACATACAGGTCACAGTTTTTCCAGTAACTTTGATGGAAATAATACAGAGCACACAACTGGTATTTTTACAACCTTCACAACTAGTGTTCATAATTTAGGCCTTACCATTGATAGCACTCTTTCGTTTGCTTAACACATATCATCAAAATTCATTTATTAGGTTGTTATTTGACACAGACAAAGCTTAGAAATAAAACAACAGCATTTAGTGCCTGGGGCAATACTGGAAAACACAAAGGCATCAAAGGGAGAACTTACAGTAATCATAATTGTAATGTAGTCAAGCACTTATATAGGGCCACTCAAATCAACAGCTCTCTCAACTGGCGTCTGTGCATGGGCAAGGGAAAAGAAAAGTCTTAAGGCATCTCCGAAACTGGCATGGTGATAGATCAGTAATCAGGAAATCAGTAATTCCACCATCCGCAGTCATACAAATATAATTGATGCTGTACACAGTCTTAAGTACAAGTATATGTTAATGCGTAGTCTGTACTAAAGTCTATTTTACAGAAATCAACATCATGTACTATTTTTATATGCAATAAACTGAGTACTAAATGGATGGCTTAATGATAGAATAGAAACTCCTTTCTGTCACTATTCCCAAATTTACACTCGATCTAGTTAATTATGCAATTCAGAAACATTGCAACGCAGTCAATGGTCATACTACCTAAGATTAAGGTTGAATTCTTGAGATAACATAGTTTGATAGCTATACAGAGGCAGATCAGTTAAGATACCACATGTTTTTTCTACTGGCCACTAAAAATCACAAGTTTTATTTAGTTTAGATCGTTTATTATGTTTATGAATGCTTCTTGTGAAGCATTTCCCTTGGTGATGCACACGACAGGTAAGGTACTCGTCAACTACTACCTTCACGAGTAGAACCCAGTGATCCCTAACTGGCTCAGTTTCAATGCAATGGTCCATTAGGGCAGAAAAGATGTTACTCTCAATAAAGGACTGGAGGACATCAGCAGTTAGGGAAGTTTTAAGACTTGAAGCAATAAGTGGCTTTTCCTTTGGACCCATCCTACTTCTGAAGTGCGACTCTGTAGTTTTGCAAATCCGTACAACATCGTGAGAAGGACGTAGTAGACCTCCACGATCTTTGATCTCCAGAAGTCCAAAATCTTTAGGAAATAGTTCATCCATGACTTTGTTCCAAAGCAGAACAGCTCTACAGTCATTGCATGGAAGATGTTTTGTCAACTTGCAAACAACGAAACCAGCAATATAGACCACAACATTTTCTACGAAGCTAGACAACGAGCCAATATCAACCTGTGGTCCATATGTTTCAGAATCCTTGCTTTCATCGATTAGTTTGCCTAAGGCATCAGCGAGTCGTAGAGATGCAACAGTGGCTACATCTGACTTCTCCTGTCTGTCAATTTTAGAAGAAATCATTAACACTGTGCAATTCGTCTGTGCAACACAGTTGCCAGTTTTTACTTCTTTCAACTGCTGATGTGTGAGTAGTCTTTTCCAAGCTGCTTTTAAATGAACAGCTGATGGGTTATTATTCCATCCTCCATGGCTTCTCACAGCACTGAAAAAGAGCTCAAGATGGTCCTGACTAACTTTAAACATCAAAAGATATTTCAAAACAGATTAATTCTTCACAAGTGTGTCAAATAAGGACACTGCACTCGTGCTGGACAATATAAAACCAATAACAGCAGTCTTGCGCAAACTCTGGTTTACCAGTTGTCCAGAAGGCAACTTCAATCCACGCAAGTACTCTTGTGCTTCAGCACCCAAAGAGCTCCAGACAGCCTCATTTGTCATGCACATTGGTGCCTTGTATCCATGGGCAATGGGATTGCGACTATTGAGAAGATCAAACAGTCGATCGACTGTTCGAATAAATTTAACTGTAGCTTCACATCCTTGAAACTGAGGCATCTTTAATGTGGTCTGGCAGAACTCCAAAGCATTAGCTACAGAAGCACTTAGAGCCTGTACAGCCAATTCCACTTTCATTTTCTGCTGTCTCCATTCGACATGTCTCTCATGCAACTTGTCCCCTGCTCGTAAACCTTCGGTGGTCTGTAGTGTTTGCAACTTCTCAATGTATGTCCACTTAATTTCATGACCATCAACATCTAACAGAACACCTTTATCAGCTAACATATTCCGCATTAATTTTACCATGTGGCAAGCATCAAGGAAAAGATGGACTCTTTGGTTTGGATCTGAGGGATGCTCAAAGCTGGATAGAGGCTGTTCAGCATTTAGCTTTGCTCCAAGTTGCTGTGCCATGGTACAGTTTGCAGAACTTCCATCAAATGTGAGTGACCTAATAGAGACTCCAGCATCATGCAATTTTTTCAAACAAATTTGGACCAGATTGGCACGCTCCTTACCTTGCAGGTCATCAATTAAAAAGTACGCTACCGGTACATTCTAATGCTCTCTCATACTAACAATCATCATGACCAGTGCTTCTCAGGCTACAGGAAGGCTACTATTATCCTCAACAGCTACACCCATATCGACATAACCAACAAATCTTCTACCATCACACTCCACCTGCTTTCGAATGGCTATTTCATCCATCATCAGCGAACACACAAGTTGCTTTTCTGCCTGACTTTCAGCCATACTTTGTAAAGCTGCAAAGACCTTGTCATGGAAGCCAGGGCTTCCATCTACGCAGCTATACCAATTCGCCAGGGCTTTTGGATGCGGAAGACAGTTTCCAAATTGGCTTCGAACAAAGTCGTATGCTTTAGCAGAATAAAAGTGTAGTGATAAAGCAAAATTTCGTAGCCCATGAGGATACTTAGTTTTCATCTTCCCAGAAGCGGCACTTCTCATCCATTTAGTTATATGAGCAAAAGCAGAATCATCACACGAAGATAACAAATTCTGCTCAGCATGTTCTGTTATCAACTGCTTTTTTTGCATATCTGCTAGAAGATCTTTAAAGTTTGTTATTTTCTTTTGCAACCGTCGGTTGCACCACTGTGCAAGTTTAAGTTTTTTCCGACCAGCAACCAGAGCACTTAGTGCTATATCCAGCTTACGTTTGATCCGTTTTGGTGACTGCAAAACGTATGAATGGTCACCTGTTATTAGAGCTTTGATGCTAGTAGACGGTGATTGTTCAGTAGAATTTGTTCCAGGCATCTCAAGAGCAACAGGAACATGAACAGGTATTCACAGTATTCAACATCATGCGACAAGCGTTCTAGAACCCGTCGAAATGGACGTTTCTTTGTCTGCAATCGACTTGGAAAGTTGAATAGTGTCGGTTCAGCCCCTAAAAAATAAATACAGGAAAAATGAAGAAATCAACTAAAATGCATTTTAAAGCACTAGACTTTTGCATCACTGAAATCATCATTGGTACACTATTCTACATCAAGTAATCAGATAGCTGATGTCATCTCCATGAATGACAGCTTAAATCGTTATACCACCAGAAATAAAAACCTGAATGCACGATTTGAATTTCAACCGGTGCAACCACTTACGTATGACAAAAGGAGACTTAGACAACTCCATTTGTGCTTTGTTTATTTTGGCAAGGTTTAGTTGGAACCACCTTTCATGAGCATGGTGGTTTTGGCTCCTGAGTATTTCTCTTCTCCATTCGGAAAATGCCTGAAGTCCATATTATTTGTTGGTCTGGCATATGATTTTGGGAAAAGTAAACAAACCAAAGCTCAACAAACTGCAGTGGTCAATTCAACAGGATGCATTCAGGTTCCAGATCTGGCACCTCTAATTTGAGACCAGCAACTTAACCCAATCTAACCAATGCAATAGAAAGACCATACTATACAGAGGATACTGGAAACGCATTCGGCTACTCAGTTCTGCGCGCCCGTGTGTCATCTATTACTCTATGCCCCAACTTTAAATTGGATATTAATTAGTTATTAGAAAAGAAAAAAGACGGAAAACTGAAGAGGAAAAAAAACAATATGCAAAAAACAATCTGAATAGCCGATTGGCCAATATAAATTAAATTACACATAAATATTATAAAGACGTCAAAGGCCATTGTTGTCATATGATGTCGTTAAATCTCTGTGATCATCAACCTAACTGAACATTAACTGAACTGTGCGCTGAACGAGCGGGCTCGAGCCTCGTTCGGGGAGTCACAGCGTAGACAACTTGATCAAGTCCAACTGCAATTCCGCCGTCGAGGCGTGTGTATGCACATCTGAGCAAAAAATGTTGGAAGAATGGCGATATCAAATTTCGGTAATAACTAAATCGTTCCATTCACTGTGAAGGTCAAGCAAAGGACGACTGAGAAGGGTGAGAAAAAAGATGAATCAGCAGGGTAACTGTAGAGGTTATCGGGTGAAGAGGTGTTTACTATAATTACCTCGTTGGCTGTAAGGTCGGTTTTGAACGCATATCATTCTTATCACACACACACACACACAAACGGCGGTTGGGGCCAATTTCCCGATATAACTTCAGGCCCGTCGAAAGGAGCGGGGGATATTAACTAAATGCCTTTATAAGTATTGTACGAACACTTAATCAGTCAAAACTTCAAACATCTGAATATTATTGTGGCTATTTTTTGTTTTTCTGTATAACACGCCCACTTCAGCCAATAAACCCGTGACTGCTGTGTAGGTGCCCGGAATTTCTGTTGTTGCTCGGCATAATAGGAAGATCTTCAAAGTAGGCTTACTGGTCGTAGTTTCAGTTTCACGACGCTGAGTGATAACAAAGATCAGTAACGTCACACTCCTCCTCTACCCAGACTTGGAACTGGCACTGCCAGAGTAAGAAGGTGGAAGAGTTCAAATATACTGGTAACTGTAAATGAAGTTTCAAGCATACCTGAATTCTAATGGGTTTGTAACAAGCAACAACTTAACCAACAGTTAGGATTGTCCAAAACTTGCAATAGTCCATACACCACTGAATTACGGGGCAAGAATTAAAAGTTCAAGAAACCCGTAATATTTCATCACACAGTTTTCGTCTTTCTTAACAAATCATCAGATCAAACAACATAAAACCCGCAACAAATAAAAACTTTCTTGCAAGAATTTTTTTTAAGTATTAGAACAAATAAAACACTTTTGCTACACTATAATATATCATTCACACAAGCAATTAAAACAGCAAAATCACTAGGATATGACAATCAAGTTACTAAAACCGTCATGCATTGTTATAATTAAATTAACAGACTGCATAATACTTTACAGTTAGATAACAAATATGAACCAAAATCGTAATAGCACCTTTGCGTTGATTGCAACACGCGAAGAGTAACATTGCCTATTTTCAGAGAACGGGTAAGCAACATCAACATGCTATTTTTAGATTTTAAACGAGGCAAAAGATACTGTTGTGTTACTCCGTAGAGTGTACATAGCTGCAAAATTTGCATGATAGACAAATTTAATATGAATCACAACAAATGGAACGTGAGATATGCTGGCAGGCAACACACTAGCCCGTTTCTCAAGATCCAAGCCTATTAAAAATAATGGCTGTAACAATAATAATACTAATAATACTAACAATAATAGTAATATTAACAACAATAATTATTATGCTTGAATCGAAGGAGATGTCACCGTTCGAGATGCCATCTATTCGGTCTCCAGACCACTTTTTATCACCTTGGGTGTACAAAAGAAAAAAACTAATAATAATGACTACAATAATAATAATAATAAAACTAACAATTAGAGTAATAATAATAAGACGATTGTATAGCACCATAGCACAGTAGTTACCAGAAGGAGAGGTCGATGATGCAGTGGAAGCTCAGTAAATGAATTATATATGACCAGAGATAGGCAGATCATGCTTCAATTACAAAGTACAGCACACGAAGCTTTCAGTTTGTCGGTCAAATCACTCTTTATGTCAGACGGCAATCCTGTGTCTATACACCTTTCAAGCATAGCAGTAAACTGCTACTGCCGTCATCTGTAGTTATTTTAAAACATTGCTGTAAATAGCAAGCGACGTCATATTCCATTTTAAGAAACCTTAGAGACTCCTTGCGGGCTATAAGACACACAGAACTGGTGTACATATCAATCAACCTCCACATCACCAGTAACATACATGTATACTGCAACAAAGTTTCTGTCAAGGCCGCAAGTTAATATGTAAGGTAATCATGTAATCAAATATTTATCCTCCAATAGCGTTGAAGATGGCGGCCGGAAAAGGCATCCCACTCTTAAGTATCATTCAAACGCTTAATCTCCCATCTAGCCTCAAGTTGGTGTTATTTCTATACAACTGTTGTCCAGCAGAAGGTCGGCAATGACTGGGCAGTGGGAGCCGACCAGGCCACCCCATCGCCACTCGTCTGGGATCCATGGACTTGTCAGACCATCGCGAATGACTCCAGAGAAACCTAAAACATCATGATCATAATTATGATCACATCGTACAAATTGTATTTACTATTCTCCACAGTCTAGTGATTATAACATATGTGAGAATAAATACGTGAGAATAATATACAAGAATAACGTAATTACAACAGCAACAAAATATTAAAAATAGAAATAATAATAAAAAAATCAATATGGAATGGACTACTTTTCTTCATCAGTGCCTATCTATGCCATCCCGATTATCCAGTTTTTTGTGGAGCTGACTCACTAATCCAACCATCTGTGAAGACTATCCATTCCAGAACAATTTTCCATAACTTCTGAATCATGACAGATCATTCTACAGGTAAAATTATACCTTGGGTAGAACAGAGCAAAAGAATTAGTGACCAATAATATCATTGATAAAAATGAAGAATTTAAATTTCCCACAGAATATTATTCATCGAATACATGCTGCTGAGTGATGTCATTCAAATGATGCATAAGGAAGTTCTCAAGGTACTTAATACTCCAATAATGAGCTGCATTGGTTCCCCTGTCACATTCAGTACACTCTCGTCATTAAAGTGTTAAAAGAAAGTACGAATTACCGTGAAAATATGCCGAAGCTCTTGGACTGAGCCAAAAGTTTTCTGAGCAGTTTTAACCGAGCTGGTTACTCATAGAAATATCGGTGAACACATTTCCTGAGATCAGCGGACGATATCCAGCCTCTTCGAAAGCTTCCTTCATCTCCACTACAAAGAAAACAGCACTAGCTTAAACCCACTGTTTTATTCGTCAGAGGAGGGTGGTTGGGTGGGGTTCAACCCCACCTCTTCCTCTAACCCCTCAGCTAAACAATCACAAAAATGTTGGGGTCAGGAAACTCAACTATCACAACAATTGTTAGTTGTTTTGTGAGCAAAATATTTACAGTAGATCTTGATTAGCATTTGTATACTATGGTAATCTGTAAAATATTTGAACACCCAGCTCCTTTTGACAACTAAAACACAGATCAAAAGTGCATGCTATATGCAAATAAATAATGTTTTATTACCATACTATATGGTCTGGTGCAATTTTATAACAGTAAAAAATAATTATTAATACCATGCAATTTCAGAATTATCCGCCAAGTTTTAACAGCAATACCCATGCGCAAGAAGACAGCATTGTCAGAAGGATCATAATGAAGATTCACGAGGATGAAGGCATATTTTGCAGAGAAATCATTTAGCGTAGTATGCCCAAAAGGTTCATTTCATTGATCACAGTGTAGAAAAGATTCCTCAATAACAACACAGATACAATAGGGGTCTAAATGTAGTTTTATATACAATAGTAATACTAAATAGATGTGGTATAATAGTATGTGGTATAATAATTTAAGACTGGTAAATTTTAGAGTGTGTTTAGGTCATAGCCTTAAAAGTTTATTCATTACTGCTAGAAGCACATTGTAATAGACGGCAGAACTGTTGTTGCCATTCTTGGATTTAGCCCCATACTATTTGGCAAACTGAATATAACATAATGCTTCATCATTTCTCAAACAGTCTGTGATATATATTATATATTTATTGCTTTATATATATATAACCGCTATATTTATATAATGGTAATATGTCACAATGTTTTTATGTCTTTGGTTGCTATACTTTTAGCACCATGTCACATCATTAAGAAGACTTGGCAGATCAGAATTTGAGGCTTATTCATTTCTCAAACAGTTTGATGTCAGATATAGTTAGATTTTATTGCATATATATATATATATATGCAATATATATAATATATATATATATATATATAATCGTAATATGTCAGAATGTTTATGTCTTTGGAGGTTATACGTGTTTAGCATCATATTATTAGGCACACTTGGCAGAACGTAATTTCGTGCTTCTTTATTTCTCAAACAGTTTGATGTCAGATATAATTAGATTTTATTATATATATATATATATATATATATATATAATAGTAATATGCCCAAATGTTTTTATGTCTTGGGATGCTATGCGTGTAGCACTATGTCATGTCATTAGGTAGTGTACAGAACAGAATTTGATGTTCATTTATCTGTTTGATGTCAGATATAGTTATATTTTAGTGTATATATATATATATTTGTATGTATAATAATATGTCAGAATGTTTTTATGTCTTGGGATGCTATACGTGTAGCACTATGTCATGTCATTAGGTAGTATACAGAGCAGAATTTGACATTCATTTATCTGTTTGATGTCAGATATAGTTATATTTTAGTATATATATATATATATATATTTGTATATATAATAGTAATATGTCAGAATGTTTTTATGTCCTTGGATGCTATACTTTTAGTACCATGATATGTCATTAGGCAGACTTAGCAGAACAGAATTTTGTGCTTCTTCGATCATTTGTGCGTATAGCTGAAATGAAGAACTTGGAACTACTGAACTACTGTTCCACTGTTTGTAACTCCTTGCAGAATGAAGAACTTTCAAAAATGTCAGCCTGTAGCCGAAACTATTAATTATAAATGCTGCATCACCACACAGCTAAGGTAATTCTGTAATTTGTTCATTTTGTTAATAGCCTACTTTAATCAGAAATATCTTGAGCTAAATACTGTTCCACTGTTTGTAACTCCTTGTGATATATGTTCGTGTTAACTTCAATATAATTGTTTTCATAAAACTCAGGAAGTCTTTTTTCTATTTCATGCAAGAGTCAAATTTAGAACCGTTTAATCCTATCTCAAAAGTGCGTGATTATAATGATGGAAGAGGGGACTGCGTTATGAAAAAAACGGCGATGTCAAGTTTATAACTTTAATGAACAATATAATATAATGTCAAATGCTGTATAAACTAAAATTGCGAACACTATAGCTATAGATATGAACAGTATATATAAAGACAGACATTATAGGCCTATCAACAGTAGTAAATATATATATATATATGTATAGACAGAGACTGACAGACAGTAGGCACAGCCAAGTGAATCAGCGTGGGCGAGTGGGCTGAGACAGATGGAGAGACGGGCATTATGACCAAATATGGCTGAGGCAAGAGCGAATGCCGGGCTAGGATAGGTTAAAAGGACCGGGTCCGAAGGAAGAGCGATGGGCTGAGCGCCTGAGAGATTTGATGTAAGATGACCAAATAAGGATACAATCGGGAGAAATAACCAAATAAGGATAGACATGAGGTAGAAGGACCATAATGGGAGGATGCAAGAAAGGGTATAAAAGATGGGAGAAATTGAGAGTCGGGATTCACTCTCAGAAGGCGTCAGGTGCACGACAGAGGACGTCATCGACTGCAGGAGGAATCCGCTCTCAAGGAAGCGACTGGAAACGACAGATGACCAAGACGATAGAGATAGGTCTGGTTAAGGTCGACAGTCTGAGAGTGACGAGGAACGTTAGTGAAGTAGCAAGCTAAGTTGTTCTACGTTAATATATTTTGAAGTTAACCTAAATAATAAGAATAGTAATCAGAAAGAGACTCTGGTGTCATTTTGTTGAACTATAACGTAAACGCAAACCGAAGAGACTGGAGACACACGGCTACAATCCATCACCGCTACCACCAAGAATTGATGTCCACATTGTTGTTTGAGAAAGGGCAACAACAATCATTTCCCTTCATTACAGTGATCTTGGTGGATTATGCACTTTTGAGATTCGAATGCTATTATTGCACAGAAATCACCTCAAAGCCCTTTAAAACTAGTCGTAGGGCCTACAGTTGGCCACTTGTGTGGCCCTGCGGGGATTGGATGACAGTCCCATACAACTACCGGCGTAGCGTCGACATCCTTCCCATAGTCAGCCTCTTGGTCCGGTGAGGTATTGAATGACAGTCATTAAAATGCCACCGTAGCGCCGACGACTCTCCCACAGTTTGCCCCTAGTGGCGCGCTGGGTACGACAGCTAGCCCTCACCTATTCACGCGGGGTCCAGCAGCCTTCCATTAGAGACACCACCCTGTGAGCCGCCGACGGCTTAATTAGGCAGAGAAAATAGTTTAAGGGCTGCTTGGGTACCCGCTACAGGCAATATTAGTGCCGCGCTGGGTACAACGACAGTTAGCCCTCACCTATACACGCGGGGTCCCGCGGCCTTCCGCTAGAGACTCGGCCTGTGGCCCGCTGACTACTTGATTATGTAGATAAAATAGCGTTGGGCCACTTGGGGTGAGTGACGTCTTGCCTCTACCATAGCGGCCACGCGGCATAGCCGTCGCGTAGACGAGCGTCGCCCGTGCAGGACGGATGCGTCCTAAGGGCAGGGGCGCGCTGGGGGAATTCGAAATCCGGCCGGTGCCGGGCAGATGGGGTGTTGCTGTCTGGGACAAATATAATTTTTTAATTATGACGTGCACAATACGGAATATGAAAATCAGAACTGTAAGCCCAATCACATACTATATTCCTGCTCAATCAATCTTAGGTAGCATTAAAACTTTAAAATTCAAGTACTGTTAGTGCTTTATTTCTTCATAACAGTTAACAAATTTAAGCTGTTGAATATGATGCTTAACAAAAATAGTCGGTCGTAAAATCAATGTCTTATAGATGTTTTTAGCTATTTAACCTTTGTAATGGGGGTGGGGGGATAGAGTTCCAATGTATGTACACGTGGGGAGGTGGTCCACGAAATGTACGCAGTGCAAAAGGGGGACAGAGGGTCCGAAACTCCCATTTTTTTGCATACGTAATATATGGATGGGCCCTAATTGCAAGAGTATGATATAGATGACGACCGTAGTTGATTTGTGCAGCTTAAACAGCCAATCTGGCTATAAATGCAAAAAATTCACCAAGGGCCAAGCAAGTAGCGAGTGTTAAAAACACATAGAGAATGCAAAAGAAAGAGAGGGCAAAGAAATAAAAAATGGCGGTTCTGCAGCAGTAACCACTGGGTTCCTTCAACTACAAGAAAAACCCGTCACTGAACATTAAGAACACCTACACTCCAAGATGAGGCAGTTGCATAATGTCACAATTGACGTATGGCCCGAGAACATAAAGTCTCCACATGTTTCTACTCCCAGCATGAATAATCCAAATCCAGATAAGATATTGATGGCTCTTTTCATTTTATAATAAACTGAGTCAAAAGGCTATGCACAAAAATCAGATAACAAATGGAATCAATCATACACAGTAAAGTAATTAACAGTATTCACACAAAAGACGCTTAGACTTTCTGATTATATTTACTGGGAATGTTATCACAAATCTATTAAACACTTCACAGTTTTAATTCAACAGACTTGTGACTAGAAACCAAAAAGTTATAACCTGCAGGTGATGGAAATTTCAAATGAATAACATTTTACGGTAATTGAAACTTAAATGTAGGGCATAACCGAGTAGAGTAGACATAAAATGCTGAGCAATCACTAAAGCTCCTAAAGCTGAAGGGCATTAACCACATCCAAGGATGTTTAAACCCAGATATTTCTGATATGACAAGATAAAATTGTACGGGTGGTTAACACATAGCACAAATATCTTTTAAAAGATAAATATATAAGTTTCACAGCTAATAGTGCTCAGCACTTAAGAACAATAGCATTCTTTCTGGTAAACTGCAATGGGAAGCTTTGAAAGGATAATATAATAGAAGACTTCCTTATTTCCTCGGGGCTGTCAAGGCAAGAGCGCTTCTAAATAGCTAGTACCGAAAGAAGCTCAATATAAATCATCAGATACGATAATTGAAACAAACTTTTGCAACGCATTTAAGATGTTTTCCTGGCACTGACACCGAGGTCATCCGCATTGTCAGAGATCGGAGGATGAAAACCGTGCCACAGATGACTAGTATCCTTCTTATGATGATGAACCTGTCACCAAAATAATTACAAATAATGAAGTTCTTTGAAACGCTTGGCATCTAAATCCGAGTTGCACATTCAATAGTTCTCAGAAGGAAACTTGAAAAGTTAAGCCACGCTGATATCTTCAGACTAAATACTTGTACATAAATTCATTAAGTTGAAACAGTTAATTGGTCAAGTTTAAGTATTTGAGAACATGAGTAATAGTTAGATGCCCAGACCACATTACAATAAGTTAGAAAGTGGTAAACAAGAGAGTATTAAAGGCTGATGCGAAGTTGAAGAGTTGAAGTCAAGAGATAAGCAATATGAGATAAAATTCCTATGCTTTTTGCTATTTTGCTATGGGCCCTAATTGCAAGAGTATGATATAGATGACGACCGTAGTTGATTTGTGCAGCTTAAACAGCCATAACAGCCATAAAACAATAATTGACTCCTATAGTTTGATGAAATTACAATTTATAAAGGAACTTTACCACTTCATTCCAGAATTGATTGCGACGTATAAAGCTTTTGTCACTGCATTCGTATTTTCAGTCTGGTGGGCAAAATGTAAAAAAGCTATCGCACTTAAACTTCTTTAGTCGAATAAGATATAGACTCAAATACATAATACTCAAAAATTGGATATACCGGTAACCACCAAAGTGTGATCACACACACACGCACGCACACACGCACACAAATAAAAGATTCGCAGAGCCGCGAGTCTGTCATATTAACCACAGTTAGTTCGTAAGTCGAGAATCTATACACTCAGTGATATATTTACATTTAGATTGGCATGAAAAATAATTGTAAACATACTTCCTAGACACTTTAACCTGGGTTAATGTCCACTGTTGGTATGAACTAGCTCTGCCGCTTCTTCAGAGGCGTATCATATTTTTAAAAGCGAGGCACTCCTGCGGCCAAACTTCGGCCTATCAACGCACGGAAAAACAACTTCTGTGGCCGAAGGTTCTTCACATATGTTCAAACACGACACTAACCCTAAACGACCATCACGATGGTCAACCTGACCCTAACCGACCCGCATAATGGTTAATATGCGTACACCCTCTCCATTAATTTTTCTCCAAGGTCGCATCCCTTAATTCCTCCAGATTCATTCCGGTTCTTTCTTGTATCTCGTCCATCCATTTCTTCCTTAGGCGCCCTCGTTTTCTCTTTCCTTCTTAGCACGCTAACATTCCTTTTCCATTCCATTGAAGCAATTTATATAGCACAAGCACAAGATGGATTTGATAACTTTTCTGTCATTCGTTACCTTTTCAACTGCCATCTGTGCGTTCAGGGTAATTGGTCCATTGGTTACAATTTCTTCCGAACCCCGTGAACAGTGCATCGAATAACTCTCTAAAAATGAAACTGTTAATTATGAATAAAACAAGTGGACATGAGAGGCAGTAGCAGTATAGTCATAGAAGTAAGCAGAAGATATATGCTTGAATTAAGCAAATGGCTACTTCGAATAGGATATAGCCTACAGCGGTTAATGTAAGTATTAAGGTTCCGAAGATTCCTGCAAATCAGGCGGAGGCACAATATACTCCTGTTAAGGATAGAACAATATGATCGGCTCTTATATTATCTGCTAGACGAAATGATAGGGTAAGAGGACGTATTAAAACTCTTGTTGTTTCAATTAACACTAAGAATGGATTTAATCAGTCAGGTGCTCCATCCCGTAGAAAGTGAGGTAGATAGTGAGCGGTAGATTATTTTGGGCTGTGAGAGAATCTAGATATAATCAGTCTGAGTCAAATAGGTAAGCCGAGGGTTAGGGTAAAGATGAGATGTCTTGAGGTTCTGAAAGTATAGGGGACTAGGCCCATTAAGTTTACTATGACTAATAAGAATAAGATTGCTGAGAGTGTGGTAGATATGCCTTTAAAATGAAGGCCGGATGTTCGTGACAGTTGAGTAAAGATTGTATTTTTTACAGGAGCTTTCATACTTGATGAGCGTGAACTTATTGTTCAGAAAGAAGATTGGATTATTAGGATGATCAGGGTGTTTGTTATTAGAAATAAAGAATTAGATGGAAAAAGAGTGTTATATATATATATAGGTCAAAAGAGGAAAAGATGTCTCGTATCATGTCAAGACTTGAGATTTACTCATTTAAAACTTTAAGGTTTTTAGTTTATTTAACTTAAAGTCTTAGGGTTTGATGGCTTGGTCTCAAGCACTTGTGATTATGGGGTTTGATAAGAAGAAGATGAAATATATGCATGTAAAAATTTTACCGATGGAAATAAAAGGATCTTCTACTGGACGTCCACCAATTCAAGTGAGAATTAGTCAAGATGCTACAAGAACTCAGAATATAATTTGGTTGGCTGGGTAGAATGTTAATCTTCGCGTATTTATGATATGAGTTAGAGGGGAAATAAATAGAATTAGAATGGCGGCAAATAGAGCTAATACGCCTCCCAGTTTATTAAGCATAGATCGTCGGATGGCATACATTCATAGGAAATATCATTCTGGTTTGATATGAATGGGGGTTACTAAGGGGTTTGCTATCAAGAAGTTTTCTGGGTCTGTAAATAGGTTAGGTTCGAATAATACTATGAGAGAAAGGCCTGTGATTGCTAAGGTGTATCCCAGGGCATCTTTAACTGAGTTGTAAGGGTGAAATGGAATTCGATCGGAGTCGGCATTCACACCTACGGGATTGTTTGAACCCGATTGATAGAGAAATATAATGTGTAGGATATTGGCTCCCATGATGGCGAAAGGCACAATAAAGTGGAAAGCGAAAAATCGATTTAAGGTGGCGTTATCAACGGCAAATCCCCCTCAAATTCATTCTACTAAAAATTTATCAATGTAGGGGATGGCTGAAAATAGATTGGTAATTACTGTGGCCCCTCAAAATCTTATTTGGCCTCAGGGAAGGACGTATCCTATAAAAGCTGTTGCTATGGTTAGAAGATATAGGATTACTTCAATGTTTCATGTTTCTCTTAGAGTATAAGATCCATAATATGGTCCTCGACCGGCATGTAAGTAAATACAAAAGAAGAATATTGATGCTCCGTTTGTGTGAATAGAACGAAGGAGTCATCCGTAATTTACATCTCGGGAAATATGAGCTACAGATGAGAAGGCTTTTTCGATGTTAGGTACATAATGTATACTGAGAAATAGGCCAGTAATTGCCTGAATTACTAAACATAGTCCTAGAAGGGATCCGTAGTTTCATCAGATTGAGATATTATTTGGAGCAGGGAGATCGATTAGAGATCTGTTAATGATTTTGATTGCTGGGTGTGTGGTTCGGATAGGTTTGAACATAATTGAATGGTCGTAAAGGCCCTTTAGACCGTAGTGTTAATTTTACCACAATGATTATTGTTAGTAACAGAATTGGAGCTAGAAGGATAATAAAAGGGGCTGTGTTTATTAGGTAGAGAGTTGTATTTCTTTGGTGGAATTCTCTTATTGGCGGAATATTAATGTTGGATACATATAATAGCGTTCTGAAAGTAACTATAGAGATTATGCCGCATAGTAGGTTATTAGAATTAGGTATTTGTTGATTTGGGGTTAATGCTAAAAAGTAGGCAAACATGACTAATATTCCACCTACATAAATTAAAAAGATTAAGAACGCAAATCATGAGCTTATAAAGGAGGAAAATACTACGGATAATAATAGGGATATTACCAAGATATTTATTCCTAATATGATTGGAGTTGAGGCTAGATATAGCGTGAATGTTGTGGTAATAATTAATAATATATAGGGTTAAAATCATTTATGGCTGTGACAATTGAACTCAATCTATTGGCTTCAAAGGCCTATGTGCACCTTACACTAAGTTGTATAAGAACCTCATCAGTAGATACATAGGTATAAACAAATCCACACTACATCTACAAAATGTCAGTATCATACTGCTGCTTCAAATCCAAAATGGTGACCGGCAGAAAAGTGGTGAGCTCATGTGCGGATTAAACAAACAGTATGGAATGATGAACCAATTAGAACATGAAGGCCGCGGAAGCCCGTTGCTACGAAGAATGTAGTTCCGGATACTCTGTTGGTTTCCGTTGGGGTATATTAAATTCTGTAACGCTTCCTTACTCTTTTGACTAAGTGGTGGTGATGTAAACATTTTTGCCGCTGGTTTATCAACCAGCCGCTTTCCAGCATTAATAGCAACGGTCTAACCAACATCTATGGCATTTTTTCCAATCTCCGTTGCAGCGTCTTTCCCAACATTTAATGCGGTTGTTGCTACCAGCTCCAATTTCTTGAAAGCCTCTAACATTATCCGACAGCGTTTTGTAACCACAACCGGGTGCGTAGCGAATCGCCGAAACCCGAATCCCCGAAAGTGATTTCCGCCGTATCCCCGATTGAAAATAGTTTCCAATACCAAAATATTTTGTTTATAAACAAGATTTCCGCAAATCCATACCGATATAACGACGATATCGCAGATGATATTTATTCCTTATCTGCGAACGCTCCAACTTAGCCCAAATTGAACATTCCTCGCTACTTGAAATTAGGTCAAATGTATTAGGTCACCATTACGCCAAAGAAATAGTGCTTGCAACTAAACGTAATTATAATTCTTACAAGGTCTGCACACAATGTGGCTGTAGCTGATTGTTGTTATCAGCTGCTATGTACTGTATAAAATGAATATTTTACTTGTTCGCGCTGTTTGCGCGGTTTTCAAAGTTTCATTGCTTAAGCCGGTGCACTACTCCCCGTATCTGCTCTTACGCCAATTCGTCTTGTGATTGTATTACTATTACGCTACTATTACGAAAAAATAACAGCGCAAAACAATTCGAACCTAGCGAGCAGTGACATGGTCATGAGCAAATAAAGAATATTTTTTTATAGTTTTGTGGTTGTAACGAAATGGTAAGAGCAGAACTAGCTTGCAGCTGTTTTCAATTACATTCAACTTCGAGGAATCTGAACGCTTGATGTATACCACAAATTACATAGTTGGAAAAATACTGAAAGGCTGATGTAGTATTGATTGCTAGATATTACAATAGGATTTGAATATAATTTAAGTTAAATTAAACATAACCGGAATTGTTTATTCATAATTATGTACTTTAGCAGGGCTCAGAAATCTAGATTCTGATTTTCCCAATTAATTTAGGGCTTCAAAGTTTTTAGCCTTTAAGCTTTTAACGGACGCATAGTCGCACGCACGCACCGACACAACATTAATGTTAAGTTGTACTGTTTATTGCATTGTTGATTTTGGTCGTGTGTGCCAGAAATTAGCTGTAAATTGTTTGACTTTCAATAATTTTATTCGAGGCTCGTCGCCAGCTGGCGCTGTGGTGCATCGTCTCTCAAAAGCATCGTCTCTCAAAAGCATCGTCTGCCGCGCTTTATAGTCATCTCCAAGTAACGAATCTACAATATGGAGGAAGGCTGCGATAGTTTGAAATTCAACAGTTTTCCAAATCCTTCTCGAAAACCACCTTTCGAGGCTAGGAATTGCAACGGGTACGATAAACATGCAAATCTGGCTGTTTAGTTAGATCTTTAGGCATTTATAATATTAACTTATTTGTTCATTATTTATAGGGTTGCCTCCTCCTAATGATACGAATCCGGGAGATTCAAAATGCCGGCCCCTTCAATAAATGGGGAATTTGGTAGACGAACCCTGCCCCCCCCCCAACTAATGAGGTGTACTTAAAACAATTTTGTTTTAACATTTGCAATTGCACTGATAGAACAGAATGACGAATCTAAATATAGTTTTAAAGCACTTTTGTTTTAGGCATTAGGTAATCGCAAGAAACAGATATCAATTTATTATTTAATTGGTCATTCATTTATTTTAGTCAATAGTACTTTGGTAGATTGATCAAGACTACTTGCACTTAAAAGTATTTTTCGCATCAGATCTTGCAACAGCCAACAATAATCTTGCTTTCTAAATCAAAAACTCATAAAACTCTAAGCATTTGTAGGCATCGTTCAAATGTTCACACACCTGCAGCTCAGCTCGCAACAAGCAAGTCCAAGACAATTTGTTTCTTTAGTCCACAAATAATTCATCACGCTGAAAGTTCTTTCACATGAAGAATTCGAGACAGGTATTAAAATACAAAGGACACAACTTTCAAGAGTTACCCACCCTTATTACACTTTGTATCTACCAGTTTGTCTTCTACGTGCAAGGTCTGACTTAAATCAATATGGCTTCGGTTTCTGCTTTCTATGGCTCCAATGTCATACTGCTCGAGGCATCAGTCCGTGGTCCGTACCATGAAAAATTGTTGTGCAGGTCATATCCGTCATATTCATATTCCAGGGTTAAAATTACTTCAATAACAAGGGTTTCAAGCAGGGGCAGATACTTGGGGGGGCAGGAGGGGATGGTCCCCTGCAAAATTTCCGGTGGAGCGGTGGAGCTGCTTATATCCTTTTCAAATTTCATAAATATTCATAAATATTTTTAATTTATACAGTGTTTTCCACTAATCATCCGTTTTTGCTGCATTCATGCTGGGGAATTGAAAATTTTTCCAACCTGTCTTCGGAAACCCCATTTTTGTCTATCTGCCCCCTCCCTCCAAGACCTGGACCAAGTTTCCGCCTATGGTTTCGAATGGTTCAAAAGATAACTAGTATGTGCTAGAACCACTGCAAGTTAACCTGTGATGCTTAATAGTCTCCCTTATCATTTCTGCCCTAATGGTCCTTTTGGCTTCTTAAATAATTTATGTAAAATAAAATCATTTTATTTACACCTTTCGATGTACAATAGTTATACATCCACTTCACAAATGACAGCAAGTGCGAAGCCTAGAAGGGTTGCGAGACCCACTAAGTAGGGCCACTTTTACAGCAGTTCAGCAGTTTAGCGGCAACAGTGTGTTATAGACTATACAGGAATCACTGTTTGTAACTAACTTCTTAATTAACGACGAACATCTTGATTAACGACGAACAGTGGCTTGCTATGACCTTTGCAATAGCTTAATAGCTCATTTGCACCAGGTATGAATTAAAGGACCTCTTAAATGACTGTAGGCCATTCCATTCACCAAAATAAATGTCATTATATCAATGTCCCTAAATGATAGTTCGAGCACATTCGTTCTCAGCATGCCCCCTACATGTTTTTCTGTGGATATCGTAAAGTATTCGCTCCCTGTCATGATGGACACATCTTCTGATGCCTTGTGCATTGGATACTGGCACTATAGCAGTTACTAATTGGTAATCGATGAGATGTAAGGGGTAAACATATGATTTCATTTCCGGTGAACTGATGTTTGCTTCAGCGTACTTCCCTTTGCAATACCTCCGACCAAACTGGACTGCCCGACCGCAAGGTGTCTTTGCCTCCCTCACCCAACGACATGCTGCTCCTTATTATCCAGGTAAGTGATCGTCTTTATCTTTCTATGTAGACTTATTGTCACCTTCTTCTGTAAGATCTTACTTTAGATTGATTTGGATGAGATTTGATTTTTATTAGAATTAGTTTAGATTAGTTTTGATTTAGGTTCAGTTTGGATTATATTTGAGTTAGATTCGATTTCGATTAGATTTCAACTTGATTTATACTAGATTTAGATTTATACTAGATATTTGTTTTTACTAGATTCAGATTTATTTAAAATTGATTTGGATGCATTTAATGGTGACAGCTGTGTAATAATATTTTAGTTGTCCTAAATAGATGCTGCAATATATATTTTAGCTCGAATAATCCAGCTACCTTATTAATATTTTTAGTGTCTTCTTACTTTAAAAACTGATGTTCATTGTCTTCTTACTGTCTTCCAATTGTCTTACTATTGTCTTCCTATTGTTTTTCTATTGTTTTCATGATGTCTTAATATTGTTTTCATATTGTCTTCCTACTGTTTTCCTATTTTCTTCCTATTTTCTACCTATTGTTTTCCTATTGTCTTCCTGTTGTTTTTCTATTGTTTTTCTATTGTTTTCATGATGTCTTCCCATTGTCTTAATATTGTTTTCCTATTTTCTACCTATTGTTTTCCTATTGTCTTCCTATTGTTTTTCTATTGTTTTTTTTAATTGTTTTCATGATGTCTTCCCATTGTCTTAATATTGTTTTCCTATTGTCTTCCTACTGTTTTCCTATTTTCTACCTATTGCCTTCCTATTGTCTTGCCCTTCAGCTGTGACATGTCTCCGTGGCAGCCGTGAGATCTTTGGATCCCAACTGTAACGTGCGCACACGCTGGAAAGTTCGTATCAGACGAGAGCTTCTTTTCTGATGTTGAAGCAAGAAGGCCGGAGGATGTGGATGACGAATTTGACATGCTTAGTTCTCGCACCAATCGACTGTCAATTGGTGGGGGACAGAACATTGGCACCCTCTCTAATCAACAGAGCTTTGGTAGGTATGAAGTTAGTAGGGACTGACTGAGTAGATAATTTCCACACAATGTACTCTTTTCCGGATCCGGGTACGAATAGAGTAGTAGTGGGTCGCTTACTAGAGCGGCCACTCCTGCAAGTACCATTGCCTATGGTCAGTCAGTCGTTGTTATTAATGACGAAGCCTAAAATTAAGAATTTTCTTATAGTGAGATAAATAGGCTACCTGTAATAAATTGATAATAATTATATAAATGATATATTTGCCTTTGAATACTGCATACATAAATCTAGAAACTATATGATTACGTACTAAAGAACATTTATGAAATTATTTATCGAATTACGAATTTTTTAATTATGATTTCAAATTTATTGTAACTATCCATTTACGTGTATACTATTTGCCAAGGCGAATATTTAGTTAAAAATGGGATATTCGGCCGAGGCGAATGTCCGAGGCGATTCCCGGTTGGTCCCTACATTAGACATAGAATGGGTTTTCAGTGGATAAAGTTAAACCAGTTCAAGCTTGTTAAGAATAATTATTATTGAGAGTATTGTTGTTACTGATTATTATGAATCTATCTGCATTTAGTTTTTTTAATTCATAAATGCAAGTTGACACAGATGACTATTCTGCATTGAAATATTTGAAGAGTCTAGGGTGTCATCCATATATTATTATGTACCCAAAGAAGTCGGATTTTCGGACCCCCTTTCCTGTTGTGCCACGTACATTTCGTGGACCCCTTCCCCATGCTTACATACATTTGAGCTCTACCCCCATTGCAAAGGTTAAATAGCTAAAGACATCAATAATAAGACATTGATTTTACCGCAGGCTTTTTATTTTTGGACAAACAATGGGTATGAGTTTTAATAGAAGTTGGCTGTCCGATCTTCTGTTTCGAAAACGAAAGTCGAATTTTTTATGCATTGTTATAAAGAATTTGTGAAATTAATATTGGATCATCTTTATAAGAAAGTTTGAAGTTATGTGGTTGGGGGTGGAAATAAATGTAATATTTATTATTATTACTGTAATTGGAAAGGTAAGATAGTCAAGAGGATCAGATGAGTTCTGGATACCATTGTTTTGCCATTAACTAATGATTTGTCATTGGATAGAGGATCTATATAAATCCTGGAATAATAATGAGTTGTTATTCGTATCTTCTGTTGTGATTGTGGGCATCTTTTTCAGACTCATCGTTTTCTGCGTCTCCTTAGGATACATCGAGCCTAAGTGTTGCCCTGAGGGGACGTGAAGGCTCCTAAGAAAACACCCGAGGGATTTCTCTGCTCAAATGCCAATCTTGTCAACCTTAAGGAGCCTGTGGCAAAACCACCTCAGCCAGGTCAGTGGCAGTGGTAGTTGTAGTTTAACGACACTGTGTGATAACAAAGATCATTAGCCCCTCCTTCTGTATCTGTGCTTGGGACTGGCACTGTCAGAGTGCAAACAATGACAGAGTTATGTTTATAAGTTAGGTTAAGTTAGTTGCTGTTAACGACACTTTGTGTGTCATCCTCCTCCTTTATCCAGGCCTGGGGCTGGCACTGTCAGAGTGCAAATAGTGGCAGAGTTACCAGGTCAGTGGTCATGTTTAGGTGAGCACTGTGAACCATGGATTGAAGTTGAAGTTGAAGCCCAGAAAGATATCCCATCCCTGGAATAATTCAGCCGCTGTTTGCACTCTGCTTGTCCAAAGCGTGGATATAGAAGGTAGCCTTGTCTGATGCACCTCTGAGTAGTTATCCTGAAGAGGTCCCACCATATCAAGTTTATATTGATTCATTGATTGATTTTTTAATTCATTGATTGGTTGTTTGTTTGATTAGTTGGTTGATTGATTGATTTATCGTTTTATTAATTGATTGAATTGTTGTGTTGATTGCAGCAACGACCAATCCGTTTGCCATGACGTCAGTTGCGCAGAGCCAGTACCATGCTTCCAACCAGATCCAGCCAGGCTACAGTCAGACAAGTCCATCACCGATCTCGAAGCCCGTTTCACTGACTATCCAGGCACATCCGTATGCAGCATCTTCTCAGATATACGCACAGCGGACATCTACTTTG
The DNA here is from genome assembly GCA_959347315.1 of Bimastos eiseni. Taxonomy (NCBI): domain Eukaryota; kingdom Metazoa; phylum Annelida; class Clitellata; order Crassiclitellata; family Lumbricidae; genus Bimastos; species Bimastos eiseni. The sequence continues at coordinate 4,546,919 of OY365822.1, forward strand.
GTTCTACCTGGGGCGTGGCCCGCCACTTCGGGTGTGTCTCAAAACCCACAGTTGATTTACCAACCCCCACCCCACCTGCAGACGAATAACCCATTTCTGTAAACCGAGAGAAAGCCTTTGACAGCGTACCGGCAAGGAGATAAAATGACCGTGGTCGATAGTCTTGCCACTGCATCGTTTGGCGTGCCTTTGCAAATTGCTGGGAGAAATTATTGCAATGTTGTTTTTTCTACTTCGCTTTCTATGTTTTTGAGATGGCACAGCGACTTTGAGGGTCGTCAAGAAATGTGGAAACCTTTGCCCAGAACATTTTGCGTAAAACAGCTATGAAATTCTGGACTAGACGGGTTATTGCTGCATTTAGTTATTTTAAAATTTGCAGAAATTTCTCCACGATTATTCTAAATATTGCAAAGTCAAATAGAAGCAAAGAGATGGTAGAGCAATTGTAAACTACTACTTATGGTATCTAATCTACAAACTCCTTGAAGTGCTGTTGGCATGTTGCTCATGCTTCAGCGGTTGCTACAAGGGAAACTGTAATCAAAGAGCATAATCAACCATGAAATAATGTGATAATGGCCACAAAAAATGCATTGATGAAATAGATTGGAGATGGGTTTTCTGAAAAAACAAGGGTACAGTTTTCTGAACTTTGTAGAATTCTTCAGAATTATTTGAAGATAGAGTTAAGATTCTCAGATTTCTCAGAAACTGCTTAATCCTAGGGAGATGTTTTCAAGATGTAAGATTTGATCCTATGAACTTTGTAGAGATATGATTCAGTGATTTTTGTGGAGAAATGATCATGATTTTTGTGGAGATATGATCCAGTAATTTTTTTGGAGATAATACGATCCAGTAACATTTGTGGGGAGGCACTAGACTAAAAAAGCAGAACATTACTGAAGTGCATGATCGTGAGAAGCTAAAATAGAAGTGTTTGCGTAAAGTTTGCCACGTTTGGTATGACTTCTTTCTACACTTTTTCAGGTGTTTTCTCGTCGACCTACAGAGTTGAAATTTTGCACACATTTTAGGCCAGCACGGTAATGCAATGTATCCAATGTGTCCAGATATAACTGAAAAACTGAGAGAAAATGACGAACCTGCAAAAAATTAAATATTGTTTGTCCGCTTGAGATAATGACAAGCTCCACTCCGCCAAGTTTACATCATCAATGATATGTAATTAAAAATCTCTTAAAGAAATGGAACGAGTGCACCATCTACCAGATAAAAGAGTGTCCCGAAAAGCCCATGTTTTTACTTTCACTTGTTTTATTCATAATTACGAGTGCACCATCTACCAGATAAAAGAGTGTCCCGAAAAGCCCATGTTTTTACTTTCACTTGTTTTATTCATAATTAACAGTTTTCATTTTTAGAGCGTATTCCGATACTCAGTTCACAGCAGGAGCTGGCAGAACTTTGAACGATGGTGCAAATACCCTGAACACACAGATGGCAGTTGAACAGGTAATGGCCTCGTATTGTCCGAGTTAGTTTACGAATGACAGAAAAGTTATCAAATCCATCTTGTGCTGGTGCTATATAAATTGCTTGCTGCTTCCCCTGTTTTTTGACTCATTTGCACATTTTTTGAAGAGGCTTGCATTTTAATGGCGCTACATAGGTTGGATAAGAAGATGAAAGGAGCGATATTGGAAACTGAGATAAACATATTCCGAAGAAGAAAGTCACAACAACTCTATCGCTATCAATAGAATGGAAAAGGAATGTTAGCGTGTTTAGAAGGAAAGAGAAAACGAGGGCGCCTAAGGAAGAAATGGATGGACGAGATACGAGAAAGAACCGAAATGAATCTGGAGGAATTAAGGGATGCGACCTTGGAAAAAAATTAATGGAGAGGGTATATGCATATTAAACATGCGGGTCGGTTAGGGTCAGGTATAATTCGTTTTTGCAACGTTAAGAGACAGTTTGTTCACAGTAAACTAATTAGTTATACTGGTTAATTCATAATTTAACAGATCAATAGGTTTGGAGTAGTCAGAGCTGAAGGCAATGATATTAGTATCATCTGCGAATAATACAAAGTGAAGATGTCTAGACGCATTTGGGAGGTCATTAATATAAATCAAGAAAAGAAGAGGACCTGAGAGTGATCTATGTGTTAACCACTACAATTTAACCTGTGAGGTTAAAAGCCCGATCCGAAGCTGCCTTTTGATAGTGTCCAAGCAATTCCACAGGTCTGAAGAATTTCTACTCTAATGATCCTTTTGTGTTCTTAAATATTTACATACACTTGGTCCAATTCTGTAGTATAACATTTTGCCCTGTCAGTGCTGTCACTAAACGAGATTGTTACAGTTTTGTGATGTATCATGTGTCGGCATAGACTTGTTTTCAGCAGATCAACACAGGGTTATCATTGAAGCAGCTCTCATAAAGCATAATGTTTTGCTTTGCAGACACTGTTTCACGATTTGTTCACGCATTCTCCTGGATATTCAATATTTGCTGCATGTTCTTAATTTTGGCTGCCCACGAGCACTACACTATTGACGTCTTCATCGGGTTTATGGTCACCACGTTCGTCTTTGCACAGTATCATAGCTTAAAGAATAATGAACATTTACGTCGTCCGACAGCTATTCTCATCTGGATGCCCCTGTTTACTTATTTCGAAAGAAACATCAATGGTGTTCTTCCGACCGAGTAAGAGTAGCCATTAGTTTGAATGTTCATGGTTCCTATCTGTTAATATTTTTACATTTTAACATGTGTTCGGTCTGATAGGTCGACCTGTGTTCGGCGGCGTGTTTAAAAATCGAATTTTAGATGTAAATACTCCCTTTGTGGATTTAAACATCAGTACCGTGAACACTTTATCGAATCTGTCGACCGGAAATTTAACAGAAATTCGCTATTTTACAGTATGAAAAACGGTATTTTGTTTCGAAATTGATCTATTGAACGGACGTCTATAAATAGCCAGTAGAGTTCCAATGTATGTACGTGAATGTATGCATGTACGTGAAATAATTTTCATCATAATCGACGTCAGAGGTATTCAGAAGCCAATGTCCTTCCTCTGGGTCAGTGGAGATTTCCAAGCTCGGGCCTTCATTCATTCTTATTACATTAGAAGTAGAACTACTGATGTCATGCGTGGGCGTTATAAATTCCTTATCATCATCAGTGTAGCTAAAAGGGAGTGTTCTAGCAAGCCATTCGGGGCAGCACCAATTGTCCCGAGGGGTAATTGAACCACCTAGATGTGCTGCATGATAACAAACCGAGCATAGTAAGCATGCGATGATTTCGTCATTAACAGTCAACATGGAGTTAAACAACTTGCATATGTTTAAGCAATGAAAAGGAACAACAGTTTGTACAGAACAACAGTTCATTCACTGACAAAAAAGAAAAAAACGAGTAACAAAAAAAAGACAATCACTGTCTTTGTGAAGAACTAAGAAAAACACAGTATTCCGAAGAAGAAAGTCACAACAACTCTATGGCTATCAATGGAATGGAAAATGTTAGCGTGCTTAGAAGGAAAGAGAAAACGAGGGCGCCTAAGGAAGAATGGATGGACGAGATACAAGAAAGAATCGGCGGAATGAATCTGGAGGAATTAAGGGATGCGACCTTGGAGAAAAATTAATGGAGAGGGTGTACGCATATTAAACATTATGCGGGTCGGTTAGGGTCAGGTTGACCATCGTGATGGTCGTTTAGGGTTAGCGTCGTGTTTGAACTTATGTGAAGAACCTTTCAGCCGCAGAAGTTGTTTTTCCGTGCGTTGATAGGCCAAAGTTTGGCCGCAGAAGTGCCTCGCTTTTAAAAATTTGACGCGCCTCTGAAGAAGCGGCAGAGATAGTTCATGCCAACAGTGGACATTAACCCAAGTTAAAGTTTCTAGGAAGTATGTTTACAATTATTTATCATGCCACTCTAAAATGTAAATATATCATTGAGTGTATAGATTATCGACTTGCGAACTAACTGGGGTTAATATGACGGACTCGCGGCTCTGCGAATCTTTTATTTGTGTGCGTGCGTGTGTGTGTGATCACACTTTGGTGGTTACCGGTATATCCAATTTTTGAGTATTATGTATTTGAGTCTATATCTTATTCGACTAAAGAAGTTTAAGTGCGACAGCTTTGTTAAATTTTGCCCACCAGACTGAAAATACGAATGCAGTGACAAAAGCTTTAAACGTCGCAATCAATTCTGGAATGAAGTGGTAAAGCTCCTTTATAAATTGTAATTTCATCAAACTATAGGAGTCAATTATTTGCAGTTGCCTAGAAACATGTATAGTTTTGCTATTGATGGTACTATATGAATTCTTTTATTAAGCCCTAAATAAATACATAGTGCGGTTGTCATTACAGATTCGGTTCTATATATTTCTTGGGCTTTTGATGCTTGTGAAGCTCTGATGGTTGTTCTATTCATGATTGTGCTTTGTACGATGATATTTCACAAACACCGGTAAGTATTAAAAGTTTGGTAAAATGTAAAATTGTAGGTGAAAGGGGACTAGGTATTGGTTCGAAAGTGGCATAGTCTGAAGTTATCAGCGTTACGAAGGCCATAAGGATTAAGTTGTAGCACAGTAGAGAAAAGTTTGCAAAGCATGATGGCAATAAATTATTTAAATACTTATATATAAATTCATTAAGTTGAAACAGTTAATTGGTCAAGTTTAAGTATTTGAGAACATGAGTAATAGAGGATGAATTTAAACTAATTCTTCAGGAAGTAGAAAAGTATCGTGATTTGAAGTTCCAGATTCGATTCAAATCAGTAGGCGAATCCATTAACGAAGAGTTAAAAAAGGATTTATTCAAACAGGGTCTCGATGCTGCCAGAGAAGAATTTTTTAAGCAACTTTCAAAGTCAGTTTTGAATTAAACTGTCAATGCTGGCTTGATTCTACAGGAAAGAGGAGAGTGTCTTTCCGTGACCCTCTGACCGCGACAGCGCCACCAGACTATTTAGAGACCTTGTAGAGACACAATAATTCACATTATGTCCAAATCATAGTGGCGTGCCTTTCGCAAAATCGTATGGTTCTCCAAGATCGTGTGAAAAACAGTCTATTTCTATCGATGATAACCTTTTCCACTTTCTGATGATTCCTCTGTTTGGATCTCCATAGTACAGTCTATCGTATGCACTTCTTTGCCCGCAATGTGTACAGAGTTCTACTTTGCTAATGATTCCTATACCGTACCCCAAGCATGGTTTTATCCATCCACCTCTTTTTATCCGATAATTAAGTTCGTGGCAATATGCAACTACGCAACGTCGATTACAAAGAGTTTTTTCTCCTAGTTAGTAGTTGTAGGTAAACACACTTGTTATGTCCTGTTACTCTGTTAGAGGACTAGCGGACATCTAAACCAATTTTGAAATGCCTTCGTGCACCTTTTCCTCAACTTCCTCTTCATCCTTATTCTCTTGAGGGCGCTATAGAAATGTCGAGGTTACGATACAGTGTTACATAATTTTTCCTCACGTTGATGTGATCGTTCCGATTTCATCGCCCATGTTTTCTTTTTTAATAGTTTTCAATGTGTTCACTGCATTTTCCTTAGCGGACATCTAAAACAATTTTGAAATACTTCGCTCACAAATCGTTCACAGCGTTCCGCAATCTCACATGCTAAGGTCTAGCGATTCTGCAAGAGGCCCAATTTGTTGTTAAAAATAAAAAATTCCGATGATGTTATCTGTTAGCTTCATGTTATTTTACAGAGCCTAATAAAAAAAAACACAAAAAGAAACTGACCTTAATCCCTTCTTGGGCCGATTTTCTCTCTTCACTTTCTACTATAACAAACACTCGTTTCGTAACATCTGTCAGGGTTTCTAACAGAAAAGAAACTTGAGATTTACTTGCAAATAAGATTGATATCCATCTGTTGCAATAACACCTTGCAAGATTACGATTAGCACTCTGCGTGACAGAGCATCTTTAACATACGCATCGTATCGAGTCCTTAGATATAGGCCTATATATATTGCTAGATAATTGTCCTCTATATAGTTGGTCTCTGATCTCAATATATCTAACAGGCTCTACTGTCTTTGTATTCACTTGGGGTCTGGACTAAGGTACTGTCTTAAGCTGTTCTGCTGTCCCTAAATATTCGTTTATCTCAAGGGATAAATGGGAGTGCCCCCCATACATGGGGGGCAAATTCTTGTGATGAGGTGACGGAAGGGCGGAAGAGGAACGGGTTAAACGATGTGATTATATTGTGAACACTTGGTCACTTGTAAGGAGCGGCTTTGTGTTGATAAGCTGCCACGCAATAGGAGGGGCGGAAGAGTGTTTGACTGTTGTTTAGATAGGACATGTGTGTCTGGAGACGGTGATCTCACTGCGTATTTCGAATAGCCAACGCCTCTCTTTGGGTAATTAAGAATAGCTTGAAGTCGTTCTCGCTTCCTCGCCTGAGGTGCTTTGACTCCTGCGTGTGTTCGAGTGGCTTTCATCGTTGTTCGCTTCGACTTCCGTCTCGTTGACAACTGGTACCGATTCTACTTGAAGTTGAAGCTAAGTATTTATGTTGCTTGTTAACCAGGATATAATTTGTCTTATAATTATTTTTTCCTATCATACCCCTATCGAGTCACTCTTTTACTAGCGACATCTAACAATATATACAGGGTGGGCCAAAGAAAGTAACCCCTGCGGATTATTGCTAATATTTCCGCCAAATATAGGAAATTTTACAGGCTGAAAGACAATTCATACATACTTGCATCTAATCGCCAACATTGACTAAAATATTTCAATCAGAACAATAGTTATATCACTTCTAATGAGTACAACCACTGATTTTTGATGGTCAAAAACATTTAAAAACGCAAAAGTTATAAAAAGCCAATTTATGACGTCACATTTCAAGTAGTTGTAATAAAACACACTTTATAATTATTATTATTGAGAAAGAAAACGGAAATTATCGCATATGGATGTCACTTTGACGTCATCTAGCAAGCAGTCGATTAAATTGGTGAAAAAAATGTTTTTGCGATTAATCATTTATGAGATCATTTGTAACAAAATAAACATGGGCGAGGTGTCCATGACAGATAAAATGCGTACACAGACACTTAATGAATCATGAGCATGATCTTGGAGCCAAAGCTGTAATCAAAGCTCACTCTTAAAGCACTGAAGCTGGCCACTTGTAAAAAATATGCAGATGTATGGATGATAGAGGTGGGCGGTGGAACGTCGTAAGGGCTGTGGAAGGCAGAAATCTATCGGCATCCGAACAAATATCGAGCGTGTTGACAACTTATTTGCTCGCAGAATAGCAACATCAGAAATCCTCTCAGCACTCGGCGAATTTCAGCAGAGTTGAACATCAGCCGCAGGTCTGTTAGAAGATTTGCCAAAGAAGATCTCAACCTCGCCGATTTTCGTCGTGTCCCTGGGCAAATTATCACCGATGCAATGACCCTCAACCAGGTCAACAAAAAATGCCAAATAGACTCAGAATATGTGTAGCTAATGGTAGTAGGCACAGGTTGTGAAACAATATGTTTGTTTTATAACAATTTCTTGAGATGTGACCTCATAAAATCGTTTTTGTAAGTTTTTGCTGCGCAGAAAGTTTTTGGACTATCAAAAATCAGTCGTTGCACTCACTAAAAGTGATACAACTTTGTTCTGTATGAAATATTTTAGCCAAATTTTGCAGTTATAAGTAAATATGAATTACCTTAGCGCCTGTAAAATTTCATTTACTAATCTCTACTTTTGGCCGAAATATTAGCTATAAACCTGAGGGGATTAATTTTTAATGGCCCACCCTGTATATAGCGCCTTCCGAATAATAGTTATTCAGAGGCGCTCTCAGCATGGAAACCCGGGGTAAAGTAAACGTCTTTAGACAGAGAGACTATAGGGAGGCTTCCAACGTTTCACTCCCTGCTAGCATCATGAATGGATGTGACCGGGAACTCATATAGTAAGGAAAAATTGTAGTGGGGCGTTCGTTAGACAGGTTTTCCTTGTCAAGATCTTCTTTATTAAGAGGGGAGATACACAAAGCATTTGAGACCACAGGGAGGGTACCAGTATAGCGAAAGTGAAACCACTACACAATATACTGAAGGTAATATAAGTTTTCCTCTTTTACTATCTTATGGCCTGGCCCTGAAGAAGTGTCATGACAGAGTAGACACTTCGACTTGGACTATTTGTTGAATCTACAGTTTCCAATTTATGTACAAGTCTAAATCTAATTACTTCACTAATACTGCTTCAATACTGAGAAATTGGCACTACTAATGATTCAAGATGCAACTAATCCAATTATATAATGGTGTTGGTTTTACATGGGTTGGAGGTAGATGATATTAGCAATGATTTCTATTATTGTAATATAAAACTTACTTAATGCGCTTTATTTCTGGAAAAATAACATCAAACTCTCCTCTGTTGACACTGTCTGCCACAATCTCCAACACTCTTGATGTTACGACTAATGCAGCAGGAGAGAGGGACGTCGAGGTCCTTAATGCCGGTGTTGTAAGTAAGTGGAAAAAACTACAGACAAGACCCATAGTTGATGCATTATGTATCAAAAAAAAATTCTATGCCAAACTATTTCAAATACACGTCTGAGGTTCCAACATAAAAGGTTACCACCAATCTCATTTAATGCTTTTTTCATGTGCAATGTTATCACTTCTTTATCTCCGTAATATTTTTCTATCTGTTCTGGGGCGTATAGGTGAGTTGTCAAAACCATTCCTTGTTTTTGGCAACTAGCTGGGGTACCCGGCGTTGCCCGAGTTGAGACAGGTTTTTGGCTCTGGAGAGCAGAAAGACGGCGTCCGCGGGTTCACCAACCACTCTACTGGGTGTCCCAAGTGTCCCCCGAGCGAACGGCGAAACTTTAGAGTGAACAGGTGTAAAAATGTGAAAATGCATAAACGGACAAACAGACACACACAGAATCTAGATATACATTATCTTCAACTTTTTATCCTCTTCCTATTCCTTAGTGTTCATCCTTACTCACCTTCCTCCCTTCTTCTTTTTCTGATTCCTGGCATCATCTCTTCCCACCACTTCATTACGTTTCATTCACCTTTCCTCAATATAATCCCTCCTCCTCTTCTCTTATTCATCTTCTGTTTCTCCGGTATTCTCTTATTTCTATTCACTCCCTTTTGTTCTCATTCACCTTTTACCAACTTTCTCCCTTTCATCCTACTTATCACCCTATCCTAACCGTTTCCTCCTCCCACCCCATCCTCCTTTTCACACTCCTCACCCTTTTCTCCACTTCATCATACACTCATCACACACTCATCGTCACATTTCTCCTTTCCTCTACTCCGCAATTCCCTACGACTTCCTCCTTATCTTACTTATCAACAATCCTGCGTATCCCTTTCCTAACCCTCTTCATCACGCTAACCCCTCTTCTTCCCCTGAAATATCCCGAACCCTCTGCATTCCCACCAACTCGCTTTTAACGGCCCAAGTTTCGAGTGAATAGCTGTAAAAGTGTTCAAATGAATAAACGGAATTGTGTACAGACACTGATGCGTAAAAAGTACATACCCACCTGACCGACTGTTCAAACGATACCCAACACTATACCAGCTACCTGTATCTCCCAACCGTGATTTCATAAAAGAAATAGGTGTGGCAGACAGAATTCACGTGCACAGGTACATCACTCGTCACGGAAAGAGACTCTGCTCTTTCCTGTAGAATCAAGCCAGCATTTACAGTTTAATTCAAAACTGACTTTGAAAGTTGCTTAAAAAATTCTTCTCTGGCAGCATCGAGACCCTGTTTGAATAAATCCTTTTTTAACTCTTCGTTAATGGATTCGCCTACTGATTTGAATCGAATCTGGTCCTTCAAATCACGATACTTTTCTACTTCCTGAAGAATTAGTTTAAATTCATCCTCTATTACTCATGTTCTCAAATACTTAAACTTGACCAATTAACTGTTTCAACTTAATGAATTTATATATAAGTATTTAAATAATTTATTGCCATCATGCTTTGCAAACTTTTCTCTACTGTGCTACAACTTAATCCTTATGGGCTTCGTAACGCTGATAACTTCAGACTATGCCATTTTCGAACCAATACCTAATCCCCTTTCACCTAAAATTTTACATTGTACTAAATTTTTAATACTTACCGGTGTTTGTGAAATATCATCGTACAAAGCACAATCATGAATAGAACAACCATCAGAGCTTCACAAGCATCAAAAGCCCAAGAAATATAAGGAACCGAATCTAAAATGATATCAGGAAGAGGTGGATATCGGTCCATGTTTGGCACACGGTCATGCACAATGACCATGATGATTGCTGAGCCCAGCATTGAGAACACCATGTAGAGTGAACTCCAGAAAAGTTTGAGGAACTCTGGCATTAACACTCGCGATTTTCTACGATCCTTTGTAATTTCCTCAACAGTTGTCATGTTGGATGCAGTCACGACCTGTGATTCTTCATTGAGAGAATTTACGGAAGAGAGATCACTTAGTGCTAACATTATGTTTTTTATGTCTCCAAGCACTGCCATCGAAAGAGGAGGTTTTCGAAAATCGTCTTCCGTCAACAAGACCAAAGCCCGTCCGTCTATGTTGTGTTTAACAGTTAAAAGGTGGATGTAATCTTCAAAATTATTTTGTAGCAGCCATCCTGCTACATCACTGGTAGTCCAGGACGAGACGCTCTGCAATCCAGGTCCCTATAATGACAACCGCACTCTATTTATTTAGGGCTTAATAAAAGAATTCATATAGTACCATCAATAGCAAAACTATACATGTTTCTAGGCAACTGCAAATAATTGACTCCTATAGTTTGATGAAATTACAATTTATAAAGGAGCTTTACCACTTCATTCCAGAATTGATTGCGACGTTTAAAGCTTTTGTCACTGCATTCGTATTTTCAGTCTGGTGGGCAAAATTTAACAAAGCTGTCGCACTTAAACTTCTTTAGTCGAATAAGATATAGACTCAAATACATAATACTCAAAAATTGGATATACCGGTAACCACCAAAGTGTGATCACACACACACGCACGCACACAAATAAAAGATTCGCAGAGCCGCGAGTCCGTCATATTAACCCCATTTAGTTCGCAAGTCGATAATCTTTACACTCAATAATATATTTACATTTTAGAATGGCATGATAAATAATTGTAAACATACTTCCTAGAAACTTTAACTTGGGTTAATGTCCACTGTTGGCATGAACTATCTCTGCCGCTTCTTCAGAGGCGCGTCATATATTTAAAAGCGAGGCACTTCTGCGGCCAAACTTTGGCCTATCAACGCACGGAAAAACAACTTCTGCGGCCGAAGGTTCTTCACATATGTTCAAACACGACACTAACCCTAAACGACCATCACGATGGTCAACCTGACCCTAACCGACCCGCATAATGTTTAATATGCATACACCCTCTCCATTAATTTTTCTTCAAGGTCGCATCCCTTAATTCCTCCAGATTCATTTCGGTTCTTTCTTGTATCTCGTCCATCCATTTCTTCCTTAGGCGCCCTCGTTTTCTCTTTCCTTCTAAGCACGCTAACATTCCTTTTCCATTCCATTGATAGCGATAGAGTTGTTGTGACTTTCTTCTTCGAAATATGTTTATCTGCAGTTTCCAATATCGCTCCTTTCATCTTCTTATCCAACCTATGTAGGTATAAGCTAGGAGTGCTTATCAACCCCCTAATCAACGCTTACTGTGTGTTTTTCTCAGTTCTTCACAAAGACAGTGATTGTTTTTTTTACTCGTTTTTTTTTTAGTCAGTGAATGAACTGTTGTTTAGTACAAACTGTTGTTCCTTTTAATTGCTTAAACATTTGTAAGTTGTGTAACTTCATGTTGACTGTTAATGACGAAATCATCGCATGCTTACTATGCTCGGTTTGTTATCATACAGCACATCTAGGTGGTTCAATTACCCCTCGGGACAATTGGTGCTGCCCCGAATGCCTTGCTAGAACACTCCCTTTTAGCTACACTGATGATGATAAGAAATTTATTTGCATTTTAAATTTTTAATGCTACATAAATTATACATAAAGAAACTACATACATACAATTGATTAAGCATGCAGGAATATAGTCTGTGATTGGACTTACAGTTCTGATTTTCATATCCTGTATAATTGTGGACGTCATAATTAGACAATTATATTTGTGTACGTACATATTTTCGGGACCCTCCCCACCATACGCGCCCGTACGAAAAATGGCCGAAATTTGAAACCCCCTCCCCCTCGCTGCGTACGTAATATGTGGGCGGCCCCAAATGTAAACAAGGGAACTGAAGTACAATTCAAAACTGACACACAACAGCATAATTACAGTATGAACGAACGATGACAAGTTATTACAGGAGTGAAATTGAACTGTCGGCAGCCATGCAGGTCGTCCGTCACATCATACATCTAATTTAACCAACGCCCCCACATATCGAGATAAGGACAACTCAGCTTTACGGGGTATTCAAATTGGTTGCTCAGCTCTGTGTTATCCATTACTGTACGATTCTACATGTAATACACCTCCAGAGGAAGGACCCACAAAGGAAAAGGCGTGATGTTCGGTCATAGCAGTCCTTGAAGAGATGAAGATAGTCTAGTTAGTGGTGATGATGAAGTGAAATAGCCCTTAGAAGCACAGAATGATAGAACCGTATACTTGACCTCAGAGTGTAATGGCAAATACCTGATTTCAGCGTGAAATGGCAAATACTTGTATGATTTCAGAGTGAAATAGCAAATACTTGCATGATTTCAGCATGCGGAGTGAAATGGCAATGGCATTTCAGAGTGAAATGGCAAATACTTGACCTCAGAGGGAAATGCGAAATTTTTGATATCACAGGGAAATGGCAAATGAGGAGGTCACGGTAAATCACTGGAAGAATCCTCCAAGGGAGGAACGATGCATTTCCATCTTCCTCTAGGCCCTGGCCACGACTTAACATTCTGCAATGTTGGCTCGTTCAGTTCATCACATAACTGAAATGAAACGCGAAAACATTGACTGCAATGCAATGGAAACAATATTTGGAAGTCATCTTTGCAAGATTGTTCATCAATTTATTAAGTTATTTAACAAAATCAGTGTTAGCAAAAGCTGTACAACCTGTGAAAAACACAACATATACCAAACCATTTCTTTGTAGCATGATTATTTTTAGCCTGCAAAAGAAATGCTAGAACAATTACATCTTATACATTTATACAATAATATATAGTACATATAAAAATAATTTTTTATGCACAATGTTTACATAATTAAATGCTGAAAGTCTGTCCATCTGTATGTCTCATCTTCGATCCAAGAATAAAATCGTTACTATTACAAGCGCAATTATTATTAGTAATTTTGTCATTGTCATTATTGTTAGGATTATAATCGTCCTTGTCATCAACAGCATCGTAAAGCATTACCACTTCAACGCAACTTAGATTAAGACTTACTCACGTAATGTAATCAAGCATTTATATGGCACTCCTTCATCATGGCAATTCCGGCATTATTTATTCCATGAATCTGCATATACGGCCAGTGGCGTAGCCAGGATTTAGCGTCGGAGGAGCGGCGAGCACATTAACAAGGCGCCAACTTTTTCAATATCAAATTAAATCATTTTAAATTCAAAATTTGAAATAACGAAATTCGTAATGTCAGTGAACACATAATTTTTACGAAGTTTTATAATGTATATTATAGTACTAGAATTATAGAATACAGTCGAATTGAAAGGCAAAAAACATTTCATAAAGTGTCATAATTGTGTACTAATTCTTATGAATAACTCCATTCTGTATTCTAGTCATAATTGGTATATCTATCACAGCCTTTTTCGTCTAGACTCCATTCTAGCAAAATGATCAATTACTTTGTTAAAATCCAACCAAGCAGCAAACTGTCTTTTGATGGTAACCAAAGCTGTACAACCTTTCCTCGTTCATTGTGGAACGGAGGTAAGATTTAATGAGTTCGAGAAGACTTCGAAGGATCGTTCTGCTCCAGCACTGCTTATTGGCAAAGTCAGAAAAATATGATACAATGTTGAATGGTTTGAGTAAATGGAACACTTCATTGGCCATCATAGCTTTAAGTAGGGCTACGCTGCTGCAGAGATATTTCAATTCTAAAAACAATTCCCAATTTTCATTCTAATTCAATTCTAAGGGTCGAATTTCAATTCTAATTCTGTTTTAAAGTAATTCAAATTTCAGTTCTAATTCAAGTTCTTAATAATATCAGTTCTTATTCAAATTATGAAATAATTTCCGTTCTAATTCAAGTTCTTAAATAATTTCACTTTTAATTCAAGTTCTGAATATGATTTCAGTATTATTTCAAGCACTATAATAACAATTCAGTTTAAGTTTCAGCGCTGAAGATATTTTTTTCAAATAGGGCCTAATATCGATTCAGATAACCTATCAAGATAGCAGTGAAAAAACAACAACAAAAACAAACACAAAAACAACAGCTGCTAGACAGTTTCGACTTGTTACACAATCTAAGACATTTTCTTGGGACATTGCTAAATATAGGCATATTTGTAAACTGCTGGAGATGTGCCATCAAATCACTGGAATTATTGGCGGCAAGCGATGTCCCACAAACAGCACTGACGACTGTTTAGTGCAGTGCAGACCAATTTAAACGAATTAAAATCCCAAACTTAACCATCTTTCTTTCTCCCCGTTAACTCGCGTAATATAGGCCTAGTCATTCTCACAGAAACTAAGAAGCACAACGTTAACTCAACTTTGCAAAAGTAAACGACGGAGAGACCAGACGCTATACAAAGATAGTTTATGCATAGCCGAAGATTACCAAACTATAGAAGACTAGCTCATACATAGGCCTAACGACGAATTGTCTCGCTTATAGCCTATAGAAAACGTACCACAACAACATCATAGAACAATAACTTTCGTTCTGAAATAATTTCTACTCTTATTTCCATTCTGTGCAGCATATTTCCGTTCTAATTCTATTCTCATTCTCAAAATAATTCCCAATTTTCATTCTTATTCTCGTTAACGGAAATGAATAATTTTACTTCCAATTCTGAAATATCACTGTGCTGCCGATGGTCACTGCCATTTCCTGAGTTTCCTCTACACTTGGAACTTTGCTTGCTGATACAAATTATCTCTTTCGAACATATCTTTAAATGATCGATATTTTTGCACATTTCAGTTCCACTGTCAATTACATCTGAGTATGTGACTGCCAAATGTTTCAAATTGTCTTCATTGCCAACACGCTTTGGTTGTAAACAATTAAACTTGGAAGTTACATCTTTATAATACTGAAATCTTTATTTGTGTTACTTATGACAGAATCCATTGACACTAAATACGTTCCAACAATGAATTTTTT
This sequence comes from Bimastos eiseni, assembly GCA_959347315.1. Lineage (NCBI taxonomy): Eukaryota > Metazoa > Annelida > Clitellata > Crassiclitellata > Lumbricidae > Bimastos > Bimastos eiseni. The sequence continues at coordinate 4,562,349 of OY365822.1, forward strand.
CCAACCAGATAACCTATCATCCCTGCAATTTCGTTATGTGATCTTTTTCGTTTGCGTGCTCTCTGTTGCTTATGATTCGGTAGAAAAGTCACAACTCAGCCAGCTCAGTAGCTTCTTTCTCGGTCTGCTTACATTCTGATTCGAATTTATATTTCACCAGCTACTCGTGTCATTTCCAAAAACCTGAATCAAATGACTAGCTGTTTACAAATCAGTCGGCCTACTACTTTTCTGTAAATATATGGATAAATTGAAAGCCTTATGCACAATGTTTTCCAAATATTAAAAGAACCAAAAATTCGTAAGTCTCAATTGTAGCAAGAATTCCCATTGCCTCTGCAATCTGTTTAGTGGTACAGTTTTTAATTTCACCATCAACAATTCTTTGTAAGGCAAAGACCAGTGCCAATTTTCTGGGCACCCATCTGGCCAAGTTTTTTTAGAATCAATGAAAATAATTTATCTTTTAGCGTTGTTCTTCTTTTAGCATTGAAAGCCTAGGTAAACTGCCGGAAAAAGTATATATTTAAAAAATTTACTATAAATTTCCTAAAAAGGCGCCACTTCCCCGTAAATGTTTTCATGGGTCCCTGGACCCCCCTAGCTACGCTACTGCATGTGGCCAGGGAGATATTTTATGGAACAGACTCAATCTATATCAGAATCACTAACAATGTTTTGCAGCCTCTGAAGACATCACAGAAGTATTCTATAATTTTCTTCAAACTGAATATCGGACTCAATGGCAAGTGGAAATTGCAGTAATATAATATAGTATATTTAATGGCGAATTTCTGTCACAAAGTTCTTTCACGACTTTTACCAGTGATGTGTGCAAGACTTCAAACTTCAAGACCAAGACGAGACAGTGAGGTGCCGAGACCGAGACAGTGAGGTACCAAGACCGAGACCGAGACACTTGGCTCAAGACAGTACGAGACAGTAAAAGACAAGTGACCTTATATAAAATGCTGTGAAATACTAAAGTATCAGTTTTTGGGAATAATGTTCCTGTGTGATTTCAATTTGAAACTTATAATGTATGTAGTACCAATTCCTGAGAACAGTTTTTATATTGCCGCGTTTTATCTTTTTCGATATCTTTTCGTCGGCATATCTTCTGAATAACATGAAGAAAGCCTTTTTAGACATGTCTAAAACCTTATAGTTTATAAACAAGTACATTCGATACCTAATACCAAACGAAATTAAAAAGTTGCGCATATCCTTATACTCACTCTGAGAAACTCGAAGTTCCATTCGTTCGGTTATGGTGGTTTTGCATCAATAACCAACGGTTGCAGCAAGAATGGCGATCTGAATGGCACTGACACCATAACCAAACGCCCACTAAACTTAACCCAACTTCAACGGAACAAGAGGAAACGTGGCAGAAGGTAACAACCCAGAATCATGGATGAGGATGTGATTCCGGCACCGTGGGTTGAAGAAGAAGTCATTCCTTCTCACTGTGACGACCATCCACCTGCACAAGCGCCAGTTCTGCTTGAGCTCAAAATCAGAGAAGACATCTGCTACTCGAGTTCAGCAGAAGATGCCTCCTTTGGAAATAACACATAACTTAAAAAAGAAAAAAAATCATGATATGTGCAAATAAAAGTAGTTCAATAGTTGCTTCGTATTGTTGTTTATAAAAACGAAAATCAGCAATCAACATGACCAATCAGCAATTTCCGATCAGCATTTTACCTGCCCCGATCAGTAAATCAGCAGATCAGCATTTTACCCATGCCCGTTGAAAACAAAGTTTTAAGTTTACCCGACGGTTTTAACATCATCTTATAGTGTCCAAGAGAGTACGAAACCTTGAGTCAAAATGTTTTATATCCAGAGAATCTTCATCGGATATCCACATAGATGATGCATCGACAGTGTTAGCTTTAAACGGATTTATGTCACCTCGCACGACCCAAGTGAACTCAGAACCTAAGAATACCTGACGGTGTCCGCCTTTACACCAGTCGCATCCATCCTAGATTCAGAGGTAGGCGGTTAAATCATTGAATGTATTAATATCGATAAACACTCAGGATGAAGACCTCTGACGAGATAATCGCACCGAATCCATTAACAAAGATCAGCACGTAACAAAATTACAACTATTTGCATGCTAGAAAAGAGTCTGTAAGAAGCGTTTATGATTGCTTCACATCAGATCAAAAGTTAGCGCAAACATCGAAATCTGGCACATTATTCCTGGGCGTACGATTTTTATTGTTTCCAGAGTGGATCTGCTAGAAGCTTCCCCATATTTTTTGCTCTTGCTTGTAATTATTTTATAGCGCCATCATTAGAAAAATATAAGAGCGCAATTCGAGCAGTGAATCAGTGATATGGCCTTGCGTTGATAAGGAGTAATTTTTATAGTTGCGATTGTAACAAAATATTTAGAGCAAAACTAGCTTGCAGCCGTTTTCACTTTTATTCAACTAAGAGAAATCTGATTGATGAATGCTACGAATTACAGAGCTGGAAGGCGACTGAAAGGTTGATGTAGCATTGAGTGCTCTAGACTGGAATATGATTTGATGTGACTTGAATTAAATTAAACATAATCGGAATTCTTTATTCATAATTATGTGCTTCTTGCAGGACTGGAAAATTTGAATTTTCCAAATGTTTTTTTTCGTTTTATATGCTTTGTTTAGGTTTTAAACTTTTAACGGACGCATATTCGTATACACAGACTCAAAAATAGATTAAGTACTGTTTATTGCATTGTATATTTTTTGTCCTGTGTTAGAAATTAGCTGTAAATTGCTTGACTTTCAATCATTTTATTCGAGGCTCGTCGCCAGATGGCACTGTGGTGCAGCGTCTCTCAGAAGTTCAGAACCATCTTGGGCAGATCTTGTGCGTCGCTGTTGTCTCCAAGTAACGTGTTTACAATATGGAGGAAGGCGATGGATTTCGGTTTTACTCATCTCGTCCAGCAGTTAAATATTTTCCAAATCCTCCTCCAAAGCCACCACATGAGGCCAGAGAATACGACAGGTACGATAAACGTGCAAGTCTGGCTGTTTGGTTAGATCTATAGGCATATATAATATTGACTTATTCGTTCATTCATACAGCATTGGTAGGCTATAGCGATGCTGTTGAAGATTTTTTCTCAGAGGTGTTCCTTAGTAATCCTTTTCCAACCTCGTGAACCCCTGCTATGTTGGGTCACATACGCTCCTAAGTACACGTCTTGAAGTGGTGCTATAAAATTTGTAAGTTGTTATTCTATAACAGTTCATATATCAGTAGTGTTTGGATTCTAGGTCAGTGCATAAGCCAATGACTTTCTGGATTCTAGGTCAGTTCGTCTGGCTCCACACACTGCTCTGAGCACTGGGATAACAGAAAGAGTCTTTGAAGTCAAGCGGGTGAGCGGTGTGAGAATTGTTTACATTAGTTGCATAAAGATATACTGATTAAATTAGCAAATCATTGTCATTGGCAATAACGACATCACAGATGATGCAGTCTGTTTAGAATGATTATTGATTGTTGGTCATTTTATTTTGTTGCTTAATAAATACTTAATGATGATAATAATAGTGATAATGATAATAATAAAATGTGTTTATACTAATAATATTAGTACCATTATTATGGTAAAGGTTTACCAGCTGAAGTTGTTTCAGTTTAACAACACTATGTGATAACAAAGATCATTGATGTGGCCCTCCTCCATCATCCAGGCTTGGGACTGGCGCTGTCAAAGTATGAACAGTAGCAGAGTTTGAGCGCATATTTGGTGTGGCACAGTGGCCGATCTGTTAGAGCGGTCAGCCTGTGGCGTTCAGTGTGTGCTGAGCGCGCGGGTTCGAGCCTCGTCCGGGGCGTCAACGTGTAGAGACCTTGAACAAGTCCTTCGCGCACCATTGCTCTGCAGTACAACTGCAATTGCACCGTCGAGGCATGTGCACTTGTGAGCAAAAGATGTTAGAAGAAGGGCAATATCAAATCTCGGAAATGAATGAAATGAAAGAACTTATAAAACATTTAGTCAAGAATTGCACATGCATTTTCTTGCTCACTCGCTCGACGCTCGCCCACTCACACAATTTAATGCCTTGTTTCTAGTGTACTATGTACACCTATAGGGACCAGTATTTTATTCACTCCTTCATTCACTCACACACTCGCTCGGTCAATAACTCACTTTCTCATTTTATTATTCACTCGCTCACTAAATCACTCATTCCCTGCTTGGTCACTCACCCAGTAACTCACTCTACTCACTATGCTCACTCACTCACTCACTATCACCCACCCATCCCATCAACATACCTCCAGACTCAATCAATCAATCAGCTAGGCAATCAGTCAGTCGATCAATCGATCAATCAATCAATCAATTACTTGATCAATCAATCTATAAGTCAATCACTTATTGGAATATTGCTATTGATGGATATCATGTTATCTAGTATCCTCTGCTGGCACGGTGTCGAGTGCGCAATCAGACGGGATTGACCAATAGGTGGCGCCTGTCGGAGGCACTGGGTGCAGACCTCCTTGGATCATCTCAGGCCATGAAGGCACTAAGCACCCCACTCAACAAAAACCTACTCAGGCTCATCACAGGTGAGACGAGAATTGAATGATTGGATGGATGGATGAGTGAATGAATGGATAGATGAATGAATAAATGAATGAATAGATGTAGGAATGAATGAATGAACGAATGAAGGTAGGAAGGAATGAATTAAGGAGGAAATGATCATCCAAGTTATGGTCAGGGCTAGATAATGGAATCGACTTGCATCTCTACTCATAGTTCAACTTCCTGCAAAAATTGAACGAGCCAGTTAATAAATTAAAGCATTTATAAAGTGTATCGTTATGTTTTAAGCCAAATAAATTAATAGGGAAACAAATAGGTGATGCACAACTTAATTAATTAATGAGGAACTGTTAATTAGAGGCATTGTTTATCATTACCCAATTGTCTTCACTTGATGCTGCATCAATTGAGGCCCTTCCTAGCAGCACATTGTCCCTTCTGTGTTCCAATTTGTTTCCACAAATCATTACCATGTTCTGTGCTGATACTGCCTGCAACATTCTATTGCTGAAATAATTCTACATTTTATGTTATATCGATTAATTTGGAACAATAAATGATTTGAATTGAATTGATTGGGCATCGTGAACAACACAGAGAATGTTTCATTTCTTCCAGCTGAAGGCCCCATAGCTCCTCTTTGTTATGATTCGAGCAAGTCGTATCGTTTTCGCATAACAAACGACAGATTCCGGCGACTTGCAAGCGATGAGGAGAACAACCTAAGATGCCTCGAGTCTTCGACCCGACCCAGTTCCAGACAATCACTGAAGGATGTGCTCAACGGATCGTATCGTCTGCTGCACGCAAGGTCCAACTAAAGTCAAGATGTCTTAAGTTTTAGCTTTCTAGTCTATTAATGCATGGGTGTCAAATCTTTTGTGATGACGGACCAGCAGCAATGTCTTCCAGCAAGTGGTAGGCCAGAGTGATACAGATGTTACAGAAGTTACTGATTGGTAATTGATGAGATGTAATTTAAGTGTATGCTTACATTACCAGTAATCTGTTGTTTGCTTCAGTATTCTGCCGGGTTTGATACCTCCGACAAAACTGGACACGGCCCGACCTCAAGACGTCTTTGCCTGCCTCACCCAACGACATGCCGCTCTTCATTACCCAGGTAGGCGATCGTCTTTATCCAGGTGAGTCGTAGACTTATTGTCACGTTCTGTAAGATGTTACTCTAGTGCGATTTGGATGAGACTTGATTTTGATTTGATTTAATTTAGTTTTGATTTGATTTAGTTTTGATTTGGTTTTGATTTAGATTTGATTTAGTTTTGCTTTGATTTAGGTTAGATTTGATTTTGATTTGATTGTGATTATGATTTGATTTAGATTTGATTTGATTGTTGACTTGTGTTTGTGTTTGTCAGATGCCATCTTGCATTGTCTTGGTCTTCGTTGGCAGCTGCACGAGCCTTTCATCCAGAAGTCCGATGTCCTTACGGATCTCTATGTCAAGGCAAAACTGGAAAAGGTTCCTGTTCCACCAAAGGATATCTGTGACGATGAGGTATAGTGGCAGGTGGTAGTATCAATGGTATTAGTACAGATGGTTGTGTTAATGTTGTAGTTTTATGGTAGATGGTGTTAGCTGTGATAATAATTGGTGATTAAAAAATTGCAGTGTAATTGTAATTGTAAATACAACAATTTCTAGAGCACCATAAGTAGCAAGCTGCTTCCGGGGTGCTTTACAAAAACAGTTCACTATCAACGCAAATGTGGTAGTAGTGTTACATTTTTTATGTTTTTAAACATATTAAAAAAATTGTGTTAAACTGCACTTAGATGTTTTAAAAATTGTCTTAAACTGCGTTTAAATGTTTAACTTCACTAGACTCTTCTGAATTATGTCAGATTATATTCTGAGGAGCTGCAGAGGCATTTTTTGATGACATTCTCTTGTCTGTTTACAGGTTACCGATCCTTTCTTGATTCGTGACGTTCACCGGCGTTGCCACTACGACTGCTCCGAGTTCCCCCCAGTTAACATCTGCCTTGAAAATCTGGATCCCATGATTACGCAGAGCGGTTAGTTAGTGGATGTTAATGCCTCTGTTACACTAGATTGCTGCCCAGGTTTCTATGGCAAGACATAGGCAGACTCAGAAATTGATATGATCAACGCAGGACAGGATAAGGCAGGGTTGGATACTGAAAGGGTCAGGGAGGTGTTAGGTTCACATTGATTGATTGATTCATTGATTGGTTGGTTGATTGACTGATTTGTTAATTGTTTGGTTGATTTTTTAATTAATTGGTTGATTTTTTATTGATTGGTTGAATTTTTATTGATTGGTTGATTTTTTAATTGATTGGTTTATTGATTCATTTATTGGTTGATTGATCAATTGATTGGTTGATTGATTGATGTGTGAATAGGAATGTATTTGTGGTGTTTAATATTGAGAATTGATGTAGTTCTGCTGTTCAATGGTTGTTGATAGTAACAGTCGATAGTGTAAGTGGTGTGATATGGTGTGAATTATCGTGAGTTATGATGATTTAATGATTTGTATAGCGCCTTTTCAGTGGTTGGACCAACCACTCGGAATAACCTTCCATCTAATTACCATGCTCTGTAGCCATTTGGAGACTGTCCTTTATCGGCAGACTTGGCCTGGCCTATGGGTATGTGGGTATCTTGAAAAGGTGCTATATCAATTCCCTCAATGAATCTTAGCTTGTTTACAATTTTACCGGAGTAGAATACATAACGTGAACCTGACAAAACCTGGGTTTAAAATGGTTGAGAAGATCCGGTAAGACCTTCTGGTTCAAAGCTGATGAAGTTAATCTTGGTTTGCGACAGAATTTCTGAAGAGAGTGTCACATATTGTGATATTGTATCAGGAAGATATTCTACTAAGAATTGATGATGGCAACGACGATGATGTTGATGTTGGAATTTATAACCACTGTCTTTGGATTTTCAGCCATGGCCGTTGCCCTTGGCAACCTGTATCGCGATGAGTTTAAGCTGATGACGGAAGACGTGGCCGGAGTCCTTGTTGCGTCTCACGCTCTGCTCTACAGAAGGCTTGAAGACAAGTATTTATGTCATTACACACGTTCTATATTGTGACCGTATATATGGCCTCAACCCAGGAGCGGCGATCCCGGGAGGGTAGAGGGGGACAAGTCCCTCCCACCTTTTACTGAGAGGTGCCATGTTATACGTTTGTTTCCCCCCCACATTTCTTACCCTTCTCGTTGGGTGTATCCCCCCCACCTCTCAGCCGAGATCGCCGCCTGTGCCTTGACCCAGATATGTTTTCAATGAATTGATCCTTCCTTCCCCACTGCTGCCCGTTTGAATAGACGTCACCCATTTGAGGTCCCCGTGTACGGACCCTGCTAGCCCGAGATTTAAATATAAGCCAGTATTGGGAGGCGATCCGAGATCCACACACCCTCCTATGCTCTTACCTGGCTAGCTGGACCAATCTTGCTTGGGTTTGATGATTATAACGGCGACTATGATAATAATGATGGATTGACACCACTCTGAAAACTGTCCATTTCAGCCGCAGTTAGGCCATGAGCGCCTCTGAGTCGATATCTTGAAGGGGTGCTATGTTAAGTTTCTTTAATTAATTGATTGATTGATTGATGAATGAAGATGATGATGGTGATTACGTGTAGGTCTTGATTGGTGCAGACTGATGAAGGCGATGTGAGAACAGACGTATTGTGTGAGCTTCAGGTGTTGCTTCGCGTCTGTCTGTTTGTCTGCTTGTCCGTCTGTATATTGGTCTGTCTGTCTGTTTGACCGTTTGTCTGTATGTCTGTCTGTCTGTAGTTGTGTCGAGCTGATGATACAAAATTTGACGTGGGAGACGGTCTGTCGATTCTACATGGCAGCCACAAAGGTAGGGGGCACCACACGACATCTATATCTAGGATAGTTTGATCCATAGTAGTTTGATCTATTATAGTCTAGTGTCATTATGGTCAGTGTATCTACGATCTTAGGCTCGTAGATCTTCGGCTCATTGATCTTATGCTCGTCGATCGTAGACTCGTCGATCTTAGGCTCAATGATTTAAAGCTCGTTGATCATAGGCTCATCGATCTTAGACTCGATGATTTTAAGCTCGTTGATCATAGGCTCATCAATCTTATCCTCATCGATCTTGGGCTCATTAATTTTAGACTCATTGATCTTGGGCTCATCGATCTTAGGCTTGTCGATCATGGGCTTATCAATTATAGGCTTACATATCTTAGACTCATCAATCATAGACTCATCGATCTTGGGCTCATTGATCTTAGGCTCATCGATCGTAGTGTCATCAATCTTAGACTTATTGATCTTAGACTCATCGATCCTATTTTCAGCGCTCTTAGGCTCATCGATCTAAGGGTGTCTGTCAATCTCTGCTTCATGATAATATATTGACCTGATCAGTGATCGTAACTTGGTCCTTGACTTGCCTTGGTTCATCTTGTACAAAGGCTGAAGTTTATCTCTGCTAAATCCTTCCCAACAACTCTTGTCCAAGTATATCTAAGTCGATCAACGGTCTACTCCTAATTTCCTATCCTTCAGGGCATGAGTGACGTACCTGTGCAGTTTTGGGCAGTTTGCCTGAGATGAGGCTCGCGTAGTCCAGCCGGGGAACCTGAAGGACCCTCGTGAGTCTGCGCCAGTGGCCCCTAACTCCCCCACCTGGAATGGGTGAACAACCCCCACCCTGACTGAGACTTACACACAAGTGACTCGGAAGTCGCTCAGAACTGTATTGCAGGCCGTTATATTATCAGAAATCAACAGCCCCAAGTTTACGTCCAAACCTACGTTAACCCCCACCTCACCCCCATTGGTATGGACGGTGACAAAATAAGGCGACAAACCTAAACAGTTCCAATGGTTTGTGTGTTAATGTCATAATTATAGGCTGAGTTCTTGTTTGAAAACAGTGTTCAACGGAAGATCTGGAGCTGGCCTGCGAGTCGTGGCTGGAGCTGAATCTCGTACCACAGGTAATGATCACATTAATTAATTTGTTTGTTAGCATTATTGTTGTTTTTATTAATATTATTTTTGGACAAACTCGTAAACAATTCTAGAGAAATTGAATTGATTGTTTTCAGTTAAGTATACCTATTAATCCAGTCAATTTATTATTATTATTATTATCCTTGTTTTCATGAGTTTGTCAAAACTATCATTATGAACAATGAAAATGAATCACTGAGCAAGATTCAGACCTATAGAATCAAGTATTTAACTTATTAACTTCATTAATATAGGTAAATAGGCTTTTAATTAGTGATGGTGAATTAACAATTAATAATTGTTTATTTAGATGGTTACAGTGGTTAATTGTGCTATTATAGAAGCTCTAAGATTGTTTAATGTTACTGTTACTGTTACTGTTTACCGTTCAATCTATCCAGCTGTCCAGTCATGTGGAGTTGGGTCAGCTGCTCATTGAAGGGTTGCTCAAGGTGCTCAGATCACCCAGGTGAGCACGCTTGCAATGTACCTTCTCTTCTCTGCTCGTTGCTTTACCATTTTCAGCCCATCTTAAGTAAGTAAGTAAGCAAGAATATCTCGGCTTTTCAGATCTCTGCATTTATTTCATATTTCAGCATCTGTGAGAGTTTCTGTTTAGCGACACTGTGTCATGACTGAGATGGTTGGCGTCGCCCTCCTCCTTTCTCGTGGCTTGGGACTGGCACTGCCACGGGTAGGGTAGTGACAGTGTTACAATTAAATGGTTTATATGGCTTGAAAATGTATCTTGAGTTGGGTTGAAAATGTGTCTTAGAATGGCTTGAAAATGTGTCTTAGAATGGCTTGAAAATGTATTCTAAACTAGGTTGAAAATGTGTCTTAGAATGGCTTGAAAATGTATCTTAAACTAGGTTGAAAATGTATCTTAAACTAGGTTGAAAATGTGTCTTAGAATGGCTTGAAAATGTGTCTTAGAATGGCTTGAAAATGTTTTTTATGGTGGGTTTAAATGCCTTAGGATGACTTGAATGGTTCTTAAAAAGGACTTTACAAATAGTCAGATACTGGTTCATACAGATTTGCATACCCATGTACCTGGTGTGAATTTATTACCAGCCCTTGAGACCATAGTTGAAGTTTGGGTAACAGAATGATCTTTGTGATTGTTCTAAAGGTTGTTTACCTACGATGAATTTTCTCTATACAAGACCCTGGCCTCATGGCTTTTCCTCCAACTCAACCCACAGGCCAAACAGCTGCCTCCCTACTCCATGATCATGGCTCATTTCAATAGGTAAGTTGTTAAGAATATTATATATGGTCTATGATCAATCATTTCAATAGGTAAGTTGCACTGAATATTATTTATACTCTATGATCATGGCTCATTTCAATAGGTAAGTAATTAAGAATATTATATATGGTCTGTGATCATTGATCATGGCTCATTTCAATTAGTAAGTAATGAATATGGCTTATTTCAAATGTCATATACCATTCAAATATGCTCTATGATCATCATTGAATTCTTCCAATAATCATGCTTCATTTCAGTTCAGTAGGTAAGTTGTAGCAAATATTATATATCCTCTCTGATCAGCGATCATTTCAATTGGTAAGTTATTTACGTGTAATGTAATTTAACAAGGCGCTCATTACGTTATATGTGATGTAATGTATTTGAACATACGCGTATCAACGATTTACAGATGTCTGTTGTTTTTTTGGGTTAGTTTCTCGAAGGCTTGTGCTGTTCTTGAGCGAGAGGAGGGGCTTCCCTATGCCAACGTTTTTGTAGCACTACGTCTTCATGGGATCATAGACAGTAAGTCAACAGATTTTTCGTCGTCATCTGCATCATTGTGACCATCATCAATCGCATTGTATCTTCGAGGGCGGTGATCCCGGGGGTCGAGGGCGACAGATGATCACAAATCCCCCTTACCTTTTACATAGAGATTATACATTTGTCTCCCCAGGTTTCTTGCCCCTCTCATTGGGTGTCCCCACCTCTCAAACGAGATCACCGCCCCCTGTGTCTCTTAGAAACTGTTTCCTGTTCTCCATCACAGAATAAATGTGCCTTCTCGGTTGTTGGCTCTTCCACCTGGATCACACTCCCCTTAGAGATGCGACTGTTGCCGCCAAGGAGTGATGCGCCTTTGTTTTATAAGTTGCTTATACGAAGAACTGGTTTTATTTTCCAGTGAGTCAGATCCACGACATTCAGATGATGAATATTCTTCCGCTCAACTGGACCAACAAACTCATCACAGGACATTACAATTCGGTAAGAAATGATCGACCAGGCGAAATCTCTGAACATATCCATTATACTGTACAATACAACTGAATTTGATATCGTCCTTCTTTCAATATTTTTTCCTCAGAATTGCACACTCGCCTTGACGACACAATCGCAGTTGTAATGCAAAGCAATTGTGCTAGAAGGATTTGCTCAAGGTTTCTACACAGTGACTGATGCCTAGGACAAGGGTCGAACCCGCTCACTCAGCCTTACGGGCTGAGTGCTCTAACCAATCGGCCACATAGGGCGATAATTCACACATAATTTTATATATATATATATATTATATATATATATATATATATATATAGATATATATATATATATTATATATATATATATAGAATTTATTTAAGGATCTAGGATCTTTCCAAGTACTTTGAAAGTGAATATTTTAAATAAGTCACTGTATGAAGTACTTAAATAATTGAGTATTGAATGCGTGATTTTCATTTTCCAGTTGAATAGTGGAGGGGACATGTCGGCGATGATGAACTTTGACTTTGATGCGATAAGAAGAGGATTTATCATACTTACAAACACCGTGAGTGATTCTACTATTGCGAAGGTCTCTTGTGAGAAAGTAATAATTATTCGATACTGCTCCAACTGGTTTCTGATATCAAGGATATTTTTCTGTATGTTTCTCTGTCAATTAGTTGGACATGTGTTGGCTTTTGTAAGATACCTCAAGGAGCTATATGAAGTGTCTGGATAACTAATCATATTAAAGCCGGGGTGTGCGATTTTCTAGCGGTCAGCATGCTGGACTGTCGGCCGAGAGGTCGGAGTCCCTGACAGGAATTTGTTTCGAGAGAACGGTCTACTTGCCCCTTAGCTAATATGCAAATGCCGTAGTTGTTATGATAGTTGGCTGTCTTACCAACTGTAAGTCACTATAGGTGCATATAGGTCATTAGAGGTACATGTAGGTCACTATATATAGGACACTAGGGGTGCATAGTGCATACAGGTCACAATATATAGGTCGCTATATATATATAGATATGTAGATCCATAGAGGTGCATATAGGTCACTAAGGTGTATATAGATCATGGACTAATTGCCATTTTCATGATATGCATCGGTACTAATTTTGTAACTCTTTGTGCAACCCAAATCTTTGTGATTATGTTTTGAACGATAGTGGAATAATTAGTTGACGATTTCTTTTGTAGGAGCCGTACGAACGAACGGAATTAGTGGCAATCTACGGATTCTTCTTCGTTCTGAAATCGATCCGGATGGAAGGAACTGGAAACTATGCATTCTGGATAGAGGTTCTCATCATTTTTTCTTCAAGTTCTGGGAGATTGTTGCTGATTGGCTACAGTACAGTCGGGCCCCTACCAGGGGACGGTCACCATGTAGGGACCTCCAGCAAGTCCTTCCTTCACAGGTAGCACTAAACACCGAAAACATACCAAAAAAGCACACAGAAATTACTTCTACATCCCTGTATCGATAAACTACACTAGTAACCATAACCCTAACTGACCCTCACGATACTTACCCTGACCCTACGTACGTCCTTTCTTTTATATCTTTTCGGTATATTTTCAATGTTTTCGGTGTTTAGTGCTACCAAATCCTTCACTAATTACTGCTTTGTGCTACTGATTAATGCTTGGCCGTTAGATAGTGGCGCCTAATAAATGTAAAGAATGTATATTAATAATTATAGGTAATAAGTGGAAATTGTCTACCCGATCGGTCCCTACACAAGACAGCTTACGGCTACAAGTTCAGCTTACGTTCAATCAGTCAATCAAAGAAATTTATTCGGCCAAACAACGGACAACAGGACAATCCAAGGAATTACAAGTGACAACCAATTAACAAATTAACAAAACGATTGATTAAATACAGAAGCAGAAGCTAATGATGAGCCCTGGAAGAAAAGATAATAGAATGATAATAACAAGGACACTCACAAGTATGCACAGTTGAACTTTGACACGCCCATTAATTATGTAGTCAGAAGCGGCGATATCTTTTGACAGGTTTTGACACCCAATGAGAGGAGGTAGGAAATGTGGGGGGACACATGTATAAATTGTCCTCTTTCTGTAAAAGGTGGGGGGACGTGTCCCCTCGACCCCCGGGATCGCCGCCCCTGTCTGTAGTCACATTGGTACGAAACAAGCGTGAAAAGTTGATATGAGAGATTCTGTGAATTGTTTCAGCGCTTGAAGCCAAGCGATCCAGTCTTGACGCTGAAGGAGAAAGAACGAGAGACGTTTTCCACTCGACCAGACCGCGACGTCGATTACAGCATCCTCGTTCAACACTACGACGAATGCGGCGCGGTTGTACAGAGGACAACGGGGAGACGCAAACAACGCTTTGGGCTCAGCCTCAAAACAAGTTGTGGAAAGGTCTGTGTCCACCCTTACTCCTCATAGTAGAGCTACTGCCAAACGTTTTTGCAATGGTGGGCCAGTAGTGATATTTTCCAGCAAGTGGTGTGGCCAGAGTACCGAAGGCGTATGAAAAAAATATGGTAGGGATCTCAGAGAAGGCCAATTGAATTATTAGGCATTGAAAACATCATTCTGATGTGCATTATTAATTTTAAACATCACAGAAAACTCATAAAGACTTAAAAATGACATATTAGACCTTTTGTGCTCATTTGTATTGTCTTTAGACAAGACTCCGCGGGCCAAAAATATGTCGTCGGAGGGCCTAGAAATAACCTGCAAGCCGGCTATTTGACACCCCTACTCTAAGATAATGACATCTGTGCTATTGTTTTCTAGTTACAACATACATGACACGTGTTGACTATGGCTTTTGTGTATTTTACGTGATTTTTTCTTGGCAGGTTTTCCGGTGGACCAATCTTAAACAACCACTATACGTTACGTTCTTTCTCTACCTACGTCCGTCATAAAGCGGAAAACAGCTTCTACTGTGCTTCAGGATCGAACTGTTTGATCGAACATCAACAGCGGTTCATCGTCTAGAGTTCATCTTCTGGTTTTCAAGTCTTACAGGAAAATATTTTTTTACAATCTTTCTAAACGTGTAATAGTTGTAGGAAGTTTAAACCAGTTGCCTGTAACAGTTGTTTTAAATGTTGGTATGACACAAGTATTCCGTGAAGGACTTGTAGCTGTGGGCTAACTTGTGTGTTAATGACATGCTGGTCATTTTATGCCATTTATAAAAATGACTTGTTGTAACAGGTGCAATATCTGACGTCCATGACTTATTTTCTAAGAATTTATTCAATTTGACTTTAAAGGTTTTGGATAAAACTCGTTTTAACATGCATGACAACTCCTTACGATACCTAATGTTGTTATAATATGTTTGTATTAAATGAACTTTTACTAATTTAAATGTTATTATTGGTTCGCAGTCATATGTTCTCTTATACTTGTGTTAAGTTCCAGATTAACTTTGATTTCTATTTAGTGTGCCATTTAGTATTAATTGATGAAAGCCTTGTGTACTGAATGCCAATGAATGGATTAGGTACCCGTATTTAGACCTCGTTTTATGTGTTAGCTGTAATGATCGACACAGAAAGCTTTCTGCCTTTGGTACTATTTAGTGCAAACTAGACACCATCACTGTCATATTTATTAGTCTCAATGCAGAATGTAAAAATTGAAAGAGAAGACACCTTGATTGAAACCACTTGACTTATCCAGCTTAATTGATTACTTAAGACGCTTTACAGTTAGTGCCTAGATTCCACGTGTTCCATGTTTTGTTTGCAACAGCCCACACCTGATAGTGGACTCTTAAAACTAATCTGTTTGCCAAGATTTTTCAGCATTTTCAACAATGCACTCTTTTGACTCGTCAAAATCTGGTTTTGCTCAGCAAGTATCAAGACATGGTGCTATATAAATGTTGTACATAGTTCCATTTTGTGATATATAGATGGCATTAACTGTTCAAATTCGCTTAATATGTTTTTGATGATTTATTGTTATTCGTATAATTTTTGTAAAGCAGGGTATGTCCAACCAACGATTGTCCAAACGTGCCAAAAGTTGTAAATACATGTAAACTATAATATTTACTTTAACATTGTTCACACCAACGTTGCTCAAGACTTGAACATCGATCAGTTTGTACTAATAAGCGTGATAGAAATCTTAACTTTTTTACGTTTTTCTGCTTCAAATATTACAACTATTTATGTTAATTAATGACACATAGGTCTACGTTAATTAATGACACATAGTCCTATGTTAATTAATGACACATAGGTCTGTTATTCACAAACTGCATAGTGTTAAGCAGCAAATAATTCAGGTCAAAGCAAGACAAGGATTCAAATTAAGAAATGGCAGTTCTGCATTTTTTCAATTCCTCCACCTTCACTGCCAGCCAATCACCCACCATCTCTCTCAAAACTTAAGTCTCACCTCTTCAAGAACTCTTACCCCGATCGACCTTCCAATTCTTGACCTATACAATGCCCAGCTCAATAGCTACTCTGCCTCCTCTGGAAACAGAACTCACACCTCCTTTAGTCTACCCTTCAGATAACCCCAGTGCCGGATTAACTTTTTAGAGGCCTGGCGCAAACAATGCAACAAAACTAAAGTAGGCCCTCTATCCAATCAAATTATCAAAAAAAATGGGGAAAAATTAATTATATAGAAAAACATACTTCAATAGTTTATGAACACAAAATGAAGCTGTGATAGGATCATAGGAGATTTTTTAATTTTACTTGTTACAGTTCAACTGTTCAAAAATGTTCGTCGAGTTTAAGTCTGCTTCGCGCTTTTAAAGTAGAGAAAGAATCAATGATATCTTGAAAGTCAAGATCTGTCAAGATTTCCGACTCAATGTTCAAAAGAGTTAAATTTGCCAATCTGTCCTGGCCCATTGTTGACCTCAAAGATGATTTTATGCGTTTTAAATGACTGAATGATCTTTCTCCACTCCAGTTACTTACAGGCAAAGTTAAGTAAATACGTAGTGCAATACAAACATTTGGAAAGCCGTCTTTCAGATTATAGCGGTACATTATATTCAGCATCTTTTGTGGAGTAACTGCTGTACCTGTTTCTGTCGATGGAAGTTGTTTTAAAAAAGAGCGCCATTGTATCCATTCGTTGAAAAGTTCGTTATTTACATCAGCTGTATAAAATTCTACAAATGAATGTATTGACTCTGTTGTTTCAGTGCTGTTGCTTTCATCACGATATAAAAACGAACAACGTCGATCAATTTCTGACTAGGCTTGTATTCTTGGGCTCAAATCAGCGACGATGGCATAAATTATGACATAAAATGTGTCAATTTTAAACTTGTCCTTGCCTGTCAAAACAACAGCTGGTTCATCACTGTCATCAGCTTTACGTTTAGGTCGGCGTGCTCGTTTTTCTTCAAAGTCTTTAGTTTTACTGCAGAAATTATTGGCTTGGTCATTGTATTGCTCAAAATTATGTCTCTGCGAAGTTAGAAATTCCAACAGTGACTTTAAGAGAGCTACAGCTGTGCCAAGATCTATTGTTTCTGATTGGAGAAGTTTAGATGTTTCATTTATTCGCTCTAGTATGGTGCTCCAAAAAGATGTTAAGAAGGCAGTTTCACGTTTTACCAATTTTTTAACCAAATTTACAGCATCTGTTCTAGTTTCATTTTTCTGCAATTTGTCATTTCCCAGTGTTTGCAGTGCGGATTTATGTGTCGTAGTGAAGCGATAAACTACGAAGTGCATCCGCACGTGCCGACCACCTTGTGTCACTTAGACGCTTTGGAAGGCGTGCACGACTTTTATCTTCTGGTGCATTTTGTCCCCTAGTTGTGTTTTCATTTTCTACTGCATTTTTCAAAACAGTCCACCTATAAGTGGATCCTGACAAAAAAGTGTATAAATTTTGAACAAGTGAAAAATATGTTTGTGCATCTGTACACGACTCGGCAGCAGCAGTACCAGACAAATTTAGCGAGTGAGCCATACAGGGAATGTATGGAGCTGTTTTGTTTATTCCCAGAACACGTGCTTGAACTCCAGAATATTTTCCTGACATATTTGCCGCATTGTCATATGTTTGTCCTCTGCAATCATCCATATTAATTTCAATATCATGAAATGTGCTTGAAATGATTTCCAACATATGAAGACCAGTATGAGATGAAATTGGAACAAATTTCAAAAATCGTTCAACTGGTTCACCATTGCTCTGTATATACCTTACTGTGTGCGTTAGCTGATCAGTGTGAGAAATATCTGGTGTTGAGTCGACACTGAATGACAAATATTTAGCTGCTTGAATTTAGATGTTATTGTTTTCATAACTTTTCCAGCCATAAGAGCGATGAATTCTTCGTATGTTGTAGAAGATAAGTAAGATGCTGTACCACGACCACAATTTCCATATTTTTTAATATGAGCAGCGATGAACAGATCATACATATTCGGCAAGATATTCAAGAGAGCCTAAAAATTACCATTATCAGGACTTCCAAATACTTCTGTTGATCCTCTAAGTGCCAATCCACGTGAGGCAAGAAATTTAACCGTTGATACAACCCGTCTTAAAACTTCCCTCCAATAACTTCTTTCATTTTCAAATTGTTGAACAATATGCTTATCAAGAGTCTGTACTTTTGACAGACGTGTTGCATAAGTTGTTAGTGCCAGTCTGTGCTCACTTGATCGCTCATGATGTGCAAGTCTGTTTATATGATCCCATGAATCAAAACCTTGGTTTGCAAGAGCACTTGCGCTGTTTGAAATAAAAAGTTTACAAACAAAACAAAATAAGCGCCCAGTTGATGGCGAATACAAGAGCCAATGTCTGAGAATTTTTTCCCCGTTTGGTGTGATCGTAAAAAAAGCAGAATCGTTTAGTGTTCTTTTGGTACTATTCAATTTTACTTTATTTCCATGTTGTTTTATGGATTTAGAGTACATGCCATCTTGATTACGACATGGTTCAGGTCCCATCTGCAGTCAATAACTGACCAAATCTTCATTTATAGTCCACAGAGCAGCATCTGTTTGTGGCACGTTTCCAACAGATTGATTCTCTTGTTTTAATGGTAGATCTATGGTAGTTTCAGATTTAGGCATATCAATGATATCATTGCTGAAATCAAGGGTGTCTGTTGTTGGCATTAGTGCTGACACTGCTGAGCGGCCTAAACCTGAACTGCATCCAGCTTCTGACGCTGAGTCGACACCATCTATAAATTGCGGCACTTCTCGTGTTTTTACTGCCAGAAATTTATCAATACTACCACGTTGCTGTTTGCCTACCTCTTCAAGTTCGCGTTTTCTTTGACGTGTCTGCCAACCGGACTCAAATTTCTTCATTTTCTTTAGGCCTACTTATTTTGTTTAAAAATTAAAATTAAAAAAAGAAATAAGCAGCTACATAAACACTAACTAGTAGATAATATTACATGGAACATACACTGTGTCGTCTGTACCGTACGCATATCTATATTTTATTTGGTGATGGGGTCGATCCGCGCATAAATTGATTACGTCATACGTCATCATTACAGTACACAATTAATTAGTACGTCATCATTATAGTAGTAGTACTGTAGAAGGCGTTTTTATGCCACCAAATTTTATATGCAATGCTTGTTTTAGAAATTAAACATTTTAAATAAGCCGGACTGTGACTTATATAAACAAATTCGATCGGATAATCGGATTTCTCAATGTTTTTTTAAATTTTTACCCCCGAAAGAAGGCCTGGCGCAAGTGCGCCATAGTTAATCTGGCACTGGATAACCCCCATGACATTGAATAAACTGGTGCCTTTTGCTTGGCTTCCAAGTGGCACTTTAGAAGTGTTTGAGATTGAAGAAGCTTGGATTGCTATTCGTATACTGTAAAACGGTAGAACTAAAGAAACAACACAAACTGGAATAAAACTATAATAAAACGAGCACTGATGATACGAACAGTTGAACGAAGTCCTACCATCAAAAATCTAATGTAACTTCTAAAACGCCATAAAATAAAAGAACAAATCAAGTAACCCCATAACAATTTTATTCAACTTCTTAATCGCCCCTCCTGCACATCTCCCAAGATCATCCCTCTTGACCCCTTCAGTTCTGCATACCCTGTTGGATCCCGTTCAACGCAATGAGGGCGGCCATCTCCGACATGATCGTCGGGATTTTATCTGCGGCCACGATCATCACGGTTCGGAAGGGCTCGTAAGGTCCGTTGTCGTCGTTCCAGGCGCCACTCACGGCAGAGTCACTCTGGTCCTTCACGGAAAACTCGAAGCTCAGCAGCGCATTCTGTAGGAAACGAGCGAGCAAAGAGTCAATGTTATTATTCATTTAATTTTATTATTAAACATTTAATTTATTAAACATTTAATTTCATACTTGATACACTTATCAAAAAGCAATTGAACTCAAGTAAAAACTGGTCATGCTTCCTGGAGAGACATTCTCTGATGCCAGCGATACTCAGGTTGTCCTCTGAGGTTTGTGAGGCCATCAATTCTGGGGCCCATGATATTAATATCACACAGCTGAGGACGTCCTAATGCAAACTGTGGTCAACCTCGTATATGGTTTGCTCCTTATACTGGTATGCACTTAGCTAGCTAGGTTTCTGTCTCATTTTTAATATGGCAACACATTCAAGCACAAATCCACCGCGGAACACACTTTGGGAGACGCTGATATAGACACAATAAAATTTTTACTCACAGATAAATAACAGCAATAACAATTTATCGGCTAACCTTGTAGAAAATTTCCTCTTCAGCATTCCTAAATAACCTCTCCGGCTGAGCAGCTGCGTTTGGCTTTCTCTTCATTAACTTGGTCAGTCGATCAACCTTTGAGATGACGAGATAGTGCGTGAAGTTATATTCCTCGTCATTCCGTTTTTCCAGCTCGATTTCCTTCCTGTTAAGAGTAAACAACAAAATCAGTTACAGCAGGAGAGGTTATCAGCTATCACAAGGATATCAGCTTATATAATAGCAGACAGAAGTTACCATACCATATCTATCCGCTTTTTAAGAAGCATTTGCATTTGAAGCCCAGCTTCTCTGAATACTTAATTATAATCTTAAGAGGGCGGCTTTAATCTCGGGCTTGTGACTAGCATGAAAAATTTATCCGACGGCTCTGTGCCCATTAAGGTTATGGTAAGTTGTTGTATATCTCTGAATATAGTGGCAATAGATAATAATAAAACATAGATAAGTTAATCACACCAATAGCATTGATGTTTCCAACAAATTTCACAACACTTACAGTAACAAGAAACCAAAATCAGTCTGAATGAACAACAATGACAACAGGTCAGAGGTCAACCCCCTCCCAGCCTCCCTCCCCCACAGACTTCCTTCCCAAAAGAATTCATCTTAATACAAACCAGAGATTCTCCATGAGGCAGAGTTGTGGTGGCAGGTTGACATATCTTTCATTGATGAGCAGAGCAACCCGATTTTCCGGATTGCTCAGGATTCCCTGGAACTCCTCCAGACAGTTTGATTTGCAGCGATCTAAGAGCTCCTTTCGGAGCAGCCTTGCAAACTCCACGTCCTAGAAAAGTAACTAACCAATGCCTTATTTTGATCAACGGCAGAACCAAAAAAAACAACCACATCGTCCCAAGCTTCAGAGTAAACCCGATTAGAAGAGGTGATAAGAAGACAGTGGATTGACACATTAAACAAATACTGATGACAAACATCAACCATACTGAAAAACTTGTATACTCACAAGGATATCATTTAACTGAACATACATAATAAAACCTTCGATAAAGGCAGTGAAATAAAACTTACACGAAAAGTAAGCAGGTAGCTTAAACGAATTCGCGTGCACAAGCTGATGGCCGTCTTCAAGCTGCGGGCTGATCCTCTTAAAGACAGCCTTGCTTTTACAGAGTTTCTTACACTGGGAGCACCTCTTAATGGCGTAGTACTGTGAATGGAGCTATATAAATTCACTAATACAAAACAATAATACTAACTGCTTTAGGACCATTTTGTAAATCCCTAAACAAAACATAAAAAAATGAACAAAGAAGATATTCCATGAAAAGATAACGAACCGGCTTATCTGCGATACTGATGACTGTCACGATGTTGAGGACAGGAAACTGTCCGTCGCTGCTGTCATCGTCGTCATCATCATCCATGACACTTTCGCCATTGGCTTTTGCTTCGGCCTTTTTTGCGTCTGCTTCGTCAAGCTCTGGGAAACATTGCTGCAACGGTTACAACCACAATAACATCAATTTCGCTCATAGCTCAACTCTTAAACGATGATTGTTGAGTCAACACATCAGCACTTAACAAAGGGTTAACAAATTCGGAAAACATTTGCAAGCCTTCTTGCTGTTTTAAATTGCCTATAGACTATAGTCACTTCTTTTTCCTCATTGTACATTTAATAATCAATTCATTAATCTATAAAGCACCCCATCAAGGCTACAACTCAGGAGAGCTCCCGACACAATCCTGGCTGAAAAAAAACGGTCTTAAGGCTGCTATAAAACGCATCTGAATGAGCCCTAGGCATAAGACACAGTGTTAATGGGAGCCCATTCCATGCCATAAGGCCAACAACAGAGACAGCACGATGCTGTCCAATTGCAGTTCACGTACGGGGAACGAGGAGTTCACCCTGTGAGGAATAGACAAGAGCATGTCGTCCCTGCACGCACATGCTAGAGAAACCTAATAAGCACCGCCACACCAAGGCAGAAACATGGTACACAATCCGTTGTGGGACAGGGAGCCAATGCAGAACACACTCGTATATATTCGGTGTGAGAAACATTCCATGCAGCTCATCTTAAAGTGTTTGACGTAGATCAAACAAACATGCAGCATGAAAGGACATCATCTCTCATGTACTCCCAAATGACATCACATGTTGAGGAAAAGTAAACAAATCCTATTCAGTATTCATGGCGGTATACACATTCTCTTACCAGAGGTGTAACAAGGTCTTGAAAAGTGGTAATAATTTATCATAATTCCAAAACTATAGTGCGAAACGCAAAAAATATTTTTTCTGACGCTCCACTTTTTTAATTTTGCCCCGCCCCCCCCCCCCATTTGAAAAATGGGTGGGGGCACAAACTATCTTAACAAAAGTCACCTAAAAAATCCATTGGAGAAACAAAAAAAAGAACCGATTTGGGGGCACATGGAGGGCACTGAGCATTATAACTGGGGGTCTTTGCCCTCCCAGCTTTGAAATAAGGGGGGGCGGTGCCCCCCCCCTGCCCCCCGCTTGTTACACCCCTATCTCTTACAAGATTGCAATCACTAAGAATGATAAAATGGATGAATGCTAACATGTAGGAAGGAGCCAACGGCATTGTGGACTATAATCCAATCGGTCATTTCCGAGATGTTGACCTGTAGCTTCAAGAACATCTGAAAATGATCAATCATTCAATCAATTACAACAGTCGAATAATTGATCAACACTTCAATCACAGTCAACAGTCAGGTCAATCGATAAATTTGTCGACCGAGCTAAATTTTGAACTTGATGAATGCGCGAACAAAGTAATTCATTATGTTAATCAATTATGTAGATAAAGCAGCCAATTACAACAGAAATCGTTTATTAATTAAAAATGACAAGTATGTGGCAAGGTAACATGACATCATGGCAACAGATGATAACAAGTTCAACAGGAGTCAAATTTAACTGTATGGTGGCATGCAAGGTGTCCATCTGTTATACTGCGCGATTACCGATGCCCCTACTGAATGGCGGGACGAGTTAACTTCATGATGGGGTAGTGGGTATTGATCCAACTTGATGTTCTGCTCTTCCCAGTTTGCTACCATGTTTCCCCCCATCCCCACTATTTGAATACATTATTGAAAGGAACAACAGTCATTGTAATAATACTTACAGCAGTCAATATTCACACAGCTTCATAAGTCAAGCTACACAACCAATTTCAATCGATGATCCACCTTATAAATATGTTATTCATTAATAAAGGCAAGTCAGTTACTGTGCCCACAATTGTGACATGGTGGCTGATTGGCTAGAGTGGTCGGCCCATAACGCTTAATGTCAACAAAAACAGGGATGCTCAGGGAATACAATCCCCCCCTAAGTGATGGAGCCAAACCCCTCCCAGTCCCAAGGTTATGGAAGGCAAAATATCCCAAGACTAAAAAATGACTCCCCTACGTGAAATTGGAGGCATTTGCCTCCGGAGCCCCATATCTGGACGCCCCTAGGATGCTACATTTCAATATCCAGCACTCATTCGAACAACATCGTACGCTGCCTACCTGTGCTAAGAGCTGACGAATCCCATCGTAGTCAACGCTCTCTGGCTTTCGGACGGCAAATTCAAAAGTGTCCGTCATTATCTGCAATACAAGCTGAAACGTAATTGAATATTACATCAACTGAGCACTACATACTTATCTACACGTAATTACTAACAGAAGTTCCTCCGGTTGCTTTGTGACCTCAATTATTCCTCACATAGAAGGTGGCCATAGGAGGAGAAGGAATAAAGAGAAGAAGGGGAAAAAGTATATTGTTTGGAGGAATGGTGAGACAAGAGATTGCAATTACTAGCATTAATTCCTCCGGTTGTTCGTTGAGCTTTGTTTTCTAACATATGAGGTTGCAATCGGAGGAAAACGACGAATGATGATGAAGAAAAAAATATAAAAATTTTCATGTATGAGGTAGTTTTTAAGAATAACCGGCTGTTCTCGATCGTATGTAAGTTAATATAACCACACTAGTCACAGAATAATCTGCTCACGCGCTATATATGTAGGTATGTATGAATTTATTTATTGATCCATTGCTATTTAATCTGGAATTGTAAACTTAACACACTGGAGCGCAGAGCTGAGGAACAGAGTTCGATACCCGTACAGGCGGTGCAGGTTAAATAAAAAAGTATATATGTATGTATAACTTAATGGGTGCCCTGCGTGGCTGCTAACATCATTCGTTCATACTGTTTCTGTAATCATACTGCGTTGTTGTCAGTTTGAAAATTAAACGGAATTATTATTATTTATGATAGTTGCTTAACACGTGCACAACCTCGTTCTCATCCTCCATTTCTTCGTCTTCGACACTGTCTTCGTCCGATTCATTGTGATCCCCTTCAGTTTCCTTTACTTCCACCTTTTCTTCAATGCGAGCTCGTTTCTTGTCTGATATTCCAGCCATTTTTACGAAACCACAGTATGTATAAAAAGCTCTATTATAAGACTATTTCTTGCAAATGTGTTATGAAACGGTCAAATACGCGTATTCAAACGAAAGAGTTTTATAAACAAGATCATTAGCATCGAAAATGATCCATCTCATTTGGCGCTTTAATTTATTTAGTAATGCCGCCTCTAGATAAGTCGGAAATGGCAAAAGCACTGATTTTGTCATATTGATATATAACAAAATAAATCTTTGTTTAAGTAAATCGATAGTTTCTTAATTGGCCATAGATTTGTCAAAAAACATTCTATATGTAATAACCATAACTATGGTTATTCAGGCTAAACAGTACGCCAAGGTGAGGGGTATAGAATTTTATTTCCAAAACATCATTATGACATTTTTAGATTGTTTTTTTACTTTTTCAGTAAGATAAATTGTCCTTGCAGCAAATTTCCAAACTTCTGAAGTCCCACCAAGCGCGGGGCACCAACTTACTCACGAGCGCTGCGCCAAGCCGGGGTTGTAGTATGGGTAGTCCGATGAGGTGGGAGTCCGGTTTCTGACAATAATTACGGCCAGAAGAGTCAAATTAACTTGTAAGGCGGGTATCGTTTGGGTCGACAGTTGGAAGGTGTATAACCAAAGGAATTCTTGAAGAGGCGAGACTTTAGTTTCTAGTGCAAATCATCGCGTTTACGAACTTATCTGACCAATGAAATGAATCCGAATGCTATTGAAGGGAGGCACATTTCAACTGGCAGAAAAATTGGATTAAAACTTTTTAAATGTAACAAGTGATTTGAATGATAGAGAGCCAGTGGACTAAGAAGAAATGTTTAATCATTGTGCTATACTGTTATTAAAGTCTAAACTAATACACTCACTGAGCTAATACTTCATATTTATTTTAATATTAACAGACAGGTAGTGCTGGTTTCTCTTCCTACCATAACACCTGTTAAAATTTGCGGATTTCAATATGCAATTTCAATCTGGGCATAGGGATGGCAAACTGTGAAATATGCCTCTGAAAAAGATTGAAAAATATTAACTTGAATATACAGTCTGTTCAGTAAAGGATTCTAGTACTACGTTAGAAACTACTTCAATCTCCATTGTTATGTCATTATTAGCTAAATACAACAGAAAGAATAGAAAATACTACATCTTATTCAACTTTGCAGATGTCAAAAGCCAAATTATTATTTTACGCAGCATCAAAAGCAAAGCCAAACTGAGCAATCATCAACAATGTAACTCTTCCTTACAAGCACAAAGCATAATTATCCTGAAAACTGAAATGTAAAAAATCTCAACTACATTATATACACAGTACGTACAGCTATTGTAAAAGCTAAACATGAACAAAATCATCTCATAAACCCTTAAAGAGTACATCCAATGGAATTTGCCTCTTCAAAGTAAAAACAAATTATCTTGAATACGATCTTTCCTTAAATAACATAAACCACCTATTTTAAAACTCAACTCATCATTGATCATTCTGGAATGTGAAACACTAGAAGCATAAAAGATCAACATAGCAACAGAAGTTTTCCTCAAAGTAAACGGTGAACAAAGTCAGTCATAATTATTGTCAACAGCTTGATCTTCAAGAGCTGCTATAAAGACTCGCCCAAACAATACCTTTCCACATTAGAGCAGTAATTTATGCGGCACACATCGGTCACTTACCTATGTGAGAGTAAACAGCCTAGCACAAAATAAACTGACAGGTTAAAAAAATTAGCTCAAAACCAATACACAATTAAAGCAGAACTTATTTCTCATATGACAATTAAAACGGCCATTCAAAGGACTTAACAGCATAAAATCTAAGTAAAGTATATTTATATATATATCTCAATACACAGACGATGAGCAACATTAGTTAGGAATATAATTACACGTGCCATTTCTTTGTCCCTGTGCAAACATGGTTTTCGGGTCTGTCGGATCGGCCAGACCGTGTAAAGTTCAATCCGAGATAAAGAGCTGCACACGGTGAACAAACGAGTGTTCTTTGAAACTATTTCTTTTGGAAGAACAGTTTGTAGGGAAAAGCCAATTTCATACAAAGCTAAATAAACAAGATTCGATAAGAAACAGAATCTATCTAAATTTGCATCTGACACAGTGCGGTTTCTTGTATATGCAGTTACAACGACTTGTGATTTCACTCTTCAATGACATTGAATCAGTTTCTCAGTTTCGACGTTCAGAAACAGCGAACAGCAGTTGTCATCAAATAAACACCACCAGGGCCGTACTGAGCTAAAATTGCGCCCTGTGCCTAGCATCAATCTGGCGCCCCACATTTTGAAAATAGTATTTGCGCCCTGTGCCTAGCATCAATCTGGCGCCCCACATTTTGAAAATAGTGTTTATGCCCTGTGCCTATGATCAGTCTGGCGCCCTGACATTTTGAAAATAGCGCATTTATGGAATAATAAGTTATTCCATCCTTAAATTTGTGCCCTTTCCATATTTGCTCCCTCGGTACGGCCCTGAACATCACATAAAACAACAGAATACAAGGCAACCATCCTACAAGTCAGCCACCCACCCCAAAACGACTACTCTACCAACAGCATAAATACTTTTCTATACGAAAACATAATGGCAGCATGCTCTAAGCACACCTCAAAGCAGAAGCAAAGTAACTGAGCTAAACAGACATGACTTGAACATAGACTGCATACAGAGCAAAAATCACGAGAAACAGCAGATACATATGAATGGAAGACACGTCAGAAGGTCCACAGCGTGAGTTCGTTCGTTCTTGCACGTTAACGTTAAAGATTCTCTTTATTTAATCGACAAAAACACATAAATTCTAAGTAATTCAAAACCCAAAGAAATGACAAAAAATATCCACCTCAGCTGCAAGTTCTAAATTGACAAAACAGAGCAAGACAGACAGTGCAAGATAGGCAGAACAAGACAGACAAACAGACCAAGACAGACAGAACATGACAGACAGACGGAGCAAGACACAGTCTGACAGAGCAAGACAGACAAACAGACACAGTTGATGGAATCCTAATACCATCAAAGCTGGTGCGATACATTTTTAGTGCACGCTTGGGTGCACAGGGCAAACTGGTTGCAAACTGGTAACTTTACCATCTCCATGGTACAGCATACACATTTTTCACAATGTCTGGTCCAATCATAAGTTATTCAGCCAATCGACCAAAGACACAGCTTATGTATGTGCCAGAGTATGTATGTGTATGTATGTATGTATGTATGTATGTATGTATGTATGTATGTATGTGTATGTGTCTCCAGAGACATACCACGAGCAAAATGGATCTGAGGCACATGACGTAATAATAACAATACTAATAAAAGTAATAGTTCAATAAACATAATAATTATTATTATTATTTAGTCTTGTTCCTAATCGGAACAATAATTATCACGTACTACTGCATAGTCCCATATAATTATTACGTACTTGGTCTTCCATTATCTCGATTCCATAAGCATATAAAAACAGTTTGTTTAATCGTGGTTTCAGATCAGCATATCCAAGGCACGTCATGAAGAGCAGCTATATAAATCTCCTATTACAACTATTATGCATTACTGCAAATTATCCAACAATTATTACAGATTACTGCAAATTCATTAATAATTATTATGTACTGGTGCATTGTCCCCAATAATTAGTTTGCTGTGCACAGTTTTGCTAATTGTTCTAACAGTCGTTGAAATGACAATTAACAGAGAGCGCCTCTGAGTATATTTCTTGAAGAGGTGCTATATAAAGTTTCAATGATTCATTCATTCAATAATTATGCATAGCCCCCAATAATCATCACTCACGAAACTATAGTTACAACATTGATATAAAGATACCAGAGGGCGTTGGAAGCTTATATCTGTAACATAAGCACGTGGGAAATTGGCTTCAACAGACACGTGCAAGATGCTCATCTCACAACAAACAGAACGTTATCAACCACTGTAACAGTCTGTAACACTCTGTCAAAAATAGAAAATCAAGAAAAGCAGAGAAAAAAAACAATTAGATCAAACCATTGAACTTACGCCAGTACATCATGCAACAAAGTGAAAACACGACGACGCATAAATATACGCCTGGAAGCGTAATCTCATTTCCCGTAATGTAAAATCAATTTACTATCGTATATGCACCAATATAACATTATTATGCCATGTGTAGATTATTGTTGCTGAGAAACAAAGATATGTGCACCAATATAATGTATATTTATCCGCATATTTATTGCAGACGTTTAAACATCTATGATGATCTGTTAATGTTACGTCATTATGTCAAATATGTTTCCAAGGAGATCATTTCTCACATTTTGCTGTTAACAATGTCTAAATGATTACAATATCTATTTCCACAAAACGTGCAACTGGTGTTTTACTGGAGGTAAAATTGATAAACAAGAAAACTAAGGATTCCACATTATCCTCACACGTATCACCAGTGTGTAATTTTTCATAAAGATTATTATTTTGAAATACAAGTATTTCTACTATAAAATGATATGCAAAGCATAGTAAGGCTTAAATAATACAACATATAAAATTTTATTTAAAAAATGAAATCAATTCATGATGAATCAATGTATGCATAGACTACGAGTTTCTAAAAATTTAACGAATGCTAAGCTCAAAATGAAATTAACAGCAAATTTAATTTTCATTAAAAGATTACAGTTCGAAACCTGTAACTGATTAATCTCTAAATTTAGGATAGTTCTACGTTCGTTGTCCATCAAACTTCTACTCGTGCTTCAAGATGTGCAAAACGTTTACAAACATGTGTAGAGATTACTATTACATATTCCAATTGTCATTCAGTTCAATTTTTGTATTACATTATGCTACGTATATTTCAGAAAAACAAACTATTACTTAGCACATTGGCCACGGAGATTTGTATGCAAATACATGCGATACGGGACGCGTATACATGTTCCCAGCGGTCAACGTGATAAGAGTGATCGTGCCACAGCTATGTCAACCGTTAGAATACATCACGTTACAAGCACATGTTCATCAGCAAATCTTTAATGGCAGGCTGATAGAAGCTGTTGCCCGTTTGAATTGGTGCCACACAAGGACCATACTAGCCCAAGATTTAAATCTCTTAAATAACACAGCATCGGGTAGCGATCTGCGATCCGTACACTCCATAGCCCAGAGGCACATGAGAGGCAGCCAATGCTTCAACCAGATTAGCTCAACCAGGTTACTAAGTTGTACTTACATGCAAGTACTTCCCTATTTAGGACGTATCTCCTCTTGTTAATCACACAGCTCTGCTTAGAATATTCCAACAAAGGCACTGGCTTGCTACAAGCCAAATTACGTCTAAAAAAAGTATGCATGCGCTGGTCACACTACTTTCAAGCGTGTAAATAACTTCAAATAAATGTAACTTTATACTGCAAGGCTCAATTACAGATAGTGATAATATCTGTTATTTTTTTACTAGAAAAATCATTAAAGCTTTCAACTAACTTAGACTAACACATCTCAACTAAAATTATATTCGAACTCAATGTTCGATTATCCGAATACCCAACTCACAACTAATCAAATTACTTAACCACTGGGATATTTCCGCTTGCAGTAAAAAAATCATAAAAGACAGATAAAAGACAGAAACGCTTCAATTTATTCTCCAAAGAACGGATTCTTCTCCTTGTCGTACGAATCCAACGACAGATTACTCTCCGCTTCGGTCTTTCCCAGAAGCGCAGTCTTCATCTGTTCGTCATCATCCTTGCCCTCGTCGTCCTCCTTGATCGAGTCCTCTTCGGCAGCGGGTCGCTCGACAGAATCAACCTTCGAGCTTCGTTTGGGCGATTTCTTGTCTGGCTTGAAGCTCTCAAGCAGAGGCTGAGAGTGGGACGTCTTCGGGTCGGTGGCGATCGGGTCGGCGTTGTGGTTGCCAAAGCTGGTAAGTTCGAGGGCTTCGATGCTCCCAGTTGCACTGTCCTAGACGCAGAAAACCCAGGTATCGTCTATTTAATACTGTTGAACACCCCAAAAATTATTTGTGCATCCCTTACAGAAAAAGCCTGTCAAAAACGTTCTTTGGTAATTTATTTAATTAGAATAGATAACAAGAATATTGGTTATAATATTATTAATGAACTATAATATGCATATATTGGGTATATCAAAACCTGCGAAAACTAACTATCTCTTTCGGCACAAAATATTCATTTTAATTTTTCAAATTTTCTTGTGTACCCTTCATTGCTCAGTGCTGTAAACTGATGCTTACTGACTAGATACTCGTAGTCATGATTAGTAGAGGCAAAATTAAAGACTGTGCACTGCTTATCCTCAAAGGCAGTACTTACTTAGACAGGAAACTATTCTGTAAGACGAGAGAACAACAATAAGGAAAGGCGAACCTTTTCGTACAAGTCTTCATATTCCACTCCCCCGAGTTTCGGAGGCGGAGGGGCTTTCCGTTTGCTTCCGCTTTCCTTACCACCAAGAGGTCGGTAGATCGGAGGCTGCGGCGCCTCCTTCTTGCGCTTTCCGTTTGTCCGGGAAAGGCTTTCGGCGGAATTATTGTTCATCTGGTTCCTCATCTGTAGGCCATCATCATCAAAATAATCAACATGATCATAATCATCATCATAATAAGCATTAATATCATCATCATTGTCACACATGCATTATACATCATCATCACCATAATCATCATTGTATGGTAATCAACGTTGACAGCGTTTTAACTAAAAGCAATCAATGCCTTAATTATGGTCATAATGGCACTATCAAAGTAATTGGATCAGCTTAGTTGTCCACACAAATCAGAACAGTTATTTTTAAGACAAAATGTAAGATCACCATGACCCTGTAGCAAAGTGTAATAATACAATGACCACATAGCAAAATGTAAGATAACCACAACTTAATCAGATCAAAGTCAAAATTAGTCAGATCAAAAGTCAAAATTAGTTAGATCAAAGTCAGAACTAGAATGAAGAGATTAAAGTCTAAAAGATCAAGAGAGAGATCAAAGCAGTAACAGATCAAGAGCCTCATAGATCATAAGCAATCGTGTTCAAACCATTGGTCCCGTGTGCATCGTAAGGTCAAAGTTTCTTGGAAGAGTCGAATCCCTTGACAGCTTATAGGTCGGGTTTTCCATCACCACCTCGCTCTTCCTGAAAGCAAAAAAAATTGGCACAGCTGTTAGTGGGAGGATCAAACAGAGCAGGTGGGAGGACTGCCTGCCTGATATGCTGAGGTCGAGAAAAGGCGCCAATATACTAGAAAGATATGACCCACGACTGCCTAACTGTTTCTTCTAAAATGTTTATTATTTTACACTGACAAGTATGCCGTAAGATTACCCGACATGGTAGTAATAGGTGATGACAAGTTAGTAATAGGTGATGACAAGTTTAATAGAAGTCGTATTTAACTGTAAGGTAGTTGGCAAGGCACCCATCTGGCCCACGTTTCATTTCAGTTGCCCTCCTAAAGAGTGGAAGGCCGATTCCACCTTATTAGTGAAGGCCCTAGGGTTTGGAATGGCCTTCTCTGGAGTTATGTTTCCCAAAATCGTGCAATAGTACTTATATAAACTTATGGCCAATTGCAAACTTACCTTTTTGTCTGGGCTGGTGTTGGGAACACTTTTGAGTAGTTAGCCTGAAAGGGTGCTAAATATATTTTGAATGTGCATTCTCTGTGGAAGGTCTTAGGTTTGGAATGGCCTTCCTCTGGAGTTACGCCTGTTCCATGAATCGTGTTGTTGTACTTATTATGGCCATGTAAAAACTTACATTTCTTGCCGGGCTGGAGTAGGAAACGCTTTTGCGCAGTTACCTTGAAAGGTCACAAGTATACAAACTTAAAAGTCAATGAATGAAAACTTAATTAAATTTAATGATTATGATATGAGCCAAGAACCCATTAAGTGTGAGAAACAAATAGTGAATGTTGGCTCACTTCTTTCGAGTAATCCTCCGTCTTCTTACAAAGAAAACAATAACTGCGCCGATCAGCGCCAACAAAATGAATCCTCCGATTGCGACGCCAACCGCGATGCCAACGGTCGACGCAGGCTGGACGTCAACATCGTCTGTGAAAACATAAACTATAGTTCAGAAGAGACATAAGTAAGCTTTGCATCATCAGCACCATAGTCTGCTCCTGATGCCAGCCATGTGGCGGCGATGGGTACGAGTAAATGATGTCCACTGTCCACGTCCGTTTGTTATGTCCGGTATTACTCTTGGTGTCAGAGTCTAGCCATGACCTCATTTATATAGCACCTTCACACTAATGCATCACTTTTGATATTCAATGCTGTCCACACTCCCTCACGCTAGTCTTTAGAGCCATGGGCATGAAGTGATAGCGACTTCATTTTCTGAGTCTCAGCATATGAGGGCGGATCACCATTGCTCTTTCTAGCCACATCATCTTCGAACTGACAGCGAACAGTCGGTGCACCCATCAAAGCTGAGTAAAGAGGGCGAAAAGTACCGATTGCTCACCCTTTGTCCCTCTCCCTGATTCTTCCACCCCTTGTCAGCTAACATTCATGAAAGCTCTGGACAGTTTATATCTTATTTTCAAAACAGTATCACACATAACTGGACAATTCAATAGTATGCAATGCATGGATATATATGTACAGTGGTGGAAATAATTTTTGCATCACCCAGAAAAACGTTAAAATCGGTTTAATACATTTAAAGTCAAGTTTTTTCAAACTATATCACTAAAATTATTTTGTAAACAAGCACAAAACCAGTCATTTACATATCATCAATAAAGTCTGTTGGTCAACACAAAGAAGACACAAAAAAAACTTCATTCTTTCTATTCCTTACGTCCTAATATATCGTTGTACCGCATCTAGCTTTATATATATATATATATATATAGCTTTCCTTGAAATGAAGTAAAGCCAAGAATAATTTGCTTGGTTGCTTTCAATTGACATATTCAGATACATAAATGCATGAGAGACCACAAAAAGCTCAACCAGGGTCATCCACATAGGGAGGATCCAGTGGTAAATGTCTCCAGTTTCAGGTAGGGGGAAATTTTTTTAGTCTTAGGGGAAATATCGTGCCTTCCTGACACTGGGAACCGGGGGTTTGCTTCCATCACTCGGGAGAGGGGGGATTTACGCCCCCAAACTCAATAACACTATTTCCAATTAAAAGAGAGCTTACAAGCTAAAGCGATACATCAGAATGATAGAATCTCGCTCACTGAAAAATCCCGACGTCGTTTCGATGCTCGACGACGTCCAATCGAAAGAATCGGGCGACAACGTATGAACATCGTCGACTACAGCGGAAGTTTCTACTGGAATATGCGGAAGAAAAGTGGAAGAGTTCGACTGACCAAGTCGTGACGACGTCACTTCTGGAGCAGACGCTACACTATCCAAACGCAAAGTGCTCAGAAAACTTCCCTCAAACGTATTTGACGTAACGTTCCTGTTCAACAGCTGCGTCAAAGTCGTTGATGTGAAGTTAGTTGCGTTGAAATCATGTGAAGCTGTAACGTTATCCGGTAGTATCTGCAGCGCAACATTTTCGGTGTCGTTTTTTATTGCTATTTCTGCCAAAGTGGAAGTTGTAGATGTAGTGACGACTTCATTTGTGATCAAGTCCTGTACGTCTGCAGGGTTGTCAATCATACCCGTTGCCATTTTGTCATTCTAAAGTGGCAATTAATTTATGGATCATTAAGAGATAAAACAAAAGGTACTATAAGAATTTCTGTAAAACAAACATCCAAATTGTTTTACTTCAACTCTATTTTACATATAGTATCTTTCAACAATATCAATGCAATAGTGTTTGAAAGACGGTTCTAGAGACATTTTCGTGCAACATAACTATTCACAAAACTTCTGAACAGAACCTATGACTAATTAGAGTCTACTATGTTCAAATAAAGGAGTGACATAGTTGCCGATTGGCTAGCACGCTCAGCCTGTAACTCATACAGTATAGGTTTGAGCATTAATCCACCTATTTGAGCAAGAATTATTTTCACCAATTCAACATCTAGCAAGAATTCTTGTAATCAATCCAATTTCTATTCCATAAAACTCAGTTTTACCCATACATCGTGTTAATAGTTTAGAACGCTAAAACACTAAATCACCTTGTGCCATCTGACCATTCGAAGAAGTGGTGCTCTACGCTTGACATTAGACTGGCAATTGAGACGATTGTAGATTATGATAACAGCTTAATTGTACATATTGCATTGTATTTTAGTTGCAAGGCCCATGCATATCAAGTAAGCAACATTTATACAAACACATGCTGTCAAAAGTCTTGCCAAGTCCTTTGATGAATATTAAATCGTTCATCATGGCTATATTAATTCAATTTCCATCTTATATTTCGCCGATGCTTAAAGCACAAGGTATCAACCAAGTGACTCACATTCCAAAAAATTATTGGCACTTGTCGGGCTTTAATTCAACCCGCGAGGTCTTACGCTTACTGAAGAAGAAAACTGCACTGGAAAAGGATGCTGACCATCATTATTGTAAGCAACCATTCAAAAGGAAAACCGAAAACTGAAGAAGTGACGGCGCAAATAAATCTTTTGTCTCTCATATTTTCAATTCTGCTAATATTTTGAACTACAAATCGATCCATGTCTCAGCAATGTTACACCAAAACAGCTTTAAATTACGATTTAACTCCAGCGAAACTTATCAGCGCTACAAAGTCGTTGTTACCGATTTAACCTTCGCACGTTTTACCTGTGTACCTAACTACTTTACCTGTGTGCCGACTAAAAACAAAATAAGTCGTTTAATTAATCGGATATAAACTTATTAGAACGGCTAAATGAAAGGTTGTAGATTTCCAATATCTAACTGAGGCTTCAGTCGGCTGAAAGCAAATCGAATACGTGCTGTAAACAGTGTAATTCGTAACGATACGAAAATGACCTGAAAATTACGCCACACCTACTTGGCTTTGATTGACAGACTCGATGAGCAATTGAGAATGTACAGATCACATTTCGACCCCCAACGACCTGGATCCACGAAAATTCTAGCTGGACTCTTAAACACGAAATTTATACTCTCACCAAACAAGATTTTACGCAGTAACTGAAGTGGATATTTAAAAAATTAAAATTGCAGTATTTAGGGTATATTCGTAGTTTGAAAATTATTTTGGCGCTAAATGACAATGGGCCTTACTAACATCAGCAACGCCTCCTCGGGTGAGATTAGTTTCGGCTTATTAGTGAGTGGCCCAACAAAGAACTTCTTGCCCTACATACAAATGTAAATATTTGGTGAATGGGAGTCTAAGATAGTTCTTTTCCGCGTCGCAAAGATCAGCTAATATCCGGTCCTAAATTAAATCAAAACTTCCTTCCTACTTAGATTTATGGTACGGATAATAACGCATTGTTCCGGCGTCCAAACAGCAAGGCGTCAAATCGGTGCCATCTGTTATTCATTTACAGAGCGTCCAGTTTACTTTTGAGGCGAGCGATCACTCTCCTTGATCGGTCGCCTAACAAAGATCGATGCAGGCGTCAAATCGCTAGCCTACCCAAATAAAAGGCGTCTCACCGTCGGCCGTCTTTTGATGAGTTAGATAACAACGAGAACCAGGTTCTCTGAGTTTGGCATTAGAATGGTGTTGTAGAAGGTTGGTGATTAGGGTTAGGCTTACCTTCAAGTAGACTAACACATCTTCATCGCAGTAGCGGGCGCCACACACCGATCATTCAAGTAAATCTCGCGTGAAGGAACGAGATCGCGAGCGCTATTCGAATTTTGAAAGTTGTTTTGGGTATCTAAAGTCGGAAGTGGCGAAGTTTGTTTTTTAGTTACGCTAACTAATTAAGGTTCATTGGGACGTATTTGAATTCTGAAAAAATATGGACGACTTTACGCAGGTTTGCCTGTAAAGGATTATTTAGCTGCTTAAATAATACCACTGATGCATGCAGCAGCGTTAATCTTTGATATTCTAGTGGGTGGCATGCTGTAACTTTAGAACGATCTACCTGCATTATTTCTTGGTGACCAAGAAAACATAAAATTGTCCGTAGCGTTTGTAAGTTTACACTATTGCACATTCTTAATTTATTCGTTAGGTCGTTTATTCTGAGACTTGAGAGTGTATGGTAACGATTTTGTAAAGATACAGAATTCGCCAGGGATTTATGTTTAAATCAGGCCATGGCCATCATGTTTAATTATAGTAAGTGTTCAATATCTCCTGAATAGCATTATTTTCGATCTGTTTCATAGCTTTTTGGGGCATACATTTATGTCGCTTTTTTAAAGTTTATGACTGAGTTGGGTCGTGTGTGATAAGTTTCCGATGAGAATGCAAGTGCTTGCAATTATGAACCAGAGGTCAGTAGACATTGTTTTTTGCACTCCAGGGAATGGCCGAGCGTGCTCGACAGAGAAGAGAGGCTTTGAACAAAAAGAAGATGACGGATACTCCGATACGCAAGCGCGGAGTCGACCCCGACGACGAAGAGTCCAAGGGCAGTTTGACGGACACCGCCAAGGATGGTCATTATCCAAGTTTTTATTCAATTTCTGTAGTTATTTACGTTGCATAGCTGATGAAACAGTTTGCCTGGCTAAAAAATGGTTCTGGACTATTTGGATTCTCATTAACTCTGGAATTTGTATCGTGCAGCAGCTAGATAGCTGATTAGACCACTCGCCTTGTAGCATAAAGAATAAGGAATCAATCTTCGTCTCATATGGTTACTGAATGAGGGACCTTGAGCCACTTCTTTACACACCATTGCCATTGATTGCTACTTCGGCATTAGGTAGTATTATGTAATTAAAGTATAATTATTAATGGCAATTATAAGTATTGCTTAATGACTTCTATGTCACTTTTATTGCGCGTTAGTTTATGCTTTTTACAGTTTCGCTAGCACCTGCTGTCTGTATTGTTCAACAGTAATTTAACTGGTTTAGGTTGTGAGCCATATAGATGAGTTTTTTCCTGTCATTGAAGTGGTGCTTTATAAATATAGAATCACAGTTGCTAGACAACTCATTATCGATGTCTGTTCAACATATGATAAGTTATGGAAATCAGAGGTCATGCATCCTGGGTAGACCTGACATCTCTGTCAGTGGACACATTAAACTACCAAAAGCTGAACCCTGGAGTCAATAGACAGATACATTCAATCAATCAATTAAACTTGATATAGCGCCTCTTCAAGGAATCAGCTCAGAGACGCTCCCGGTCCAACCACGGCCAAAGAGGACAGATTTAAGAGAAGAAAGAAGTTGAGCATTTCCTAGGTAAAAGTCGTAGGTCCAGAGGAAGCCCATTAGTAACCATGCCATCCAGGTGGAACTGAATTGCTGTTATTGCATTGTTTTAGTGGGATTGTTCTAATTTCATTGTTGTCATTGTATTGTTGTTACACAGTTGATCATTACAATGTCGAAGAAGAGTGCCGCTTGTGGCCTCTGTCACGGCTGCCGAGTTAGAGTTTGTGAGGTGACCTTGTAGCAGTATGGCTGCGTTACGGCGCCATATAGATTGTCATTACTATTATTATGTCATTGTACTCTTAGATTCGCCAAACAAAAGGCCATGTCTTCAGGATTTGGATAATCAGATGAACTCACTGGCGACTGAAACCAGAAGCCCTTCTGCGATGAAAATGGATAGCTCGACAAAGACTAGCCATGACCGAGGTGAGATGCAAAAAGATTCTTTGATTGATTTTTCTGCAATGATGGAGTGATACTAATTTCTGTTGTACTGCATTACACACGAACAGACTGTTTCAGAAATTGAATGTGATGTAAAGGAGAGTAGTGTTTCTTCATTCTTGGTTTCAATAGAGTCTTTGAATCTTCAACATGTTTGTTCTTTGTTGTTCCTTTTTCGTAGTTCCTTCTTTGTTGCTTCTTCTTCATTGTTCCTTCTTTGTTGTTCCTGTTTTGCTGAACCCACTGCGCATAACAGTTTTCCAGACCATTTGAAGAATATGCCATATCTGGAGATGTTTAAACTTTTAAATATCAGCGCAAGACCTATCTATCAAAACAATTGCACAAGGTTTGAACTGTCTAATTTCTGCTATCAGAAAACATGGATATCGAGATGCCTTCGACACAGAAGTCGTGCTTTTCGACTGAGTCAGAGTCTAAGACGGCTTTCCCTGGCAGCACTTCTCAGAGGAGTCGATTTGCGGCTTTGGCAGAGAGATACAATACCTGGGAGGACGACCTAAGTCATCACGACTTTAGGTTGGTCTTGTTTATTCATTATCCTTAGTATATTGAATTCAGGTGAACTTCTTTGCTATATATTAATTGTTTATATTATTTTTGGATGATTTTCAAACACAATTTTATTAGATTTTGTGTATTCGGGAAAAAAATTTAATCACTAAAAATTTTGTAGTCATCACTCGTTTTGAGTTTATGGGCTCGCCTTATATGCAAGTTGTCGATTTTGGACGCTATTCTATTAAAAAAAATTAACACTTTGACTTGTACTTGAATCAACTTATACGCGAGTATATATGGTATATCATGATTTTGATGAAAGCGATGTTTGTTTTTTATTTACTGGTTTACTTTTGTGTTGATGTCATTACTTTTGTTGTTGCAAATTTTGCATTATTTTACACTATGTTTTCTTATTTTAAGACATTGGGTAGTGTTGGTCTATCATGATGAAATGCGATATATGGAAGATTGTTGTTAATGAGTTTTGCTAAAACTTTTGTTGAATTGGTTTCGTTTTAGAAAAGAGGAAAAGAAGCCATCAAAAGCTGATAAGTATCGTTATCCTCAAGCGGAACTAAGTGCAAATATTCCGGAAGCAAGCAGGAATGTTCCAGACACAAATAAGAATGTTCCAGAACTGAGTGCACATGTTCCAACACCTCACAAAAATGTTTCCGAAACAAACATAGGCATTGAGGTAGCCAATAGTGCTCCAGAAGCATTTGCAAGCATTGCAAAAGCAAGCAAAGCTGAGCATAGAATTCCAGCGACCGACCATTCCGTTGTTGGAAATTTTCGTGAAAGTCCAAGTATAAGGAAGTTTGAGGCGGCTGTGAAAGAACCGGTTGCTGAGCCTCTGACAGGGCCACTGGTCGCTATGACAACAGTTGTTGTGGAGGAACCGGTGTTTGCCCAGATGTCGCCGTCACGCCTGACCGAAGAGGAGATCTTGGTGCCTCTTCCTCCGACGATTACCATACCATCCTATGCTACTGGAGAATCAAAGACTAAGGAACTGGGAAAAGAAGAGAAGACCGGACACGTCAGCAGTCTTACATTCGTGATTGGAAGCAAAGGCAAGGCTAATGTATCGGAGAACAGAGGGGCCGTTTCCGGTTCATCTTCAAGGACCGTTTCGGTGCCATGCGCCATTTCGACACCTAGCATCGTTCCAGTTCCCAGTGCTGCTTCTGTTCCGAACGCCATCAGGAAGGCTCCACACATGTCAATTACAAGCAGCGACCTGAACGAGAGTGTCTCAGAGGAACCAACGCGCAAGCCGGTTTCCGCACGACTAGCGGCCTGGCAGACAAAGGTTTCAGCCAACGAAGAGAAGCCGTCTGTGAACGCTCGCATCCAAATGCTCGAGCGCAGATGCGGCGAACCCAAGCGCTCACCCCATTCTAAGGCGAGCACCCCGAATGGATCATCACCGAAACCGATCCAGGGGTCACCCGCTAAGTCTCCATCGATCAAGGCAGGATCGCTTCAAAAGAGGAGTAGCTCCAGAAAGTCGAAAGGGTTGTCGGCGATTTCACCGCTAGCAAAGACCACACCACCTGCGAAGGTACAGCCGGCGACGCAGGGCATGCACGAACGACTGTCGAAATTCTGCGAGACACGGACCAACGAACTCGTAGAGAAGTCGCGGGCGGGTCGGGCCGCGGAGCTGGCCATGTTGGAGAATAGGTGGAAGAATGGAGTGTTGGCCGAAGACGGTCGGAATGCTTCTGCAGTTGCTCCAGCCAGTCCACATCTGCTATCCAATTCCTCAGCAGGGGTCAACTCCCCATGTACCCCAAATCGACGACGTTCCCGGTCAGCCGACACCCCGGCGGCCTCCCCTCACAGTGCCAAGAGCGCAAAGAAGGAAGAGGCACGGAATAGAATTCGAGAAGGTTATTTTCTCGAATAATAATCATAAGTTCATAATATACAATCTATAATATATCATAATATAAGTTCATAATCAGAACTATGCTATTGCTCAATGTTAATTTCTTTATGATAGTTTGGTTATTAAGTTGATTTGTTGTCGTTTTTTTGTGTGATTTAGCACATAATCAGGAGTACGCTGTATACTCGTTAGATCTCTGCTTTGGGAGTCATATGGGAACAGCTCTTAAAACATGATTTGTTATAACGAGTTGTATAAAAGTAGGTAAGTAGATTCTTTATTGTACCAGTTGATGTTCCACGTTCCGGTCTACAGAGATCATATCCAATAAACAGTCAATGGTCTTGAATAGAGTATTCTAGCTATAAAGGTTTCCCCTTATGGTCTGTTTATGGTTAAATGCATAGGGTAGAGGCCAATGGACTTTTTGGCTAAAGAAGCCAGTGGAGGACACATGGGTTTCCCAGGACTGGTGAAAGCTGTCCGGTGTTGACTTTGAAGCGGCCTTTGTTCTACAGTTTGTTCATTAATGTTATGATTTATCTCTTTCCTGGTTTAGATTTCGAGAGCAAACTACGTATGATGGGCTTCGACGTAAATAGCAGCGGGACGACCGCTGCTGTCCAATTGGATCCCATTGCAGAGCAGGAAGCAGACAGATCCAGGTCGGTAAAGATACCGGTAAAGCAGCCACAAGACTCCCCGGGACAGTCTTCAAACGGAAAACGACAGGATGTGGCAGATGGAAAGAAGCTGGATTGTTCCAAGATGCCAAATTCTGCCGGCGCCGGCAGCAGCATTTACAACCTCATCAAGAAGCAGATCGGGGGCGCTGGCACCGCGATTCCGGCACCATCGACCCCTGCGGCCAGGACTCTGGCACCGGTGGTTCCGACGTCGGTTCCAGGCAACATGCTGACCAGGTCCCAATCCAGGACAAGGCGTCGATCGGCGGAGGATGATCCGGCAGACTCGGAAATGGATAGCTTTGACGAGTTGGCCGAGTTCCGGAAACCAGTTCCTGGAAAAGCTTTGAGGCCAGTTTCAGCTGTGACATTTGCATCCAGCGTACAGGAGTTTGTTCAGTCCGAGCAGAGCGAGTCTGCGGATTCAGGAAGCCAGATCAGGTGTTTATGAATTGGTATTTTGACTTGAAGACTTTTATTGCCAACATTTGAAATAATTGGAAGGGCATGCAAGTTGATTATAAAGCGATCTCCAAGGTTTGGTGTTCATTCAGATTCACACATGTGTGGCACCGTAGATAGTGTATATTTTCACAATAATGACAATAATAATGGTAATTAGAGACATTGTGTTCTTAATTAACACAGTACTTTGTGATTAATTTTCTCTGTCACAAACTAGTTTATAAGTAAGAGATGTTTCAATGTAGCATTTCTGCTGTGCATTTTGACCTGTTCTTCGTAAATGTTCTAAATTGTTCGTACACTGAAAATAGCCATAGTAACGGTCGGACTTGTTCTGTAAAGAACTATGCAAAGTTATGTTGAGTTACACATGAGGGAATAATAAGCATTTGGTTTCTACATGTATCTGTGCAGTGAGGCGGAAAGCTGTGCTACGGATGATGGAGTTGCCCACGATGACAGCGAGATGGAGGAGAATGGTGTTCATGCAGACGAAACTGATTCGGAGGAAGATGATGATGATGAGGAGAAAGGGGATGGAGCGGTCGACGATCTGCTAGACGAGGCGATGGTGGACTCTGTAGAGGAGGACGAAAGGGAAAAGGAGAGAGCTATTCCAGCGGTGCAACCCGCTCCTGCCCCTCGCCGGCCGGAGCCATCCTCCGATGCTTCCACTGGAAAGACAGAGGTATGTGGATGGGAGGGTGAGTGATTCTGATCTGATATTTATGAGGCTCCTCTTCAGAATATTTAACTCTCTTGCTTGTCCGCTTGTGTAATTAATGCATTCAAATGTTTCTATCTTTGATCTATATGTACAATACAACTTAAATTTGATATTGCCCTTCGTGCGATCAGCTCTGAAGTGCGCATATGCCTCGATGGCGTGACTGCAGTTGTAATGCAGAACAATTGTACACGAAGGACTTGCTCAAGGTCTCTACACAACGATTTCTCAGACGAAATTTCGAAGCCGCCAAGCATTGCGTGTCGGCTGCTCTAACCAATCGGCCACCGTGCAACATGTCCAGCATTTCCCGAACTGCGTTCCTCTGCACCCTATGACAGGGACTCTGCGAAAAATTTCGGTGTGAACAATAAGTTCCAAAACAATTTAAAATAAATTGTTCATTGTTTGTTTAACATCTGTGTATAACATTATATGAAAGAGAATTCATGTCATTGACATCAATATTTGTGTTGTTACTAATCAAATTTAGGCCTAAGCCTATAACTGTTTGCATTTCAAGCATTTGTACTTACAACGTAATTATGTTCAGCTTTGAATGGGATTCCTCTACAAGAATTTTATAACAAAAGGGTTCCACGGCCAAAAAAGATTTGGAAACACTGATCTAGTTGTTCGTTTTCTGGTTTCATAGCTTTCCATCTATGCTCAATGTCAAATCTGTGTGTTTTGTTGTCAGTTTCTGATTTACATATCTGCTTATGAATATGCATTTTAGGTTGTGATGCGACATCCTAATGGCCGACACAATGCAGCACAAGCGAGTGACGACCAGAAACCAAGAGGATACATCTCACTACAGCAATACAGGCAGGAGGTCAGTATCATATTAATAACAGATATTGATATGAATGTCCAGATATAGAAATATCTACGATGTTCTTACTTATTTTCTGTATGTATTACGTTGTGTTTTTGTTTGTAATGTATTGTATTTCTGTTAAATAAGAACATAAATAAGAACATCGTATAGCCGAAAGAATACAACCTTTATGATCACTTTTTACTACATGGAGGCTAGGCCATTTGACCTCGTCCTACCTAGAATTGATACCTTTGTAAATAGGTCTATTATTATGCAAATGTTATAGGACTTTGTTTAATTAAAATTGATGCTCTTATTAATACCTGTTGTTTGCTGGTGTCTAATAAAGATTATATTTAACTAACTTATTTACATAAACGATGTTGCAGCTTGAGAGTTAGATCATCGAAAACAGTTTGCCTAATATTTTTATAAGATATTTCTACATAAAAATGACATTTGATGTATTTATTGAAAGTTCTTCCAGTGGTGAAAGCTTGTACTATCGACCAAAAATCGGTTAATAAATATTTCAAACTCACTTAGGTAATGTGAGCTAGCATTTATATAGCGCAATTTCAAGATATCTACTCTGAGGTGCTGGCTTAAACGATG
Source organism: Bimastos eiseni (assembly GCA_959347315.1). Taxonomy (NCBI): domain Eukaryota; kingdom Metazoa; phylum Annelida; class Clitellata; order Crassiclitellata; family Lumbricidae; genus Bimastos; species Bimastos eiseni. Next base: position 4,606,828 of record OY365822.1, read on the forward strand.
TTAAATGTCATGGCGAAGAACTGAAGTATGTCTGGTTGCAAAACTGCACGGTAAGAAAAGTCACCAGTGGTTGGGCCCTTGCACAAGTGTGTAACCAACCAACGGATTCCTGTCATCAACTGTAAATATTGTGTTTTTGTTTCGTTTAAGATGGCAAGACCCAAGAGCCAGCCTCCTGGTCCAACGCACTACCACCGTGACGAAGCAGCCTTGAAGCGTGCCACTGTCATGACAACAGATCATGGTCACGCAATGGCACCTCTGAATGGAGATAGTGGTGCTTCGTATGGGCAGAGACGAGATCCGGCTGCAACCGGTTCAACCAGCCAGTCCCGCAATTCACCGTTAGTCACTAATGAAACATTAAATAAAAATGTTTCAATGTAATTTTTTAATGATGCAGCTTGTTGGCAAGGTTTTAATGGGTGACTTATTGAGGTGAACTTGAAAGGAACTGTATTTATGGTTGTGAATTTACCATTTGTTCGGATGCAACCTGGTGGTATTAACAAAACAGATTAACATTCCGTGTGAACTTGTATGTATCAGTATGGGGCCGTCCACGTATTACGTATGCAGCGAGGGGAGGGGTTTCAAATTTTGGTGATGTTGCCTGCGGGTGCGTATGGTGGGGAGGGGTCCCAAAAATATGTGCGTGCGCAAATATAATTGTCTAATTATGACTTACAGAATGCAGAAGATGAAAATGAGAACTGTAAACCCAATCATAGACTATATTCCTGCTTAATCAATTTTATGTAGCGTTAAAACTTTCTAAAATGCAAGTGTGGTTAGTGTTTTATTTTTTCATAACAGTTAACCAACTTAAGCTGTCAAATATGATGCTTAACAGAAATAAGTTGCCTGTGGTAAAATCAATGTCTTATAGATGTTTTTAGCTATGTAACCTTTGCAGTGAGGGGGTGGGGGTAGAGCTCAAATGTACGTACGCATGGGGAGAGGGGGTCCACGAAATGTACGTGGTGCAACAGAGGAAGGTGGTCCGAAAATCCGATTTTTGGCATGTAATATGTGGATGAGCCCTAACGTTTGTTACAGAAAATGAGCTAGATCATTGATACATTATGTATGATTTCAGGAACGATTGGTAGTAGAATTACGATGGATGTGATTCTGTGGTATTATTACTCAATTACATTACGTAACATTATTGTGACCCCCTCAGGGCTAAACGGACTCGGGGTCTTTATCCCGATCTGGCGGTTGAGATGGGCGGTGGAACAGTTGGCAACCGGAGAGAGGAAGACCGGATGCCGTACATTCCAGAGAAGAGTGCCAAACAGCGAATCCAGGTTTGTCCTTTATTGGATCATATACTTACTTATTATTGATGGGATTGCAGGATAGTGGAGTGAGTTACCGGTATACTGCAGTTTGCTCATACGCTTACTCTGCTAAAGACTGGATTTAACACATTGAAGATTACTGGACCGAGTTACTGGCACACTGAAGTTCATGTCTGTTAGAGGTGTAAAGGGCTGGCCTTTCCGGTGTCCTGCTGACGATGTTATTCTGGCCAGTAGAGCTTTGCTTAGCATGTTGACAGCTGCCAACGTGTTTACACATCCCATATCGCGTGTATTTATGTACAAAGTTCAAAGTGTTAATGACTACTCAATTTAATTTATTTAGTTATTGCAAGTTTGTTTGACACTGACTTGTTCTAAATATCTGAGTAAGAAAAATTTGAGCTCTTTACGTGCTAATTAGAAATCTAATTATATAGAAGAATAAATTGACCTTAGACCTGAGGATTTACGAAACTTATGCGATGTCCATGGCTAATAATGAAGGTTAAGATTTTATAATCCTAATTTGACTTTGTATATTAAAATGAGCCATTTTAGATTTAGTCTTCAAAATGTTTATTTAATTGGTGCACCCAAAGTTGCTCATGGTCCTCTGGCAGCTCGGCCCTCACTTGCTGGAAAATATTGTCGCTGGTCTGCCCATAAAATTATTTGGCACCTCTGTTGTACATATGGCATGTTGATGAATGCAGTCGGAAACTTTTGGGACAGAAAGCGGCGTGACGGGGATTCCATTTTAGTTGCCGTGTTGTTTTAGATACACACGTATTAGTTACTAAAGACCTGGTGTGTTTCATTATCCCTTTTGTTTAGGAGTTGCAGGATCTTGTGAGGCAGGAGCTGAACGTGATCGAGCAGACGAGCAATGCATTGAACCAGTGTTGTCACGGGGGATCGGCGTTTGCTGGATCGGCAGAGGCCGTCGAGTGCCACCGACTTTTACTCATGGCCTGTGAGGACATTTGTTTTGCTTCTCAAACAGAAGATTTGCTTTTTGTGTGTAGCTGTTAAAGTCTCCAAAGTCGGATTTGGAGTCTCTGGCAGTTTAGAGCAAGATTGTGTGTGTACACGACCAAGTGTTGTGTCGGTGGTATCTACATCATGTGTAGTGTTGCAGTGAGGTATTGATCCAGAACAGACATGTACTATTGCATTTGAGTCCAAATGCATTTTCAAACTGCTATGAGTTGGTATCTGTGTGTGTGTTATTGAAATGGAGGTACTGAGCTAATTGTTGGATTCCTGGCCGTCTCAATTGGCGAGCTGGCCTCAGCCGACGTACTTATAGCATCGTGGAAGTGCGTTAGGATTGTTGGCAGCAAGCAGACACGCTCTCCACTAGATGCTTACACGTGAGAACTGAGCCATGGCCTTTAATTGACTGATCTCCTTTGTTTTGTTAATATTGAATTGGTGATCTTGGGCATGTTCAGACCTGTTTACTTGTGTCAATTGTTACCAGGCAAGAAGCGCGAGACGTACATGGTAGAGACGCAGCGTCTGAGAGAGCGTCCGACTACGCTGAACCCCGAGGGACCCAGGGGTCGTCTCACAATCAGCGACATACGACTTCCTTTCAAGGCAGACTTTGCCACAAAGATTGCAACACAATACGGTAACTCACGCATCCTCCTGCCTGTGCTCCAGCTAATTGCTCACTTCTCTACAGTTCATGAACATTTATATAGCACCCTTTCAAGATACTCAGAGGCGCTCTGCACTTGCCTAAATGATGTTTAATCTCATGATGAACGACTAAAATGCGTCTGTTAGAAAGACTCGACAAAAAAACTGAAGTGTCACAATCGTGGAACCAACCAACGGATTCCTGTCGACAGATGACATGGATGTTCAGAGTCTTTGGGCCAAGTTGCATCGATACAGTAGATCAACTACTATTCGATCTTTGCACACATTTTTAAAATGTTGGTGCAGGTTTAAGTACATATGAACTGGTTTATCACAGACAGCATGAGAAGGATTTTCAGGCATCTTGAGACACTCCTCGTTGGATCTTCTGGATTGCCACGTTAAGTGCCATCTGTCATGTTACAGAAGGTTACAAATGAGATAAGATGGCATCCTATAATATATTCATATTATCACCTGTCTATGAACGAAATTTGATAAAGCTCCTCTTCTAGGAGACTTTAGAGGTAGGTGCTCCCTCTCCGCTGGTGTCCAGCCTTAGCCAAAGTGGACACACTGGACAGGTTTAAGAGAAGAGTTAAAATGTGATGAGTAGTGGGTGAGGTCCAGTTGCCCAAGAGGCACCCCACCCCATTCAAGATGATTGGACCCAGAGCTGAGAAGACACCTGATTTTGAATCACAAATTACAGCAAGAGTGTGCAACTGTTGTGGTTATCTGGTTTTGCCAGACACTTCTGCGCACTATTTCCTCGTGATGATTCGTCATGGTTCGCATGTCGTCTTCACTCAGATGGTGTCGTCGCTGGAGGCGGCCGCTCGAGGCAGCGTCGACTTTCCCAACCTCATCAACCTTCCTAACATCAATCAGAGATTTGTCGTCGACTTGGAAGTCTACGCTATGGTTTGTAATTTGGATATGTATATTCAATCAATGCAATTTATATAGCGCCTCTTCAAGATAGCTAGTCAGAGGCACTCTCGACCCAGCCCCGGTAAAAGAGGAATATCTTGAGGAGTTTGTAGAAAGAGCCAATTTAAATTTTCCTTTGGATTAAACTGTTTGAGAATAAGATCAGGATGTTAAGTGATATAAACCTTCACAGCCTTTTGAGAATATGTCGAATATTTTACATAAATACCCAGTTGTATTACTTTACCGTGATTTCATGTATTGTTACTGAAATGCTTAGTCTGTTGTGATATAAAGTAATTTCCTGGAAAGTGGGAAAGTATCTTGCTTGGGAGATGTGCTTCTTCGGTTGCAGCCATTAATTTTTAACTTCATGAAGGTTTGATCTGATTTTTATTATTTTTCATTTGTTAAATGCCTTTATCTATTCACTGAGCATCATTCGATGGAGCTGAGCAACTGTGAGCACTGAATGACTTGCTCAAGGTCATCACGCATCGACTGTCTTTAACCATGCTCTTGTGTTTCAATCTGCTATATACAGTGTCCAAGAGCTGATGATCCTTCCTCAACATCCTGTTTTTTGGGTATAGTCATTATTATTATTATTATTTATTATTATTATTATTATATTCATTTATTATACTGGCTAGCAAGCCACAGCAAGTTACATCAAAACACAAGTAAATTTACAGTAAAAAGTAAAGAAAAAGAACTGACAGAAAGTTAGATAGCGCCTATGGTGAAAATGTTAAAGTCCAAGTCATTTGGTTCAATAAGATCTGATCTTCACTTGAACATTGTTACTCTGCATCTTACTGCATGGTGTGCTCTTTTTTACTAGTCTGTTACAAGGGATGTTGACACCATGACTCCTAAAAAGAAGAAGGGAATGACCCCAAAGAAACTGCTGACCCCGAGGTCATCTCGAACCCTTCAGAGTCCAGGCGGACCATACGCGGTGCGATCGACCAACTTCACAAATGTTGCCTCCCTTCAACTGACCATGTCACAACTTAACAAGACTCACTTCACTCTTGAGAGGGTAAGCCAGGAAATATGGCACCGGTATTTTATAACCAGGCACAAGTAAGTAACCTGAAATAACTACTTGTTAAAATAAGTACTTGGGGTTTCCTTGAGTGACAGCATCTATGTGTTGATGTTGCATTGCAAGTTATCTGTTACATTAGAAGTTATGTGTTGCTCCAAACATAGCCCTATACTTTGGATTTTGTGGACTAGCAAATTAATGTGTGTTGACAGGGTATTTCAGGTACCTTTAAGTCAAAGAAAGCTGGGTACTCTTAATCCAAAGAAAACCGAGTACTCTTAATCCAGAGAAAGCCGGGTGCTCTTAATTCAAATGAAGCCAAGTATTCTTGATCCAAAGAAAGCTGGTGCTCTGGGCTTCCAATGCCCTGTTGCAGGTGTATTACAAGTGATGTTTGTTTCCAGTTAGCACTATGTGGTTTAATGTTTCCAGTTAGCACTATGTGGTTTAATGTTTCCAGTTAGCACTATGTGGTTTGCTAGATCTGTAGCCTAAATGTGATTGAGTCAGTTACATTGTGTTTTCTGTGAAAAGCCAAGTGAGAGGTGAGGAATTGCGAGACGAATCAACTTGACCATATTGTGTACTCTTTATCTGTTTTAAAAGGTTCCATTTGCAAGTCCTCTCCAGGGCTCTGTTCATCTCAAGCTCAAGTGTCTGATTGAGAGCCACATCGAAGAGAAAGGATTCCTTGTGAGTTTCTAACTAATTGCACCTCTCACCTCTTTATTATTGTTATTTAATGCTGAAGAATTCACAGACACTTCATCTCTTTAGAATTCACAGACATTTATATCGAATTCACAAGCATTTCTATAGAATTAAGATACATTTGTCTAGAATTCACAGACATTTCTGTAGATGCTGTCAGTTCAATGATAGACTCATTCATAAACGTAAATGGTTGTTTGTTCATTTTGAACTGGCAATATCTGGCAATATATACACAGCTGGTACTTACATACTTAACCATGTAGCCTCAGTTTATGAGTATTGTTTGTATCGATTGATTTCAGACGATGTTTGAGGATGTGACTGGCTTTGGAGCGTGGCATAGAAGATGGTTTCTTCTTAGAGGCGGTAGACTTGCCTTTTGGAAGTACCCAGACGAAGAGAAAGACAACAGGGTAATATTATAATTATTATCTGTTACCTTTTAGGGACTCTTGATCCCCGGGATTATAAATTTGCTGGAGAATGGGAAAAATTGTGGAATAGCTAGAGATTGTTAATAGTCCTGTGGATGACAATTAGGCTGTATTAATTTACACTCTAGCGCTGAGCTGCATTGGTTTCTCTGTAACTTTTAGTACATCTTCCTGTTGAGCTCTTAGTACAAGAGGTCAAGGTCTGATAATGTTTGGTTTAGGTTCATATTTGGAAAAGAGGGGACAAGCTTGTGGCCTGATGCAGGGGCATCCAGATAGGGGTGAGATCCGGAGGCAAATGCCTCCAATTTCAGGTAGGGGGGGCGAATGTCTTACATTCCTGACATTTGGAACTGGGAATTTCCTCCGTCACTCAGAGGGATTGATGCCCCTGGCCTTATAAGTGCTGAAAAGCCTGTTATCAATTGTCTTGCAAAGGCCCAAAATATGAAGCAGCACCACTGGTAGCTGCATTGATCACCATGGAGTGTGCTAAATTTCTTGCCGTTGTTTATAGGAGCCGATTGGTGTGATCGACCTGAAGTCGTGTGTCTCGGACAAGATCGATCTTGTGTCGCGCGAGGCGTGCGCCCGTCCGAACACGTTTGAGGTGACCGTCATTCGAAAGCAGCAGAGAGGAGAACGCGACACCCTGGTGACCAAGTGCTATGACACGCTGTCAACGACCAAGTAGGTCTTATTAATAAAAGTAGCACATATTGATAAAAAGTAGGTCTTATTGATAAAAATAAATCATATTGGTAAAAGTAGGTCATATTGAGAAAAAGTAGGTCGTATTAATAAAACGTAGGTCATATTAATAAGACTTTAAAAGTATAGAAGAACAGTCCCTTGAGAAAGCCCAGAGGCAGCCACAAGTATGAAGTGTTATCTTGGCCTATGAGTGTGGGTACCAGTCCTCATCCTCGCCATCTCTGCCTCCCACCTGCAGTGTACAGTAATTGTGCCAATTACAGCGAAGTTCACTCGCGGCGTGGAGCAGAAATCTTAACAGAAATTTCGGCCGTGGAGAAGATTTGATCCTCGACCTCTTCATTAACACTCCAGCACGCTAACCACTACACTATTGAGCAATTAAACTATCATGACCTTAAATGTAATTATATGAGAATATTAAAACAAAAACTTTTTATTGCCGCATTTTACGAACGTCAAATAAACATTATTATGTTACGCAGAAGACGTCGACAAGTGGGATGCCCAGATATCTCGCTGGTAGGGCCACTGAATTATAGCATCTAGCTGCAATATTTAGTATCTCCTATATTTGACATTGGTGTCACATTTTTCGTCTTGCAGACACTGGATATCGGCTGATACAAAAGAGGAACGAATGACATGGTGTGCAAAGCTCAACGAAACGCTCGTAAACATACGAGCCTGGCACTCTGATGCTCTTCGACCAATCAAGCCCCGCAATCCAAACCACTAAAAAGGTTCTGGTGCCTGCATTCCACACCGCCGACAAAGTGGGACATTGTTGCTGGCTTGGACTCATTTAAACTTAACGCGAATCTACGATTCAACATTAGCTGAACTGTAAATTTTGTTTTATCGTACGCTGCATATGTTTTTAACTGTTTATATCCGACAAAGCTTTTAGATGCGAACAAATCGCGTAATATAATCCTAGACGTGTCTATTTAAATTTTACCTGGTGCTGAATAGTGGTTAACGACTTTGAGATTTTATTAATGTTTGTGTGGGCATGTTTCATACCATGTGTCTACATTGATTGATTTTGTATTCATATTTAAAATTGCCTGATATAATTTCTAACCATGTATATTTAAATTTTATGTGGTGCTGATGTTAAACTCGAGAACAATTACAGTTGAGTGCTTTTTATACAGAGTGTGTAAGCCGATAAATGATGCTATATGGTAGTGGTGAATGCTTTACGTCTAATATGTAATGTAATCGAGCAAATGTGGAAAGGGCGCAAATTTCAGGATGGAATAAGCTATTATTCCATAAAATGCACTATTTTCAAAATGTGGGGGTGCCAAATTGTAGCTCGGTACGGCCCTGTGACAGAGGTGCTGAAATAATGCAATATGAAAATTATAAAGGTGTGATGTGGACAAACTGTAAGCATTTGGCACGATTTCGATTTACGAGCGGTCTATTCCGTTTGAATGGCTTGTTTTATCGATTGATTGTATGTCAACTTGGTTGAAATCAATTGTGATCTGGCTAAAGGCTATTTGCATATTGGACTCCTCGTCTCAAGTGTGATTGGATCTGCAGTGTGTCTTGTTTGTTCCGTTGTTGAATCATGTGAATATGTATTTTTCTGTATTCATTGCTTATGGGTGTTTTAATAATTTTATGTGAAATGTTTGCATATGTTTTATCTGAAGTTTCAGGATTTTTGTGATGAAACCAAACTGGATTATTATTACTATTTTGTTATTATCTTAGATGCCATCCAAAAAGAAGTAGGAATTATTTTAGACTGTCCTCGACCCCAATGATTTTCATTGATTTTATTATTATGACACATTAGTCAAGCACTACTCTATAATGACCTATCAATCGATGGCACTGCACACTTGAGTGTCAAGGACTTGCTCAAGGTGCCACCATTGTCTTTTAATCTTCATCCTTTAGCGGCCATCCACGTATTACGTACGCAGACAGAGGGGAGGGGGTGTTCGAATTTCGGCGGTTTTGCGTATGGTGGGGGAGGGGTCCCAAAAATATGTACGTACGCAAATATAGTTGTCTAATTATGAAGTCCACAATACGGAATATGAAAATCAGAACTATAAACCAATCACAGAATATATTCCTGCTTAATCAATTTTATTTAGCATTAAAACTGTTTAAATGCAAGTGTTGTTAGTGTTTTACTTCTTCATAGCAATAGCAATTAAGAAACGTAAACTGATAAATATGATGCTTAACAAGAATAAATATTAGCCTGTGGTAAATCAATGTCTTATAGCTGTTTAACCTTTGCAATAGGGGGTAGAGCTCAAATGTAAGTACGCATGGCGGAGGGATCCACGAAATGTACTCCGTGAAGCAGCAGAGGAGGGAGTCCGAAAATCCGTATTTTTTTGCATACGTAATATATGGATGGCATCTTACCTGTATGTAACTTGTTGTCAAGCTATATAGCATTCAAACTGCATCGTGCATAAAAGATATCTCTTAACTGCAGAATAAAATTTATGATGGCAATTACTTGCTAGGCACCAACTCGGTGAGGCAACATTAGCACCTCCCAAGTAGAAAATATGCGTGCTAGATGTGTGGAGTTTATATGGCACCTTTTTAAATACAGACCACAATCCTTGGGCTCGTGTTATAACTGTATAGTTTATTATTAGTTTCTCGTCCGATAATAGTTTTCTTGCAGATATATTGTAGAAATCGAATGATCAATTTAGATAAATATTGAATATCGTTACAAATGCAAGGGATGTAATGTAAACCAAGAATTTCAATTTGTTGTGGTACAAAGCAGCAGTGTGCTTCCCTCTCTATCCTCTGTGAAAGGGGATGGACTAAGAGAATGAATCAATGGAATGTAGGATGAAGAGAGTATTGGAGGGAAGGGAGGATGGGAGTCATTGGAGGGAAGAGAGTACTTCGTTGTCTTGTGAAACCAAGTCTGTTTCGTGTAATATTGAGCGCAGTAGCAGTTAACGTAGATATGCTACTGTTGTCGCTGTGTATTGCGAGAACTGTAAACATCAGCACTATTACGTATTTTTCTTGAAACTTGACAGCTGAAATATATTAAATCATTTATGTTTTATTATTTTTAAGTCGATCACGTCAAAATACAAATAATGAATTACCAGTCAATATTATTTAAGACTGCTCTCGTGCATCCTGCCTGTAAAGTGAAATCAACAAAGCCACAATTAGACAGTGTCGGGCTACTGGTAATGTTTTTCCGGCTTCAAAGGTTTGTTAATTTGGATTGAAGTTAAGTCATAGAATTATTAATAATTCTATCTTTGCGATACTTATCGCTGAAAATTTGGTCACTTAGACCTCTTGATGTAAACAAATTTTGCGTATTGTATAGGCTATAACAGAGTTGAGTTCTATTTACAACTGTTAGCTAGTTAGAAACATTGCAGGTATTTTATCATCAGCCAAATAGCGCATGTCCAAAGAAAATTAGGTCAAACTATTTCAACGATGTACAGGCTTGGGAAGTTTGTGAAAAAGTTGAGGGCATAGGAGACACGTTTCTTTAGTCCAGCAATGCTATGCTTCGTAAATAGGTTCATCGTACGGTGTGTTCATATGATCAACCATACGATGAACCGATAAATCCTCTTCGAATGTTAAGTTTTCTGGTGCAACAATGTTAAACCTGCCGAGGTTAACGCTTGGAGGCATTGCTGGTTTTCGCGGTGGACTACAGTTTACAGGAGGTGGCATCAGCTGGCGGTACGTTCCGGGTGTCCCTCTGGTGGCAAGAGGTTTTGGTTTGTCAGGTCCCAACGGAGCCCGATAGAGGTCTGTGTTCTGTGCACCGGAAGATGATACTATGGGTGATAGTTTGTTTCCGTGCTCGCTGTTCGGCACAGACGGAGTTTTTGGCGAGTGTGCACCGGAAACAACGTTTACGGCATTTACATCTCCGCTGTTAGTTGAAGCTTCGTCCAGGCTGCGTAGTTTCCGGATGCCGGCGTTCTGCGCCCTGTACTCCCCGAAACACGGGAGAAGTATACCGACCTTCTGCTCGGCGGAACCCTTTGTGGTACGCGGAAGCGTGGGTATGCCGCGTGGCTTTGCAATCGGACGATCGTTAGGATCGACTGATTCAGTCCTGTTTACCGTTTGTGGTGCCGTCTGATTGTTCGTGGTGTTAGAGGCCGAATTGCTGACCTTAACGGGGACTTTTGGAGGGTTCTTTTTAACACGGTCAAACGAGGAGCTGTCGGCCATGCTAGGCGACGATCTTGTATTGCTGAGACCGGATTGTACAACTTTTCGTGACGTTAGCTAATCAGTCATACGTCACGTACCTGACGTCACACGACGGTCAATATTCGTCCATTCTTTCGTGGCGATAGATATTTTCTGTCTTACCACGAACTAGCTGTCCGACGATTAAGAGTACTGTTGAAAGTCGCAGTCGCAAAGTCCAAACTTGAAAACGCTTGTTCAAAACTAGGCTATTCGCAAAACACCAATGCTTCCTTCCTCCCTTCCCTCCAATACTCTAACCGTTCCCTTTCCTCCAATAAGCTTATTAATGAGCGCTGACTTATTCACGAGCAATGCACAGTTTGGCGACGATTTAAATATCCTTAGCCGTGTCGTGTCGATGATGTTGGTTGCGGCATATTGACTAGGCCTATGCATTTGTGCTCTGTTCGCAGGCCTACCGCGGCACGATGACCGCAGTTGGAGTATAGGCCTACGTTGATTAATTACCGCATTAAGGTAAAAAGAAATGTCGAATTGTTTCTGTCGACGATATTATACCAGTAGGAGATCGCGCGAATGCGTTGTTGAACTTTGAATATGACATTGAACGATGATGATTCTTGAGACCGTTTAGGAAGTTATATCGCAGAACTACGGCAGATACAGAGATATCTCTGCTCTCAAGGCGCCTCTTGTGAAATCGCCTAGAAGACTAATGACCTTTGGCTGAGTAACTATTATAATTAGGTTAGCATCGGGGTCAGGGTCAGGCAGCCTACTGTGAGGGTTATAGAGTTGGCTTTAGGGTTAGAGTTAGAGATATATGGTTAGGCTTAGAGTTACTACTGCTGGGGTTATGGTAAGGTTTAGAGATATGGCTAGAGGTTTAGGTTACCGTTTAGAGCAACTGCTGGGGCTTGACTGGACGCAAAGGTCGTGAATAATAATAATATCGTTAATTACAGTGGCGTCGCTGGCGTTGCTACCATTGAGGCACAGAGGCGCGTGCCTCCTCTGAGGTTTTTTAAAATTATTTTTATTGAAATATTTACATTGAAAACTAGCCTGAACCGGCCGGGATTCACAGCTTGACCGCAGAGACTACTGACATTTAACGGTAATCATTTCACGGTTGCAGGAGTTATCTGCGTGATACTCGTTGCATAAACTTGCATAAGTCTTCTGTATATATGATCTAGTCGGGGACTTTCCGCTTTGAATAGTACCTCTTAGCCTAGTATCACTTCGCCTAGTATAGAGCAATGTCCGTTGCCCGGCATGGGCCACATAGAGGCGCTGCTCAATATCACGTAGTGCGTTTTAGACCGAAATTGTTCAGTAATGCCACGCATCAGCAGCGAACAGCGGCATGTCAACCGAGCATGACGGAATTTCATCTAAAAATCTACAGATGATGATAACATTGCCAGTTATTAATTCGGGCTGTGAACCAACTTTCAGTAAACTATAGCCATCATCAAAACGAATTGCGCACCACATGCGGTCAAGATCGCCTTGAGAGACTAACTCTGAGTATTATCATCGCACGCGACTTTGTCTAAAATATAAACATCGATCAAGTTATGGCTTCGGCAACTAGTCTAAGAGTAACCATCTAAATTAGTCTAACAATTCCACACCACAGTAACACGGTAACACCATAGGTCCACCACGAATCAACTGTTAAGGAAGTTAGTGAGTTTAAGCAGGACATTCGCATAATTGGCCTACCCATTGAATTAAATTTGCATTCCATTCTGTAGGCCTAATGATTCTGAATTTCTGATACATAGCATGTATTTTTTTGCGTTTTAGAATAAGCTGTTCCATGATTAATTCAAGCCTGAAGGAGAAATATTCCTATTGTGAGCGTAATTACTATTGTTTGCTCTCTATGTGCTGAAGCTACTCATAGGATGTCTGTTGTGTAATTGCTTGTTTTGATTATTATTCTTTGATTGTTCATAATTATGATGTGCCCGCAGTGCGTTTGCAAGCGGTTCAATAAAGTATATACATACATACATACATACATACATACATACATACGTACGTACGTACATACGTACGTACATACATACATACGTACGTACATACATACATACATACATACATACATACATACATGCATACATACTTACTTACATACTTACTTACATACTTAACTTACTTACTTACTGATACTAATGATTGAACACAGATTTATTTTAATTAGTTTTTATTTGCTTCACCGTTTCATTAGATTAGAATCGATAATGTGAAACCTTATTTAAGTTATTTTCAACAGACCGACGCCACTTATTACGACGCCTCTGCAGATGTCATCGTCACAAACAAGGATTATTCTTACAAAGATAATCTTACGGTTATAAGGACTCGGAGAAGATATACAAAGATTCCCTCTACTACCTGCTCCAATCATATCCAGTGTGCATCCCCTTACCTGGAATACTATAGCGACACCACTAGTTAGTTATTATTACGGTTCTTCTCAGCGAAGTTATCGAGTTCCTGTTATCATAGGCCTAATGGTGGTTGTGCCAGTTCAGCTAAAGAGAGGTCGAGGGTTAGAGATTCATCCTTCGAATCTGTCCATCAGCTTCGATGAACACATCGACCGTACACTGTCGGTGGGAAGATGAGACGGCGAGGGAGACGACCGGCCACCCTCTCTCATATGTCGAGGCTAAGGAAATAAGGTCGCCAACACTTCACACATATGGGGTCTGTCCCGGGCTAGCTCCTCTTCTCCGAATAACGTCGACCCCATCTTCGTGCTTGCGAATCGATCTCGGCAGTCGTCGCTCTACCCTATCGACTCCACTTGGCCCAGAGACTTTGAACATCGATGCCATCTGTCAGCTGTTGACGGCAATCCGTTGGTTGGTTCCACGCTTGTGCGTAGGCCAACCATTGGTGACTCTTTAAGCTTACTGTTAATTGTTTTGCTAACTGTTCTAATAGTCGTTAAAATGACACTTAACAGCATGCAGCTAGCGCAGACAGCGCCGCTGAGTAGATTTCTTGAAGAGGCGCTATATCAAGTTTCATTGACTGAACGATTAAACGCCTAATGAATAGTCTGCTAAGAAACAAGGAATCTATGTCATGGGAATGGTTACTCGTTAAGTTTCCGTGTAAACGTTTCACTCTTTCACATAGATGTCGCCACTAATAAAATTTTGCTACTATTGAAAACTCTGATGTTTTAAACTTCCAAGATCAGCTTTTAAATATTCCTGACACTGTTATTCGTCAATTCTCCTGCATAACTAAGGAATCAATTGTTAATGTCAAACAGTCTGCATGATGCTTGATGCCAGACTAATGGTGAACATTAGTCTGGTCCGGTTCATTTGATTTAAACCTCTCGAAAATGGCGACACTATAGAAGTTACTGAAAATGGTTTTAATCGGTCTTGGTCGAACTACTACACTGCTTGCACTCTGGCAGTGCCAGTCCCAAGCCTAGATATTAATGTAGGAGGGTGGCGCCAATGGTCCTTGTTATCACAGAGCGTCGTTAAATTGAAACCAGGACTACTATTCGACTCGTCAGAATTTGTAGCTGGAGTCCGATTCGATGGATTCGGACTCTGCTCCGTTGAGTCCGGTCTCCGTCTCCAGGTGCGTGTATGTTGGATCGTCTGCCGATTTTTTCTTTATCTCGATGTCTTCGTAGAGGCCAACTGATCCTTTGATATCAGCGTAGTCATTGCCATTGACGGAGGGTATCGCTTGAGCGTCACCTACCGACGAACTGTCCGACTCCTTCTCTGGCTTCTTCTTCCTGTAATGGACGTTAATTGATTAATTAATTGGTTAAATAACTCACTCATCCATCCATCCATCCAAACTCACTCTCTCGACCCACACATCCATCTATCCAAACTCACTCTCCCGACCCACACATCCATCTATCCATCCATCCACCCATCCGTCCATCCATCCATCCATCATCCATCCATCCATCAATAACGGAACCAGAATCTTGAATCAATGAAACTTGTGCGTGAGACACCTCTTTGCAATGTTTTTCCAACTGTTCTAACAATCGTCGAAATTACATTTAACATTATGTAGGCTGGCTCTATATCAAGTTTAATTGATTGATTGATTGATTGATCCGTTGTTTGATTAATTACGGTGGCTTTCCAAAACTGGATTTTGTGCTAGTAAATAGTTAAGCTGATTGTTCACCTCGGAACTCTATATCAAAACCTCACCAGTCGTAGTTCTCTGCCTGTTCGATGGTGTCCAGCAGTGGGTGACCGAGGGTTTCCGGAAGAAAGAGCCCAAGGAGTCCAGACACTGTGGCCAACGATCCAAACACCACAGCCGGAAGAGGTTCCCAGATGTCGATCTAGAACAGTTTGATTATCAGCGTTTACTTGTGGAAGGCAGCAGACACAGAAGGAGTAGAGACAGACAGACAGACAGATGGACAGACAGATAGACGGACAGACAAGCATACAGCCAACAGACAGACGGACAGATGGACAAACAGACAGATAGACAGCCGACAGACAGACGGACAGACAGATAGACAGATAGACAACCGACAGACAGATGGACAGACAGACAGATAGACAGCCGACAGACAGATGGACAGACAGACAGATAGACAGCCGACAGACAGATGGACAGACAGACAGATAGACAGCCGACAGACAGATGGACAGACAGATAGACAGCCGACAGACAGCCGACAGACAGATGGACAGACAGACAGATAGACAGCCGACAGACAGATGGACAGACAGATAGACAGCCGACAGACGGACAGATGGACAGACAGATAGACAGCCGACAGACAGATGGACAGACAGATAGACAGCCGACAGACAGATGGACAGACAGATAGACAGCCGACAGACAGACGGACAGATGGACAGACAGATAGACAGCCGACAGACAGCCGACAGACAGATGGACAGACAGACAGATAGACAGCCGACAGACAGATGGACAGACAGACAGATAGACAGCCGACAGACAGATGGACAAACAGACAGATAGACAGCCGACAGACAGACGGACAGACAGATAGACAGCCGACAGACAGACAGACGGACAGATGGACAGACAGATAGACAGCCGACAGACAGACGGACAGATGGACAGACAGATAGACAGCCGACAGACAGATGGACAGCCGACAGACAGATGGACAGACAGATAGACAGCCGACAGACAGACGGACAGATGGACAGACAGATAGACAGCCGACAGACAGATGGACAGCCGACAGACAGATGGACAGACAGATAGACAGCCGACAGACAGATGGACAGACAGATAGACAGTCTACAGACAGACGGACAGATGGACAGACAGATAGACAGCCGACAGACAGACGGACAAATGGACAGACAGATAGACAGCCGACAGACAGACGGACAGATGGACAGACAGATAGACAGCCGCCAGACAGACGGACAGACAGATAGACAGCCGACAGACAGATAGACAGCCGACAGACAGATGGACAGACAGATAGACAGCCGACAGACAGACAGATAGACAGCCGACAGACAGTCGGACAGACAGATGGACAGACAGCCGACAGACAGACGGACAGACAGATAGACAGCCGACAGACAGATGGACAGACAGACAGATAGACAGCCGACAGACAGATGGACAGACAGATAGACAGCCGACAGACAGATGGACAGACAGATAGACAGCCGACAGACAGATGGACAGACAGATAGACAGCCGACAGACAGATGGACAGACAGATAGACAGCCGACAGACAGATGGACAGACAGATAGACAGCCGACAGACAGACGGACAGATGGACAGACAGATAGACAGCCGACAGACAGCCGACAGACAGATGGACAGACAGACAGATAGACAGCCGACAGACAGATGGACAGACAGATAGACAGCCGACAGACAGCCGACAGACAGATGGACAGACAGACAGATAGACAGCCGACAGACAGATGGACAGACAGATAGACAGCCGACAGACGGACAGATGGACAGACAGATAGACAGCCGACAGACAGATGGACAGACAGATAGACAGCCGACAGACAGATGGACAGACAGATAGACAGCCGACAGACAGACGGACAGATGGACAGACAGATAGACAGCCGACAGACAGCCGACAGACAGATGGACAGACAGACAGATAGACAGCCGACAGACAGATGGACAGACAGACAGATAGACAGCCGACAGACAGATGGACAGACAGACAGATAGACAGCCGACAGACAGATGGACAGACAGACAGATAGACAGCCGACAGACAGATGGACAGACAGATAGACAGCCGACAGACAGCCGACAGACAGATGGACAGACAGACAGATAGACAGCCGACAGACAGATGGACAGACAGATAGACAGCCGACAGACGGACAGATGGACAGACAGATAGACAGCCGACAGACAGATGGACAGACAGATAGACAGCCGACAGACAGATGGACAGACAGATAGACAGCCGACAGACAGACGGACAGATGGACAGACAGATAGACAGCCGACAGACAGCCGACAGACAGATGGACAGACAGACAGATAGACAGCCGACAGACAGATGGACAGACAGACAGATAGACAGCCGACAGACAGATGGACAAACAGACAGATAGACAGCCGACAGACAGACGGACAGACAGATAGACAGCCGACAGACAGACAGACGGACAGATGGACAGACAGATAGACAGCCGACAGACAGACGGACAGATGGACAGACAGATAGACAGCCGACAGACAGATGGACAGCCGACAGACAGATGGACAGACAGATAGACAGCCGACAGACAGACGGACAGATGGACAGACAGATAGACAGCCGACAGACAGATGGACAGCCGACAGACAGATGGACAGACAGATAGACAGCCGACAGACAGATGGACAGACAGATAGACAGTCTACAGACAGACGGACAGATGGACAGACAGATAGACAGCCGACAGACAGACGGACAAATGGACAGACAGATAGACAGCCGACAGACAGACGGACAGATGGACAGACAGATAGACAGCCGCCAGACAGACGGACAGACAGATAGACAGCCGACAGACAGATAGACAGCCGACAGACAGATGGACAGACAGATAGACAGCCGACAGACAGACAGATAGACAGCCGACAGACAGTCGGACAGACAGATGGACAGACAGCCGACAGACAGACGGACAGACAGATAGACAGCCGACAGACAGATGGACAGACAGACAGATAGACAGCCGACAGACAGATGGACAGACAGATAGACAGCCGACAGACAGATGGACAGACAGATAGACAGCCGACAGACAGATGGACAGACAGATAGACAGCCGACAGACAGATGGACAGACAGATAGACAGCCGACAGACAGATGGACAGACAGATAGACAGCCGACAGACAGACGGACAGATGGACAGACAGATAGACAGCCGACAGACAGCCGACAGACAGATGGACAGACAGACAGATAGACAGCCGACAGACAGATGGACAGACAGATAGACAGCCGACAGACAGACGGACAGACAGATAGACAGCCGACAGACAGATAGACAGCCGACAGACAGATGGACAGACAGATAGACAGCCGACAGACAGATGGACAGACAGACAGATAGACAGCCGACAGACAGACGGACAGACAGATGGACAGACAGCCGACAGACAGACAGACAGATAGACAGCCGACAGACAGATGGACAGACAGATAGACAGCCGACAGACAGCCGACAGACAGATGGACAGACAGACAGATAGACAGCCGACAGACAGATGGACAGACAGATAGACAGCCGACAGACAGACGGACAGATGGACAGACAGATAGACAGCCGACAGACAGATGGACAGACAGATAGACAGCCGACAGACAGATGGACAGACAGATAGACAGCCGACAGACAGATGGACAGACAGATAGACAGCCGACAGACAGACGGACAGATGGACAGACAGATAGACAGCCGACAGACAGCCGACAGACAGCCGACAGACAGATGGACAGACAGACAGATAGACAGCCGACAGACAGATGGACAGACAGACAGATAGACAGCCGACAGACAGATGGACAGACAGATAGACAGCCGACAGACAGATGGACAGACAGATAGACAGCCGACAGACAGATGGACAGCCAGATAGACAGCCGACAGACAGACGGACAGATGGACAGACAGATAGACAGCCGACAGACAGATGGACAGACAGATAGACAGCCGACAGACAGATGGACAGACAGATAGACAGCCGACAGACAGATGGACAGCCGACAGACAGATGGACAGACAGATAGACAGCCGACAGACAGACGGACAGACAGACAGATAGACAGCCGACAGACAGATGGACAGACAGATAGACAGCCGACAGACAGACGGACAGATGGACAGACAGATAGACAGCCGACAGACAGATGGACAGACAGATAGACAGCCGACAGACAGATGGACAGACAGACAGATAGACAGCCGACAGACAGACGGACAGACAGATAGACAACCGACAGACAGATAGACAGCCGACAGACAGATGGACAGACAGACAGATAGACAGCCGACAGACCGACGGACAGACAGATAGACAGCCGACAGACAGATAGACAGCCGACAGACAGATGGACAGACAGATAGACAGCCGACAGAGAGATGGACAGACAGACAGATAGACAGCCGACAGACAGATGGACAAACAGACAGATAGACAGCCGACAGACAGATGGACAAACAGACAGATAGACAGCCGACAGACAGACAGACGGACAGATGGACAGACAGATAGACAGCCGACAGACAGACGGACAGATGGACAGACAGATAGACAGCCGACAGACAGATGGACAGCCGACAGACAGATGGACAGACAGATAGACAGCCGACAGACAGACGGACAGATGGACAGACAGATAGACAGCCGACAGACAGATGGACAGCCGACAGACAGATGGACAGACAGATAGACAGCCGACAGACAGATGGACAGACAGATAGACAGTCTACAGACAGACGGACAGATGGACAGACAGATAGACAGCCGACAGACAGACGGACAAATGGACAGACAGATAGACAGCCGACAGACAGACGGACAGATGGACAGACAGATAGACAGCCGACAGACAGACGGACAGACAGATAGACAGCCGACAGACAGATAGACAGCCGACAGACAGATGGACAGACAGATAGACAGCCGACAGACAGACAGATAGACAGCCGACAGACAGTCGGACAGACAGATGGACAGACAGCCGACAGACAGACGGACAGACAGATAGACAGCCGACAGACAGATGGACAGACAGACAGATAGACAGCCGACAGACAGATGGACAGACAGATAGACAGCCGACAGACAGATGGACAGACAGATAGACAGCCGACAGACAGATGGACAGACAGATAGACAGCCGACAGACAGATGGACAGACAGATAGACAGCCGACAGACAGATGGACAGACAGATAGACAGCCGACAGACAGACGGACAGATGGACAGACAGATAGACAGCCGACAGACAGCCGACAGACAGATGGACAGACAGACAGATAGACAGCCGACAGACAGATGGACAGACAGATAGACAGCCGACAGACAGACGGACAGACAGATAGACAGCCGACAGACAGATAGACAGCCGACAGACAGATGGACAGACAGATAGACAGCCGACAGACAGATGGACAGACAGACAGATAGACAGCCGACAGACAGACGGACAGACAGATGGACAGACAGCCGACAGACAGACAGACAGATAGACAGCCGACAGACAGATGGACAGACAGATAGACAGCCGACAGACAGCCGACAGACAGATGGACAGACAGACAGATAGACAGCCGACAGACAGATGGACAGACAGATAGACAGCCGACAGACAGACGGACAGATGGACAGACAGATAGACAGCCGACAGACAGATGGACAGACAGATAGACAGCCGACAGACAGATGGACAGACAGATAGACAGCCGACAGACAGATGGACAGACAGATAGACAGCCGACAGACAGACGGACAGATGGACAGACAGATAGACAGCCGACAGACAGCCGACAGACAGCCGACAGACAGATGGACAGACAGACAGATAGACAGCCGACAGACAGATGGACAGACAGACAGATAGACAGCCGACAGACAGATGGACAGACAGATAGACAGCCGACAGACAGACGGACAGATGGACAGACAGATAGACAGCCGACAGACAGATGGACAGACAGATAGACAGCCGACAGACAGATGGACAGACAGATAGACAGCCGACAGACAGATGGACAGCCAGATAGACAGCCGACAGACAGACGGACAGATGGACAGACAGATAGACAGCCGACAGACAGATGGACAGACAGATAGACAGCCGACAGACAGATGGACAGACAGATAGACAGCCGACAGACAGATGGACAGCCGACAGACAGATGGACAGACAGATAGACAGCCGACAGACAGACGGACAGACAGACAGATAGACAGCCGACAGACAGATGGACAGACAGATAGACAGCCGACAGACAGACGGACAGATGGACAGACAGATAGACAGCCGACAGACAGATGGACAGACAGATAGACAGCCGACAGACAGATGGACAGACAGACAGATAGACAGCCGACAGACAGACGGACAGACAGATAGACAGCCGACAGACAGATAGACAGCCGACAGACAGATGGACAGACAGACAGATAGACAGCCGACAGACCGACGGACAGACAGATAGACAGCCGACAGACAGATAGACAGCCGACAGACAGATGGACAGACAGATAGACAGCCGACAGACAGATGGACAGACAGACAGATAGACAGCCGACAGACAGACGGACAGACAGATGGACAGACAGCCGACAGACAGACGGACAGACAGATAGACAGCCGACAGACAGATGGACAGCCGACAGACAGATGGACAGACAGATAGACAGCCGACAGACAGATGGACAGACAGACAGATAGACAGCCGACAGGCAGACGGACAGACAGATAGACAGCCGACAGACAGACGGACAGCCGACAGACAGACAGCCGACAGACAGACGGACAGACAGATAGACAGCCGACAGACAGATGGACAGCCGACAGACAGATAGACAGACAGATAGACAGCCGACAGACAGATGGACAGACAGACAGATAGACAGCCGACAGACAGACGGACAGACAGATAGATAGCCGACAGACAGACGGACAGACAGATAGACAGCCGACAGACAGATGGACAGACAGATAGACAGCCGACAGACAGATGGACAGACAGATAGACAGCCGACAGACAGATGGACAGACAGATAGACAGCCGACAGACAGCCGACAGACAGATGGACAGACAGACAGATAGACAGCCGACAGACAGATGGACAGACAGATAGACAGCCGACAGACGGACAGATGGATAGACAGCCGACAGACAGATGGACAGACAGATAGACAGCCGACAGACAGATGGACAGACAGATAGACAGCCGACAGACAGACGGACAGATGGACAGACAGATAGACAGCCGACAGACAGATGGACAGACAGACAGATAGACAGCCGACAGACAGATGGACAGACAGACAGATAGACAGCCGACAGACAGATGGACAAACAGACAGATAGACAGCCGACAGACAGACGGACAGACAGATAGACAGCCGACAGACAGACGGACAGATGGACAGACAGATAGACAGCCGACAGACAGACGGACAGCCGACAGACAGATGGACAGACAGATAGACAGCCGACAGACAGATGGACAGACAGATAGACAGCCGACAGACAGATGGACAGCCGACAGACAGATGGACAGACAGATAGACAGCCGACAGACAGACGGACAGACAGACAGATAGACAGTCGACAGACAGACGGACAGATGGACAGACAGATAGACAGCCGACAGACAGACGGACAAATGGACAGACAGATAGACAGCCGACAGACAGATGGACAGACAGATAGACAGCCGACAGACAGATGGACAGACAGACAGATAGACAGCCGACAGACAGACGGACAGACAGATAGACAGCCGACAGACAGATAGACAGCCGACAGACAGATGGACAGACAGATAGACAGCCGACAGACAGACAGATAGACAGCCGACAGACAGTCGGACAGACAGATGGACAGACAGCCGACAGACACACGGACAGACAGATAGACAGCCGACAGACAGATGGACAGACAGATAGACAGCCGACAGACAGACGGACAGATGGACAGACAGATAGACAGCCGACAGACAGATGGACAGACAGATAGACAGCCGACAGACAGCCGACAGACAGATGGACAGACAGACAGATAGACAGCCGACAGACAGATGGACAGACAGATAGACAGCCGACAGACAGATGGACAGACAGATAGACAGCCGACAGACAGATGGACAGACAGATAGACAGCCGACAGACAGATGGACAGACAGATAGACAGCCGACAGACAGATGGACAGACAGATAGACAGCCGACAGACAGACGGACAGATGGACAGACAGATAGACAGCCGACAGACAGCCGACAGACAGATGGACAGACAGACAGATAGACAGCCGACAGACAGATGGACAGACAGACAGATAGACAGCCGACAGACAGATGGACAGACAGATAGACAGCCGACAGACAGATAGACAACCGACAGACAGATAGACAGCCGACAGACAGATGGACAGACAGATAGACAGCCGACAGACAGATAGACAGCCGACAGACAGACGGACAGACAGATGGACAGACAGCCGACAGACAGATGGACAGACAGATAGACAGCCGACAGACAGATGGACAGACAGATAGACAGCCGACAGACAGCCGACAGACAGATGGACAGACTGACAGATAGACAGCCGACAGACAGATAGACAGACAGATAGACAGCCGACAGACAGACGGACAGATGGACAGACAGATAGACAGCCGACAGACAGCCAACAGACAGATAGACAGCCGACAGACAGATGGACAGACAGATAGACAGCCGACAGACAGATGGACAGACAGATAGACAGCCGACAGACAGACGGACAGATGGACAGACAGATAGACAGCCGACAGACAGCCGACAGACAGCCGACAGACAGATGGACAGACAGACAGATAGACAGCCAACAGACAGATGGACAGACAGACAGATAGACAGCCGACAGACAGATGGACAGACAGATAGACAGCCGACAGACAGACGGACAGATGGACAGACAGATAGACAGCCGACAGACAGATGGACAGACAGATAGACAGCCGACAGACAGATGGACAGACAGATAGACAGCCGACAGACAGATGGACAGCCAGATAGACAGCCGACAGACAGACGGACAGATGGACAGACAGATAGACAGCCGACAGACAGATGGACAGACAGATAGACAGCCGACAGACAGATGGACAGACAGATAGACAGCCGACAGACAGATGGACAGCCGACAGACAGATGGACAGACAGATAGACAGCCGACAGACAGACGGACAGACAGACAGATAGACAGCCGACAGACAGATGGACAGACAGATAGACAGCCGACAGACAGACGGACAGATGGACAGACAGATAGACAGCCGACAGACAGATGGACAGACAGACAGATAGACAGCCGACAGACAGACGGACAGACAGATAGACAGCCGACAGACAGATAGACAGCCGACAGACAGATGGACAGACAGATAGACAGCCGACAGACAGATGGACAGACAGACAGATAGACAGCCGACAGACCGACGGACAGACAGATAGACAGCCGACAGACAGATAGACAGCCGACAGACAGATGGACAGACCGATAGACAGCCGACAGACAGATGGACAGACAGACAGATAGACAGCCGACAGACAGACGGACAGACAGATGGACAGACAGCCGACAGACAGACGGACAGACAGATAGAGAGCCGACAAACAGATGGACAGCCGACAGACAGATGGACAGACAGATAGACAGCCGACAGACAGATGGACAGACAGACAGATAGACAGCCGACAGACAGATGGACAGACAGACAGATAGACAGCCGACAGACAGATGGACAGACAGATAGACAGCCGACAGACAGATAGACAGACAGACAGATAGACAGCCGACAGACAGATGGACAGACAGACAGATAGACAGCCGACAGGCAGACGGACAGACAGATAGACAGCCGACAGACAGACGGACAGCCGACAGACAGATAGACAGCCGACAGACAGACGGACAGACAGATGGACAGACAGCCGACAGACAGACGGACAGACAGATAGACAGCCGACAGACAGATGGACAGCCGACAGACAGATGGACAGACAGATAGACAGCCGACAGACAGATGGACAGACAGACAGATAGACAGCCGACAGGCAGACGGACAGACAGATAGACAGCCGACAGACAGACGGACAGCCGACAGACAGACAGCCGACAGACAGACGGACAGACAGATAGACAGCCGACAGACAGATGGACAGCCGACAGACAGATAGACAGACAGATAGACAGCCGACAGACAGATGGACAGACAGACAGATAGACAGCCGACAGACAGACGGACAGACAGATAGATAGCCGACAGACAGACGGACAGACAGATAGACAGCCGACAGACAGATGGACAGACAGATAGACAGCCGACAGACAGATGGACAGACAGATAGACAGCCGACAGACAGATGGACAGACAGATAGACAGCCGACAGACAGCCGACAGACAGATGGACAGACAGACAGATAGACAGCCGACAGACAGATGGACAGACAGATAGACAGCCGACAGACGGACAGATGGATAGACAGCCGACAGACAGATGGACAGACAGATAGACAGCCGACAGACAGATGGACAGACAGATAGACAGCCGACAGACAGACGGACAGATGGACAGACAGATAGACAGCCGACAGACAGATGGACAGACAGACAGATAGACAGCCGACAGACAGATGGACAGACAGACAGATAGACAGCCGACAGACAGATGGACAAACAGACAGATAGACAGCCGACAGACAGACGGACAGACAGATAGACAGCCGACAGACAGACGGACAGATGGACAGACAGATAGACAGCCGACAGACAGACGGACAGCCGACAGACAGATGGACAGACAGATAGACAGCCGACAGACAGATGGACAGACAGATAGACAGCCGACAGACAGATGGACAGCCGACAGACAGATGGACAGACAGATAGACAGCCGACAGACAGACGGACAGACAGACAGATAGACAGTCGACAGACAGACGGACAGATGGACAGACAGATAGACAGCCGACAGACAGACGGACAAATGGACAGACAGATAGACAGCCGACAGACAGATGGACAGACAGATAGACAGCCGACAGACAGATGGACAGACAGACAGATAGACAGCCGACAGACAGACGGACAGACAGATAGACAGCCGACAGACAGATAGACAGCCGACAGACAGATGGACAGACAGATAGACAGCCGACAGACAGACAGATAGACAGCCGACAGACAGTCGGACAGACAGATGGACAGACAGCCGACAGACACACGGACAGACAGATAGACAGCCGACAGACAGATGGACAGACAGATAGACAGCCGACAGACAGACGGACAGATGGACAGACAGATAGACAGCCGACAGACAGATGGACAGACAGATAGACAGCCGACAGACAGCCGACAGACAGATGGACAGACAGACAGATAGACAGCCGACAGACAGATGGACAGACAGATAGACAGCCGACAGACAGATGGACAGACAGATAGACAGCCGACAGACAGATGGACAGACAGATAGACAGCCGACAGACAGATGGACAGACAGATAGACAGCCGACAGACAGATGGACAGACAGATAGACAGCCGACAGACAGACGGACAGATGGACAGACAGATAGACAGCCGACAGACAGCCGACAGACAGATGGACAGACAGACAGATAGACAGCCGACAGACAGATGGACAGACAGACAGATAGACAGCCGACAGACAGATGGACAGACAGATAGACAGCCGACAGACAGATAGACAACCGACAGACAGATAGACAGCCGACAGACAGATGGACAGACAGATAGACAGCCGACAGACAGATAGACAGCCGACAGACAGACGGACAGACAGATGGACAGACAGCCGACAGACAGATGGACAGACAGATAGACAGCCGACAGACAGATGGACAGACAGATAGACAGCCGACAGACAGCCGACAGACAGATGGACAGACTGACAGATAGACAGCCGACAGACAGATAGACAGACAGATAGACAGCCGACAGACAGACGGACAGATGGACAGACAGATAGACAGCCGACAGACAGCCAACAGACAGATAGACAGCCGACAGACAGATGGACAGACAGATAGACAGCCGACAGACAGATGGACAGACAGATAGACAGCCGACAGACAGACGGACAGATGGACAGACAGATAGACAGCCGACAGACAGCCGACAGACAGCCGACAGACAGATGGACAGACAGACAGATAGACAGCCAACAGACAGATGGACAGACAGACAGATAGACAGCCGACAGACAGATGGACAGACAGATAGACAGCCGACAGACAGACGGACAGATGGACAGACAGATAGACAGCCGACAGACAGATGGACAGACAGATAGACAGCCGACAGACAGATGGACAGACAGATAGACAGCCGACAGACAGATGGACAGCCAGATAGACAGCCGACAGACAGACGGACAGATGGACAGACAGATAGACAGCCGACAGACAGATGGACAGACAGATAGACAGCCGACAGACAGATGGACAGACAGATAGACAGCCGACAGACAGATGGACAGCCGACAGACAGATGGACAGACAGATAGACAGCCGACAGACAGACGGACAGACAGACAGATAGACAGCCGACAGACAGATGGACAGACAGATAGACAGCCGACAGACAGACGGACAGATGGACAGACAGATAGACAGCCGACAGACAGATGGACAGACAGATAGACAGCCGACAGACAGATGGACAGACAGACAGATAGACAGCCGACAGACAGACGGACAGACAGATAGACAGCCGACAGACAGATAGACAGCCGACAGACAGATGGACAGACAGATAGACAGCCGACAGACAGATGGACAGACAGACAGATAGACAGCCGACAGACCGACGGACAGACAGATAGACAGCCGACAGACAGATAGACAGCCGACAGACAGATGGACAGACCGATAGACAGCCGACAGACAGATGGACAGACAGACAGATAGACAGCCGACAGACAGACGGACAGACAGATGGACAGACAGCCGACAGACAGACGGACAGACAGATAGAGAGCCGACAAACAGATGGACAGCCGACAGACAGATGGACAGACAGATAGACAGCCGACAGACAGATGGACAGACAGACAGATAGACAGCCGACAGACAGATGGACAGACAGACAGATAGACAGCCGACAGACAGATGGACAGACAGATAGACAGCCGACAGACAGATAGACAGACAGATAGACAGCCGACAGACAGATGGACAGACAGACAGATAGACAGCCGACAGGCAGACGGACAGACAGATAGACAGCCGACAGACAGACGGACAGCCGACAGACAGACAGCCGACAGACAGACGGACAGACAGATAGACAGCCGACAGACAGATGGACAGCCGACAGACAGATAGACAGACAGATAGACAGCCGACAGACAGATGGACAGACAGACAGATAGACAGCCGACAGACAGACGGACAGACAGATAGATAGCCGACCGACAGACGGACAGACAGATAGACAGCCGACAGACAGATGGACAGACAGATAGGCAGCCGACAGACAGATGGACAGACAGATAGACAGCCGACAGACAGATGGACAGACAGATAGACAGCCGACAGACAGCCGACAGACAGATGGACAGACAGACAGATAGACAGCCGACAGACAGATGGACAGACAGATAGACAGCCGACAGACGGACAGATGGATAGACAGCCGACAGACAGATGGACAGACAGATAGACAGCCGACAGACAGATGGACAGACAGATAGACAGCCGACAGACAGACGGACAGATGGACAGACAGATAGACAGCCGACAGACAGATGGACAGACAGACAGATAGACAGCCGACAGACAGATGGACAGACAGACAGATAGACAGCCGACAGACAGATGGACAAACAGACAGATAGACAGCCGACAGACAGACGGACAGACAGATAGACAGCCGACAGACAGACGGACAGATGGACAGACAGATAGACAGCCGACAGACAGACGGACAGCCGACAGACAGATGGACAGACAGATAGACAGCCGACAGACAGATGGACAGACAGATAGACAGCCGACAGACAGATGGACAGCCGACAGACAGATGGACAGACAGATAGACAGCCGACAGACAGACGGACAGACAGACAGATAGACAGTCGACAGACAGACGGACAGATGGACAGACAGATAGACAGCCGACAGACAGACGGACAAATGGACAGACAGATAGACAGCCGACAGACAGATGGACAGACAGATAGACAGCCGACAGACAGATGGACAGACAGACAGATAGACAGCCGACAGACAGACGGACAGACAGATAGACAGCCGACAGACAGATAGACAGCCGACAGACAGATGGACAGACAGATAGACAGCCGACAGACAGACAGATAGACAGCCGACAGACAGTCGGACAGACAGATGGACAGACAGCCGACAGACACACGGACAGACAGATAGACAGCCGACAGACAGATGGACAGACAGATAGACAGCCGACAGACAGACGGACAGATGGACAGACAGATAGACAGCCGACAGACAGATGGACAGACAGATAGACAGCCGACAGACAGCCGACAGACAGATGGACAGACAGACAGATAGACAGCCGACAGACAGATGGACAGACAGATAGACAGCCGACAGACAGATGGACAGACAGATAGACAGCCGACAGACAGATGGACAGACAGATAGACAGCCGACAGACAGATGGACAGACAGATAGACAGCCGACAGACAGATGGACAGACAGATAGACAGCCGACAGACAGACGGACAGATGGACAGACAGATAGACAGCCGACAGACAGCCGACAGACAGATGGACAGACAGACAGATAGACAGCCGACAGACAGATGGACAGACAGACAGATAGACAGCCGACAGACAGATGGACAGACAGATAGACAGCCGACAGACAGATAGACAACCGACAGACAGATAGACAGCCGACAGACAGATGGACAGACAGATAGACAGCCGACAGACAGATAGACAGCCGACAGACAGACGGACAGACAGATGGACAGACAGCCGACAGACAGACGGACAGACAGATAGACAGCCGACAGACAGATGGACAGACAGATAGACAGCCGACAGACAGCCGACAGACAGATGGACAGACTGACAGATAGACAGCCGACAGACAGATAGACAGACAGATAGACAGCCGACAGACAGACGGACAGATGGACAGACAGATAGACAGCCGACAGACAGCCAACAGACAGATAGACAGCCGACAGACAGATGGACAGACAGATAGACAGCCGACAGACAGATGGACAGACAGATAGACAGCCGACAGACAGACGGACAGATGGACAGACAGATAGACAGCCGACAGACAGCCGACAGACAGCCGACAGACAGATGGACAGACAGACAGATAGACAGCCAACAGACAGATGGACAGACAGACAGATAGACAGCCGACAGACAGATGGACAGACAGATAGACAGCCGACAGACAGACGGACAGATGGACAGACAGATAGACAGCCGACAGACAGATGGACAGACAGATAGACAGCCGACAGACAGATGGACAGACAGATAGACAGCCGACAGACAGATGGACAGCCAGATAGACAGCCGACAGACAGACGGACAGATGGACAGACAGATAGACAGCCGACAGACAGATGGACAGACAGATAGACAGCCGACAGACAGATGGACAGACAGATAGACAGCCGACAGACAGATGGACAGCCGACAGACAGATGGACAGACAGATAGACAGCCGACAGACAGACGGACAGACAGACAGATAGACAGCCGACAGACAGATGGACAGACAGATAGACAGCCGACAGACAGACGGACAGATGGACAGACAGATAGACAGCCGACAGACAGATGGACAGACAGATAGACAGCCGACAGACAGATGGACAGACAGACAGATAGACAGCCGACAGACAGACGGACAGACAGATAGACAGCCGACAGACAGATAGACAGCCGACAGACAGATGGACAGACAGATAGACAGCCGACAGACAGATGGACAGACAGACAGATAGACAGCCGACAGACCGACGGACAGACAGATAGACAGCCGACAGACAGATAGACAGCCGACAGACAGATGGACAGACAGATAGACAGCCGACAGACAGGTGGACAGACAGACAGATAGACAGCCGACAGACAGACGGACAGACAGATGGACAGACAGCCGACAGACAGACGGACAGACAGATAGACAGCCGACAGACAGATGGACAGCCGACAGACAGATGGACAGACAGATAGACAGCCGACAGACAGATGGACAGACAGACAGATAGACAGCCGACAGACAGATGGACAGACAGACAGATAGACAGCCGACAGACAGATGGACAGACAGATAGACAGCCGACAGACAGACGGACAGATGGACAGACAGATAGACAGCCGACAGACAGACGGACAGATGGACAGACAGATAGACAGCCGACAGACAGATGGACAGACAGATAGACAGCCGACAGACAGATGGACAGCCGACAGACAGATGGACAGACAGATAGACAGCCGACAGACAGACGGACAGACAGACAGATAGACAGTCGACAGACAGACGGACAGATGGACAGACAGATAGACAGCCGACAGACAGACGGACAAATGGACAGACAGATAGACAGCCGACAGACAGATGGACAGACAGATAGACAGCCGACAGACAGATGGACAGACAGACAGATAGACAGCCGACAGACAGACGGACAGACAGATAGACAGCCGACAGACAGATAGACAGCCGACAGACAGATGGACAGACAGATAGACAGCCGACAGACAGACAGATAGACAGCCGACAGACAGTCGGACAGACAGATGGACAGACAGCCGACAGACACACGGACAGACAGATAGACAGCCGACAGACAGATGGACAGACAGATAGACAGCCGACAGACAGACGGACAGATGGACAGACAGATAGACAGCCGACAGACAGATGGACAGACAGATAGCCGACAGACAGATGGACAGACAGATAGACAGCCGACAGACAGATGGACAGACAGATAGACAGCCGACAGACAGATGGACAGACAGATAGACAGCCGACAGACAGACGGACAGATGGACAGACAGATAGACAGCCGACAGACAGCCGACAGACAGATGGACAGACAGACAGATAGACAGCCGACAGACAGATGGACAGACAGACAGATAGACAGCCGACAGACAGATGGACAGACAGATAGACAGCCGACAGACAGATGGACAGACAGATAGACAGCCGACAGACAGATGGACAGACAGATAGACAGCCGACAGACAGATGGACAGACAGTTAGACAGCCGACAGACAGATGGACAGACAGATAGACAGCCGACAGACAGACGGACAGATGGACAGACAGATAGACAGCCGACAGACAGCCGACAGACAGATGGACAGACAGACAGATAGACAGCCGACAGACAGATGGACAGACAGACAGATAGACAGCCGACAGACAGATGGACAGACAGATAGACAGCCGACAGACAGATAGACAGCCGACAGACAGATAGACAGCCGACAGACAGATAGACAGCCGACAGACAGATGGACAGACAGATAGACAGCCGACAGACAGATAGACAGCCGACAGACAGACGGACAGACAGATGGACAGACAGCCGACAGACAGACGGACAGACAGATAGACAGCCGACAGACAGATGGACAGACAGATAGACAGCCGACAGACAGCCGACAGACAGATGGACAGACTGACAGATAGACAGCCGACAGACAGATAGACAGACAGATAGACAGCCGACAGACAGACGGACAGATGGACAGACAGATAGACAGCCGACAGACAGATGGACAGACAGATAGACAGCCGACAGACAGATGGACAGACAGATAGACAGCCGACAGACAGATGGACAGCTAGATAGACAGCCGACAGACAGACGGACAGATGGACAGACAGATAGACAGCCGACAGACAGATGGACAGACAGATAGACAGCCGACAGACAGATGGACAGACAGATAGACAGCCGACAGACAGATGGACAGCCGACAGACAGATGGACAGACAGATAGACAGCCGACAGACAGACGGACAGACAGACAGATAGACAGCCGACAGACAGATGGACAGACAGATAGACAGCCGACAGACAGACGGACAGATGGACAGACAGATAGACAGCCGACAGACAGATGGACAGACAGATAGACAGCCGACAGACAGATGGACAGACAGACAGATAGACAGCCGACAGACCGACGGACAGACAGATAGACAGCCGACAGACAGATAGACAGCCGACAGACAGATGGACAGACAGATAGACAGCCGACAGACAGATGGACAGACAGACAGATAGACAGCCGACAGACAGACGGACAGACAGATGGACAGACAGCCGACAGACAGACGGACAGACAGATAGACAGCCGACAGACAGATGGACAGCCGACAGACAGATGGACAGACAGATAGACAGCCGACAGACAGATGGACAGACAGACAGATAGACAGCCGACAGACAGACAGACAGATAGACAGCCGACAGACAGACGGACAGTCGACAGACAGATAGACAGCCGACAGACAGACGGACAGACAGATAGACAGACAGATGGACAGACAGATAGACAGCCGACAGACAGATGGACAAACGGAGAACATACAGACGGACGGACAGACAAGCAGACAGATAGACGGACGGACGGGGGTAGACAAGCATACAGCCAACAGACAGACGGACGGACGTAAGGACCGGAAGTTGTACAAAGATTACAGATCATCTATTCCAAAGATACTACAGAGGAATATCGTGGAAGATTGACTCACGAGTGGTGCTCCCATGTAAGGTGCTATCATCGATCCCACTCGAGCGAACATGGAGGCTGTTCCCAATCCAACATGGCGGATCTCTGTGGGAAAGAGTTCGGACGAATGAACGTAGACTACGGAAAAGGTGATTGTTACGAATGCTTTGCCAACCATCGCCATAGCAGTAGATGCACTGCCATAATCTGCATTGAATAGAAGTCATTCAGCAGATTATTAAAGGCAAGTACACACATGATGATGACGATGATGATGATGATAATAAAAATAATAATAAGAAGAAGAATTATAATAATAATAATAATAATAATTATTATTATTATTATTATTATTATTATAGCTATAATTGCCATTACTACTCTTACTACAATTATTATCAATATTATTATTATTATTGTCATTATTATTTCTTTATTATTATTATCATGATGATGATGATGATGACGATGACGACGACGATGATGATTATGGCGATGCTGGAGATAGGGATGAAAGAAAGGGAGGAATAGTGCGGAAGGGGAAGTAGGAGTAGATGGATGAGGCCGTATCGTTTCTTACTATAGATCGTCAGTGGAATCCCGATGAAGCTGGAAAGACCGGCAAGGAGGAAGCTTCCAGCGAGGGTTCCCCTCCGGCCGAGGTACTTCCAGTCGAGGAGGAAGATGCAGAGGATATTCGCTGGAATCTCGACCAGTCCAGAGATCATCGTGTTGACGAAGATGTCCCCAGAGAGCGTTCCGGTGTTGAGTGACAAGGAGTAGTACACGAGGCTACACGTGAACCTGATGTACGGATCATAAGCGCCGCGGTCAGTGAAGGCTCGAGAATTTTCCAATAGATGCCCCCAAGGTCCCATTCTGGGTCCACTTTTATCAATACTTTATACAACTTATCTACCCTACGGGGGGGCCGGGTAACCTGACAGAGGCGCCACATGGATGTCCGGTATCTTCAGAGATGAAAAAGGACTAAAATCTAAGGGTCACCGATTCAATTCGGTGAGTGGTAGCTTGGCTCCAGGTTACCCCAATAGAGCCGCCACTGAGTAGAGTCGGTGGACGCAGTCGTTTGTTGTGGTATTGTGTTTGAGCATTTATTAAGCAGCGTGAACCGTTCAGAAGTGTTAACGGTTTGCATTTGCACTAGAGTTCTGTCTATTATTTTTTATATGCCTGTCAGTCTGTATATAAATTAATGTATTGTGTGTAAGCTGATATCACCATAGAATGGAACAGATTCGCTAGAATTTTACAGAACAGCATAAAATATAACTGCATAGAATTGAACAGAACAGAACAGAATAAAGTACAACATAATAGAATAGAACATGATGGCGTAAAATAGAACAGAGCAGAATAGAACTGACCAGCATATAATAGAACAGAATAGAAACAAATAGAATAAAATAATTAAAATCAAATTACCACGAGAAATCCATGATGATAGTGATGTATCGCATCTTGGGGGATTTCAACAAAGCGCTGCAGTCCTTCTTAGCCACGCCTGTCGGATCATCCTAGGCGGAAAGAAACATGAAAACAGAGATGCACTCATAGGCACTGTCACAGAAGGAAAGAATAAATCGTAAGCAGACAATTTTTTTTATTTTTTAACTCGAGGTCGATACGACTAACAAGACTCTTGAAAATTTCCGGGCAGACTAGAAATGCACTTGAAACGGCAGAATCTCCGCGCAGAATTCAGACAAAACTTCTGTCTATTGTTTCAGTTTGTTTGGAACAGCCCTCTCGTTGTTCTGTGTCCTCTTCCGCGGGAAATGTCTTACTCCGTAGAACAGAATGAGGACAAGAATGCTGGGGAGAAGGAGGAGGAGAAGAAGGAGGAAGAGGAGGAGAAGAAGACAGAGAAAAAGGAAGAGATAAGATATTGAATATGGAGCTGAAGTATGAAGAGGAGGAGTAACACGAAGGAATGGAGTGGAAGAAGTCGAGAGGAGCAATTGCAAATGCTGGAAGAGATTAAAGAAGAGGAGGAGGAGGAGAAAGAGGAGAAGGATGGGGAGGAGAAGGAGGGGGAGAGGAGGAGGAGGATTAGGAGAAGGAGGACATGGAGGAGGAGGAGGAGAAGAAATAGAAGGACAACGCAATGAAAGTGGTGGAAACAATGGAAGGCGAACCGGAAGTAGTATAAGAGTCAGTATAGAATGTAAAGAATTAAGAAGCTGGAGAAACAGGGCCATGTATACCTTCTTAAGCATGGATAGATCGAAATTTTCCGGGAGAGAAGTTCCGTTTCCGGAGCATATATCGTCGAGAACCTTCTGCGCCTTGACGTTCTTCTCGTTCACCGCGAGCCACCTGGGAGACTCAGGTATGAAACTGATAAACAACAGTATACTGATCACTGCAACGCCATATAACAAGGAAAGACCAAGGGTTAGGAAAGCAGGATTAGGCTAGACAAGGTTATACATAACAAGAACGTAATGGAACAGAGAAAAACAAAACGGAATAAGAGTAAAACGGATGAGAATAAAATGGAACTAAATTAACTGAAAAGAATAATTATAATTGAATAGAACAGAGAAATAGACATGAACGTAACTGAACAGTGCAGCAAGAAACAGAACAACATAGAATCAAACGGATGGGAATCAAACGGAAAAGAATCACACGAAATAGAGCAGAACAAAATAAACTTGAATGGGACAGAATGAAACAGGAATAAACAGTTCAGTAGATCAATTATAAAAGGTTGAATTGTAGAGACAGATGCATATCTGGTAATGTCGGAAGGGTCAAGCGACCTGGTAGAGCAGCCAAAGCAGAGCAATATAAGGCATGATTGGGGCAGAGAAAGATAACACAAGATTTGAGGACAGAAAAAAGACCGAAGCAAAACAATGTAAGGTTAAGTAACGTCATGTAAGGGAATTTATGTTTGAGTAGATGAGAGGCCAGATCATAATGAGGTAAGATAAACTGAAGCAAGACACATATAGTTTCTTTACAATTTCTTCAACACTCACTAACAGCACAACTAACAGCTAGTCACAACGTGGAGATTAATGATGTTCACTATATTGTAGCGTGTTGTCACATATGACGTAATATAATAGTATAAAAAGAGTAAAATATAACAGAATAGAATCGAACAGAACATAACAGAACATAAAAGAATAAATTAGAACAATAGAATGGATAGGATGGTCCACAACAGAGCAGAACAGAAGAGAATTGACCAAAATAGAATAGAACAGAAAAGATTAGAACATGATGATCTAGAGCAGAATGGAATAGAACTGGCCAGAATAGAATAGAACAGAACAGAGCCAACGTGATATGATGATACAGACTAATAACTAACTCACAGGGCGAGGGAGAAGAAGATGAGAGCAGGTCCACCGTGGGACGCCACCTGATACTTGATGTCGTGTCGAACTGCGTAGGATATGGGCGCCTGAAGGATGAACCCGACGCTGAAGGCCATCTGGATTCCAACTCCACACGCCGTGCGGAAACGCGGACCCACAAGTTCCGCCACTGGAATATAGGAACAAACGAAAGAGGTCAATCGAGAATTGCATTGCTGGCAAACACTGTCGATAAGCTGCAGAATCGTTGCAGGCAAGCAGGCCTTTCTGTTGCTCACATTAAATGCGAACCAGGTGGAATAGAATGTTCTATTATAATTAATTATCGTCCTTTGTTTATGATCTGTTGCAGTCAATTGCCTGTATCTGTTAATTGCCCTCAGATATTAATTGTCCTCATATATCAATTTCCCTCATATATCAATTGTCTGCAGCTGTCAATTAAAATAGATTAGAATAGAATCGATTAGTTTTGATGAATAGTTGCTGACATATAATAGAATAAATTAGAATGAAACATAATGGATTATTATATGATAGAATAGGTCAGATTAGATTTGGTGAACAGTTACTGTCATATAATATAATATAGTAGAATGGAATGGAATAGAATATAATGGAATAGAACGGAATAGAATGGAATGGAATAGACTAAAATGGAAAGGAATAGAATGGAATAGAATGGAATAGAATGGAATAGAATGGAATAGAATGGAATAGAATGGAATAGAATGGAATAGAATGGAATAGAATGGAATAGAATGGAATAGAATGGAATAGAATAGAATATACTAGAGGAACAGTTACTGACGTAGGACGTAAGCGCCGAGGAAGCACCCGGATGTTCCGATGCCGATGATGAATCGTCCGATGCAGAGCATAACGTAATCAACGGCAAAGAAACCGATTCCATAGCCAACGATTCGGATCAGCATAAATATCATCAACGTAGACTTACGACCGACTCTACGTGCATACAACAAAAACAACAGCAGATGTCTGTATGCATGCAAAAGTCATGCACGTGTGTGTATGTATGTGTGCATGTTATTTGCTTGTGCGCATGTATTCTTAGTTGGAACTCGAATTCACACTATCAGTCATGGGTGAAAAAACCCAAGATGTTTAAAAAATCAAAATTTTTGTTTGTTTGTTTTTGGTGTTATTTGGCTTTTTGGTTCTTAGTTTTCCTTTGGATCTTGTCACAACAGTTTTGTTATACGAAGCATCAAACACAGAATGAAAATGAGCTCCAACTGGTTTATATAATGAATTTAGCTTGATTTCCGACTGAATAACACACAATTAGTTATATACATAGTAACATTAGTAAATTTAACAAATATATTTAAAAAAAACAAAACAAAACAAAAAAATGCCAAATTTTTGTTTTTTTGTAAAACATCAAACCCAACATGTTTTGAGCCCTGCTATCAGTCTATCAGCGATACAGGTGTGCGTCCTATTCAATCAAGTTATACCACGTATATATAGAGCCAGAGATGTCAGACAATTATTTTAATGGCGGACCAGTAGCAATATTTTCCAGCAAGTGGAGGAGGGCCAGAGTGGCAAAGGCGCATGAGGAAAATTGGGAGGGAGCCTTTGAAAACGTGTTTCTGATATGCATTATCAATTACAAACAGCACAGTAAGTTCATAGAGCCTCAAATTGACAAATTAGACCTGTTACTCTAAATTGTGTTGTCTTTAGACAGGGCTCCGCGGGACAGAAATGTAATATCGTCGGCGGGCAGTAATGGCCCGCCGACGATATTATAGCTGCATATTTGCCGGCTATTTGACGCCTCTGTTATAGACAATTGAATATTGAAACGCCATTGATCACAGCTGCGCTCTGGAATTGGAATTTAACTCTGCTAAGGTCTTGTGTAGCATGTAGCGTTGAAAGCTTTATCATATTCTATTCTAATAAGATCCTTGACGGTTTTTTTTACTTGTCCGAGATTGCGCCTGACGTAGACACGCCCAGCATCACTCCGAACATATATATCGTCGTCACGAGTTGATTGAGGTAGGCCGTGTCACAGACGAGGTCGAACTGAAGAAACAATCAGTGTGCAATCAACGTACGATCAGTGGTATCTGCGTGGCTGGGTCTATTAATAGCGTCCGTTCTTCGCTGATATCAGATACAGAGATAGCAGCAAATGACAATCAAAGAAGATCGAGGTACACATTCCGATGTCCGAAACAGCGATAATATTGAACGCATTGTCTTGATTTGATCGTTTGCATTTCTACCTGACTTATCCATTCGGATCTCCCCCTCAATGAACCGACTTTACCCAACCCCCCCCTCGGGTGTAGGGTTTTGATTCCTGTGAAAAATCCTGATGATGGCCTACATAGAGTATATCATGAGACAGATGCTGGTGGACGATGGGCAATGATGGCGAAAGAGACGACGAGGACAGCATGAGGGCATGACGAGCGAGGGCATGACAAGGACAGCGAAAAAAAGACAAGACACTCGTTTATATGTTATTCATTCAGTCATGACGAGGATTTATATAGCGCCATACAAGTAACTGCTCGACTGCCAGGAATCGCACGGAGCGTCATCTATG
Source organism: Bimastos eiseni (assembly GCA_959347315.1). NCBI lineage: Eukaryota > Metazoa > Annelida > Clitellata > Crassiclitellata > Lumbricidae > Bimastos > Bimastos eiseni. The sequence goes on from OY365822.1 coordinate 4,646,822, forward strand.
CATGCACGAACGAAAGACAAACGAATACTCCTCCTCCACTCTTCCTCTCTCCTCTTCCCCTCTTCTCTCCTCCTCATCTTCCTTATCCTCCGCTTCCTCCTTCTCTTCCTCCTACTCATATTCCTCTACTTCTTCTTCTTATTCCTCCTCCTCCTCCTCATATTCCTCCTCCTCTTTTTCCTATTCCTCCCTTCTTCCTCTCTCCTCTTCCCATCTTCCCTCCTTCTCTCTCCTACTCCTCTTCTTCCTCCTCCTTCTCCTCTTCCTATTCCTCCTATCTCCTCCTCCTCGTCCTCCTCCTCCACTTCCTTCTTACCCTGCTGACGATGGTCGAGACGAATGTCGACTGATCGTAGAGCCATTCGCTGCACGGAACGGTTCCCGTATCGTTCGGAAGCATCGTCGACCGATTCCAGGAGAGCAGGTATTCGTACGACATGTTGGCGTAGTTGAGATTGTGCATGTTGCACTGGTCGTAGCTCGTGGGGTCGTTGGGGTCATCCCAAGGTATGGCGATCAATCGCTGGAGGTCGTAGGACAGGTTCGCCAGTTCGGGAACCTTGCACCAATGCGGCATCTCGGCTCCAACGAAGTTCATCGTGATGGACTCAACGGTGAAGATGCAGAAGAAGAGGAGGGTGATGGTTATGCAGAGCTGGTAGAGACCCATCTGGCCCATGTAGTCGTACAAATCCTCGAAATTCATTGTTGAAATTGGTCGCTCGTTGCGATCCAACAATAAGGACGAATGCCCGCGAACCGTCTGTAAGTCGAATTCTATCTGTTTAGAAAACAATGCAATACAATTGTATTTGATAAAATATATACAATGCATCTGCACATGTGTGTGATGCAATACAATACAGCTGTATCTTATGCAATGCAATACAATTGTATCTGATAAAATGAAATACAACTGTAATCTATACAATACAATACAGGTGTAATCAGTATAATACCAAACAAACTGTATTTGACGCAATGCAATACAATTTTAGTTGCTACAATATAATGCACCTGTATTTGATACAAACAATGCAATTTAACTGTATTCGTCTGTATAATCACACGTATATGCACATACGATCACACGACACAATATTGTGCGTGAAAGACTTGCTCAGTGACTCATTAGATACAGTACGGTAGCTGCCTCGGGCAAGAGTCGAATCCGTGCTCTCCGCGTTACAGGTCACCGCCCTAACCAATCGGCCACCGTGCCACATCGGAGAGATAATATAGATTACACAAGCACAAAGACTACAGAAATGGCATAAAAGACGCCTCTTTCTAACTGCTTGCAAAGGACATTCTATCAGAACCGACAACACACGAAAATAATTGTTTCGTATTGAAGCGACGACGCTTGAGTAGTTGCTATTGATGTTTCAAATACGGAAAGCTAAACAAAGCCGAATTTGAGGTGTGAAGATTGAAGCGGAAATATCTTCTCCTAGAAATCCATGGTAAATACCGACTCCAACTGCAAAAAACCTGTTTCAATTAATGCTTTCTGACAAACCAATTTGGTTTGATCTAAACTCCAGCCTAACAGAGGTAACATGAGTCCGAAAATTTACCTTCAGCTATACATACAGTCGAACGGTCAGACCTGCTCAGCCATAGTAAGCTTCTTCTTGTCGCTCAGTACCGCAGCAACTGGAGTGTCGATAATCTCGCCTTATCCAGAAACGTCCGAGTCGCTGATAGAAGCTATCCAGGTGAAACGTCTTAAGACAAGGAGACACAAGATGGCGTTGCTGCCGGATTTTCCTTGTCCAGGTCAAAGCGTAGCAGTCGACAGTGAGGTCTTCTAGGAGCGCCCGCATTCAGAGGTTCTCCGTCAATGAAGCTGTACCTGCATAGGGGTCTATAAACGAGTTTCACCCTCTGAAGGAAAGATTATAGGTAGTTTATGGTTAGTCAACAGGTAACTTATAATACGCTAGTGACACCGATTAATGTCTTCTTTATAGTACTTTTCAGTGGCAGAGCGACCTTCGTTTTGAAATCGATTGATCCTTCGGAAGACCTCTCGAGGTTGAAGTTTTCGTTTCAGCGCCTACAACAAGGCATGCAATTGGAAGGTAACAAAGACGTCGCGAGATGTAAGTGATTCTAATCGATGAGCCCAGGCGTGTGTTGCCCATCGCCTATGTAACAAACGCACTCTCCTTGAATCTGGGAAAAAAGCTTTTATCTAAGTTTGTCCTCCAAATAGCCCCGTCTTACAGGTGAGCTACACAAAATTTCGAAGGGCTTTTTTGTTGATCCCAATATGACTTGGAAAGTAGTCTAAAAATAAAAATAATCTGCCAAAAAAGCGAAAAATTGTCGGTTTACTATACCAAATATTCCATTACTAATTATTGGCATATCCTCAAT